>VUYV01000046.1:1425567-1579383 GCA_008711295.1 Anarhynchus alexandrinus
CCACCACCGCCGCCGCCGCCGCCGCCGCCCTCTTCGCCGCACCGGACTCCGCTCCGCTGCCCGCACCGCCGCCACCTGCAGCAGCCCGACTCCCCGCCGCCCGCCTCGCACCGCGGCGGAAGGAATAAAGCGCTCAGCCCGTCCCGACCCGCCCGGCCGGCGATCCGCCCCCCCTCCGCCTCTCCCCTCCCCAAGGCAACCGGGGCCGGGGCGGGTCGGGTCCCCGGGGCACCCCGCCGCCCCTCGCCCTCCTGCGCGGCCCCCCGCGGATGGGCGCGCTGCCGCCGCCCGGTCCCCCCCGGCTCCGCCGCGCCGCCTGAAGAAACTTGGGGACGGCGGCGGCCTCCGCCTCCCCGCCGCGCCCCGCCCGGGCTGCGGGGGACCCTTCCCCGCGTCGCCGCCCCAACTTCGCGGGGGGACCCGCCCGCCGCAGGACTCCGCTCCGGGGCCACCGACCCTTCGGCGGGGCGTCGCCCAGCGCCCCCTTCCCGCGGCGGGGACCCCCTGCCCCTGGCCCGGGCGCTGGGGAGGAGCGGGGGTGCCCTGGATGGCCCTGCGCACTGGGACGGCTTGGTTTGGGCAGGTCCTGCGCAGAGTTTCCCGGCTCCAGGGCACCTGGTCCCGGCGCTCCAGCAGCCTCCTGTGCCTCTCCTCCTCCCAGGAGCCCGAGCAGGCGGGCGGAGAGCGGCCGCCGCCGCAGCACAAGCTGCCCCGGAGCAGCGGCAGCGGCGGCGGCGGGCGCCGCCAGCCCCCCCGGCAGCTGCCCCCCTGCTGCGGTTGCTGCGGCCTGTCGGATCCCCGGGCGGCCAGGGGGGGACATGGTCCCCTCACTCGCCCCTTGCTGGCGGCCATGAAGAGGCAGAACGTGCGGACCCTGTCCCTCATCATCTGCACGTTCACCTACCTGCTGGTCGGGGCCGCCGTCTTTGATGCCCTGGAGTCCGACAACGAGATGCGAGAGGAGGAGAAACTCAAAGCCGAGGAGATCCGGCTCAAAGGAAAGTACAACATCACCAGCGAGGACTACCGGCAGCTGGAGTTGGTGATCATGCAGTCTGAGCCACATCGGGCCGGCGTCCAGTGGAAATTTGCCGGCTCCTTCTACTTTGCCATCACGGTCATCACGACCATCGGTGAGTGTCTGACTTTGGGGTGGCCCTCGGGGGCCAAGGCTGGGGCTGGAGCAAAAGCCCCCTGGTTGGGAGAAAGGGAGAGAGGCGGCGGGGCCGTGGCATGCAAAGGGTTAAGTGCAGGATGAGTTTTTTGGCTTTCCTCCTGTGTTATGTAATTTATACTGCTCTTCACGGGCACTTGTTGGACTTGGTGGTGTCCCACACCTCTTCCTCTGAGGATGGAGCTTGCGTCCCCTGGGTGGGACTGGAGAGGAGTGGGACTGGCCTGGTGGGGGGGTTGGTGCTGGACAGGTGGCTACCACTGAGCTGTGGCTTGGGTGGCAAGGAGGAAGGGGGAAGAGGCAGGGTGACACTCTGCTGGGGTTCCCCACAGAAAGGAGGCCCTGTTGCCATGCTTCTCCTTGCACCTTTGCTTAAGAGACACAGGGAAAACTTAGGCAAAAGGCAGCTGGATGAGGATGAAAATGATGAGGGCATGGGAACGGGATCAGCTGGGAAAGCCCTCGATGTAGCCAAGCGTAGCCCTGCTTTCGCAAACTTTGTTTTGGCTCTGGCAAGGGCTGTGGTGGGGGTTCCCACAGCCGTGGTCCCATCACTGGGCCTCTCCTGGGCATTCCCAACGTGTTCCTGAAGTTTTTATTGTAGCTGGAGTGTCTGATGTGCCAACAGGTCACAGTCTGCGTCTCCTCTTTGTGGGCACATGGTCCGACAGGCAAAACAATGCCCGCTGTCACATCTGTGCTGCCCAGTTTCCCAGACATGCCATTTCCCAGGGCAGTCGAGGGACAGTCAGTGGACACAGCCACAGGCTGTCATTTTGTACTTCTCTGCTTCCCACAGCTAAAGCAGAGTGTTTCGCATAAAGTTTGCTTCCCTGCCGTAAAAATAAATACTAGGATAACTAGAGGCTGCAGAGTGCACGCAGAACTGTGCTGCAACTCTGGCTTTGGCTTGTTGAGCAGGTTTGTTCTTCCTGGTTTTGTGTTCATTAAGGTGGATTTACCGAGGCAGTTGATAACGTTCTTCTGCCAGCACTTCTAGATGATCCCCCCCCTAACATCTGGGGAGATCTGAAAAGACCTCTCTAGCTCAGTGGCTGTTTGATAGTGCGTTATATTGAACAAGACGTGAAAGACTAGCTCTCTTATTAATACAGAAGGACTCGATCTTTGTAGCAGTTAGGGCTTGTTACAAGAAATTTGCACATTGCCACCTGAAGATAGTGACAGTTTTCAACAGAACGTACTGCCCACTGCCCTTTGAGCAGTGTCTACTTACGTTTGTATTTGACTGTATTATACCTGGGGCAGTAAAAAATTTCCTTTGAAAGACCATCTGACAGTCTAAAGCCTATTTGTCCTCACAAAGATAAGATTTTTTAGGTATAACCTCCTCTTTTCTGTTACTATACATGTATAAAACGAATACATGTAGGTTATAGAATATAAAGTAGAATGTAACTTTGGCTGATGACTTAGATTTCCTGCCATTCATTATGATGTCAGAACTCTCCTTCTTCCTTTGGTCACTGATTCTTCCTTCCTCGATCTATCTCTTGTCATTTATTTGTGCTAAGTGAATGTTGGACTCTCATGCCCTTCTGGATTACAACAAGGCTTCCACGCACACGCCTGTGTACTCACGGTGCCCTTATACTTCTGCCTAAGAGGTGGCTGCAATACTTTCTGCATTCTTAAGCTTGGTCGGTGACAGCTAGAAAGGGCTGTTTTACAGTAGTTTGCTGTTTTGATCATATTTTACCTGGAAACAAGTACAAATTGCTTCGGAAGCTTTAGCATTTTCTCCTGCAAAGAGCTGGGATTTGTTTAGGAAGCTCAGAGCACCTCAGCGTGCAGAGGATAGTGTGCATTTCTGTAGGCATTGGCACTTTGGGATGTCAGAATTGTTTAAATTTAAAATGTGTATAGCAAATGGGAACCACTGGGAGGAAGAGTAATAATAAAGAGTGGTGCAGAAAGACAGACATTCTTTAACGATCGTTCATTTGGGAAACTCTGCTCCAGGAGGATATGTGATCCGTCTTTCAAAAGTTTATTAATAGTTACTATCTGCATCTTGCCAAATGCACTTCTGTTTTGTGTATCATCTCTTCAGTACTAAAGTAGCTCTGTGATGTTATCTCATCTACTGGTAGACTGTAAAAGTCAACATGGAAGGTTTTTCTTTCATTTCTTATTTATCCTAAAAGAATTTGCTTCAAAGGGGGAAAAAAAGACTTTCTATATTTAAGTTCTCAGGAAAATAAAATTTCTTCTCTGTGTTTCTTGCACGGGACAGTGATCTCAAATGTTCATATTAATCTTTTGTGCTGATTCTTCTTTGTAATTTGACTGCGTGTACACTCTCACATACATTTCCTTCTCCCTCTGAAACCTTCCAGACAGACCTCAAGAGGCACATGCAGTGGTGTATGCATTAGTGAGCGTGCTGTAGTCAGTAGGTGCTCCTGCAAAAGTGCATCTAACTAACCATTGCAGGCTGATTTTTAAAAGAGAGTGAATAAAAAGCTGCACTGCGTGATCTAGAGTGGTACATCTACCTCCACAAAACTCCTTTTCAGAGGAGCACGATAGGAATCAGCGGACCACAAAGTCTAGCAATATGCATATGATAGCAGACTAATTTATGTCTAACTTAATTGCTCTCCTTGAGATTGCCGTGCTAGCAACACGTCTGAAGCGATTACCTCTTTACTGCCTTGATTTAAACTACTGTGGCTTTAATTTAATCGCACCCGTTTATCGCTGGCCGCGGACCATGAGCCAGCACCGATCGGTAGCCTGGCAGGGACTGGTTCTTCACCGCCGGAGCCGGGGAGCGCGGCGCTGCCGGGCGGCGCCGGGCGGGGCGGGCGGTGGTGCTGAAGGGACAGCTCCGGCCGTGGTGCTGAAGGGACAGCTCCGCGACGCCGCCTCCGCGACGCCAGCGCCGGCCTTCCCCCCCCCCTCCCCGCGCCTTGTCGGGCAACCTCCCCGGCTTGCTGCTTCCTGGGAAAACACATCGTTAAAGACCTGTTGGGACGGGAGCATGGAAAGCTGAAAGCCTCCCGTGCGAGGCGAAGCGCGGAGATTTGGCCAACTCTCACATTTCCTCCAATCTATGGCATTTGGCTTTTATTAGAGGGTGGTGGGGGGTTGTTGCTCACTGTCAAGCTGAGTACTAAAGAAGCAAGGGCTGCTCAAGTAAATGGAAACAGTTTTTTTTTTTTCACTTGTAACACATTTTTTTTCTACTTTCCAGGTGCAATGGTGTTTTTTTTTTCTATTTTTTTTAACTCACCCAACAACAACAAAAAAATAACAACTGCAAGTGCTACAACATTTGATGACTCTGCTCTTAAAACCCATTAGCTGAAGAAAAATGCCCTGCTTTCACAAAGTTTTGGTCATGCTTGAATTCTGTGAAAGTTTTTAGGTGATCAAAAAGAACGAATGGCAGTTCTTGGCTCTCACCAGTTGCTGAGTTAATTTCAGGCTTATTCTCACTTCAGAGTTAGCTAGTATTATTTCCTACCCATTTCCAGTTACAAAGCCATTTCCAGTTACATAGCCAAAAGGATGACAGAGAGTGATTTAATCATGTTCTCCATCCAGCTATTTGTCTTTTATGAGATACACTGTAGAATACTCCCCAGAGTTCATGAAAAGGCTGGATTGAATGAATGAAATCACCAACTTTTGAAAATAAGAGGTAATTCCTAGGATTCCTACTAAGTTTTAATGCCCTTTTCTACAGGTTTATAGAGTGGGTAAACTACTTCTGTGTAAGCAGGTGTCAACACTGTCAAAATGTGTTATTGGTATGGATATCGCTCCATCATTTAGGCCTTAAAGGGTGATAGTCATACTTGATTTAACACCACTGAGCTCTAGTAAACACTGAATATTTCTGGAGGCTTGTGCAGAATGTAAAGAACTGAAAGCTGTTTATGTCACCCTAAAATGAACTGAAACAACAAACAGATTGAGGATTTTTATTTATTTATTTATTTTTTCCTGAGAAGTGACTGTAAGGAGAGCAAAATTCAGACAGTGTGTGCTGTGAATTCCTAGTCTCTTTTTCTAGCTTTTTGGCCTTTCTTTTCAGACTCAAACCTACTACAAACATTGACTGAACTATCCTAGTGAACAGAGACAAAATATTTTTTAAGAATGTGGTACAATACCTGTAATGGTGAATGGAATATCCACCTATTGGCAGCCGTTTGTCTACTGGGTAGCTAAACAGTGAGGAACTCTCTACATCCAGATTAAGAGATTGCATATTTCTGGCAGACGGTGGCCTGACAGGGAGTTTGAACCTGCATTAATGAACTAAGCAAACACATGCTTAAATCCATTTCAGGATAGTAGTTAAGCCTCTATATACTTTTTCTGCATCACTTTACCCTTCTCTAAAATGGGTATGAAAATACCAAGTTGGTAGTGTTGAAATATCTCTAATTTGGTTTAGAAAAAGACACAAGTGTTTTTATGTGTGAATTATTTTGTTAGTACTGCTCCTCCTTTAAGACCAGCCTCTGGTGTTTTGAGCCTGCTCTTGGTTTTTGAGGGATGTTAAGGCAGTCCATTGAAAAGTTTTGGGTAGGGAATCATGGCAGATGGACAATTTGCAATGGAAAGAAAGAAAAGAAAGGAAGAGGACAAGACATGAAAAGGGAAAGATAGAGAA
Organism: Anarhynchus alexandrinus; assembly: GCA_008711295.1. Lineage (NCBI taxonomy): Eukaryota > Metazoa > Chordata > Aves > Charadriiformes > Charadriidae > Anarhynchus > Anarhynchus alexandrinus. Next base: position 1,431,393 of record VUYV01000046.1, read on the forward strand.
CAAAGACACCAATGCTTTGGTCAGTTAACTGCTACATTCATGACTTGCCAGGACCATGGAGGTCTTATCTCATATAAAAAACCCCAAACAAACACTGAGTAGATTAAAGCCACTCTATTATTAATAAACTCAAGTGAAAGTAGAGAGCAAGATTTTCTGGTGATAGGAATGCTTGTAGATGCACTGAAGTAATGAATCTATTCATTCACACCATCTGAAGCCTCAGTGGAGAGTAGTGGATGATCAGGACTTGTAATATCTGCTGCTGGTATCTCCCAGACAAGGAAGAGGTCAGCTTCAGTGAGCCATGTGAAGATGAACTGTGCGTAGGATTTTGCTCCCCTGCATAACTAAAGTATTCTGCAAGATCTTTTCTCACTATGGTCGTCATCTCATGGAGAATTAAAAAAAAAAAAAAAAAAAAGAAAAAGAAATCCAAAACAGTGTTCTGCTAACACAGAGGGGACTTTGTGGCTACTTTGCTCACATGTTCATAGAAACAGTTCTTGAGTTCTTGAAAACTGGTTTTGCAATGATAACCTCACATTCCTGCCAGAGGCACATTAGCAAAAGCTTTTTAAAAATCACTGATAAGCAAGGCAAAAATACAGCTCAGACTGATGCTGAACTGCAACATCCCCCTGTATGGCTTACTGGCAGTGGAAATGCAATATCCAGTAAGAGTCTGAAAACAGTTTTGGGGAAGCATCGAGAAGCCTCTAGCCACTCAGCTGGGTGATGGTGTCAGCAGATTTCCATGGCGTAACCAAGCTTAGAGAAATTAGTGTCTTGTAGCTTTTTAGGGTTTGGTGCCCTTTGAGTTCCTCCTAATCATTCAAAACTTCTTTCTTTAACTGAAGCAAGTGAGATTTAGATTAGGCACGAGGAAACTTTTTCCAGCTGTCAGGGTGATTGCGTGCTGGAAGAGATTGCCTTAGGAGACTGTGGAATCTCCACTGTTGGAGTGTTTTAAAAAGAGTTTAGACAAAAATCTGTCAGGGATGGTTAAGTTATAGCTGCTTTTGCCTTTGGGGAGGAAGATGGACTGGCTGACCTCTTGAAGTCTTTATCAGCCATATGTACTATGATTTTCTGAATCTTCCTATTTCCATGTCTCGAGCTCCAGTATTTCCTGTGCCAGCTTGTTTTTCTTGAGAAAGAAAACCACAGATCTTTGAAATTCCATTTTCTCCACTATATGGTCTTTGCTTATCGATTATTTTTCTAGGCAGTAAACCCATTTACGTGCCTTTGCAAGTGTCAGCATAGAAATATCTGTGTTTGTCCACTGACAAGGCTACAAGTTAGATGTGTCGGTGAGTCTTTTGGGAAAGAAGTTAGCTGAAGAAGAAAATGATCCTGCTGATAGAAGGATGGCAAGCAGAAATTTACAGGGCAGAATTGGGAAGGAGAGGAGGTGTTCTAGACTAAGAATGAGGGAAGAAGTTTAGCTGTTAGCTATGGGCTTGTGCCTGCTTCAGCTAAAAAGAATAAAAATCTTTGCTTTCTCTGGGAATAGCATCAGAACTATGAGGCTTGATCTAAAGGAAAACTGATTCACGGAGAGTTTGCATTTTGGACATCGTGGGTTTTGGGACAGATGCTGCTGGTCTGGCACACGGCAAGGACGAGAATGCTGTTGTCTTCCCTTGAAGGCAATCTGAGCTGAGGTGCTTAGTTCCTTCAGTGCTGGAGCATATTCCTTCATAAATGCTGAAAGCCACGCTCATGGCTTCGAGCTGGAGTTACACAGCACTTTATATTCAGAATGCTGTACTGACATTAGGTGATTCATCTTCACAACACCTTTGTGTAAAAATTATCCTCAATTTAGAGACAAGAAGATAAAATGACTTTCTGAAGATTCAGGTTGGGAACTATTTCTAATTGCCAAACAGCTCACTTCTCTCTCTTTCAGACCACATGGCATTAGTTTATAGCCAGATTAAACAGTGAAGATGAACCAAAGGCAGAGATCCATAATGAATTCAAGGTGATATTAGCAAACTCTTGCAGCTTAGGTCTTCTGGCATGCAAGAACAGCAGAACCTGGAGCTTTGTTATGTGAAGGAGCATGTACATTTCTGGGTAATTTTCTCTGTTATTACCACGTGTCTTCTGTCAAAGGCCCTTTAGGGTTTTTAGGTACCTGGTTTCTGCGAATTTTTGCTGAAAATCCTTGACTGGATCTGGATAAAGGCCACATGAAATATCCCCCTCCCCGGCAACAGATGCTAGCAAGGATGCTTGCTGGTGATGCAGAACTAATCAGTAAGAGTCCTTGCTGCTTTTAAGTTGAACCAAGAGGTTACTGTGGACTTGCAACAGATGTTTGCTGTGTGTAGCAGGCCTATTCATCTCTTTTTTGCTTGTGGATATTTTTGAGTGAAGCCATGGAGTACTTAAAAAATTTCACATACACAGATTGCTGTGATGCAAATTACATTGAATTCGTTTTCTTCTCTGGATTATAGTCTGTGAAATCTACTGACTTCAAATTAAAATGTATGGATAGAGTCCTTCCCCACGTTACCTATACCCTACCAGGTGTCTGTGATTTGGTTAGCTACAACTAACATTGTTGTAGCTAATTGTTGTAATATGTTGTAATATTGTTGGTGATGTAGGCGTGGCATTTTCTTTGGTTAAAGTGAGGGGGTCTATGGATTAGGAAATATGAGGCACCCCCCTCCCCCCCAGAAATTAAGGCCTCATCCAAAGTCTGTTGTAAATAATGGAGAGAATATTTTGAGTCACAGTAGTTCTGGAACACGCCATTATTTGACATGAATTCTACAATACAAGGAGCTATATGCTATAGCAAACCAACTCCCGGAAAATATCTGTAATAACCGTTTTCAGATTTATTTTTTTTTAATAATGAAGCAAACAGACTTTGTGGAGTTATAGCATATGTTGAATTTGGCATTTATATTGATTTTTATTTTTTTTAATTGAAAGTGAAAGGCTAAACTACATGCCTACTGCCTACGTTAAACTTTGAGTGAAATCTTGAGGAAGAAAGTTGATGCTTTTTATTCTATTTATTTGTTTTGATGTTGTTTTTTTTTTTATTTTGCTTGCTTTCATTGCTGCCAGACAGTTAACAATGTCTTCTGATCCAACGTCTTCTGTTCCACTGAGATGCTTTTTTATTTTTTTTTTTGAAAGTGTATTGCACACTTACTTCTTTTCTCTTTCAGGGGAAGAACTCAAGAACTCCTAAGTTTCTTAAGAAGTTTTTTTTCTTTTTAAGGAGTTAAGTGACCCTTTTTTTTATTATTATCTGGCCAGTTGCCACAAGAGGCTTCTGCAGTCATCAGTTAGTTAAAAGGTTCAGTGTCCTTTTTAACTGCTTTCACTATGGAGATGATTAGCGCATGTCAGTGAAAGCCGTATCTCTCTTAAGGACTCGTGTATTTGTTACTTGTTAGGATGATTAGGATGGAATAGACTCCATTGTTCTTTCAATTCCTTGCACCAGCAAGAAAGAGGAGCTTCAGAGAAAAGCAGGCGAGTAGTGGGGTTAAAAGATGTTTGATGGGAAGCTGGTTGTTTCCTTGCTCTCCCGTCACAAAAGAGGATCGCTCCCTTCGCGAGCCCTGTCAGACTTCTCTGGAAAATTTCACAGAGAGCTTTAGGGCACAGACTGATGAATGAAACCTGCAGCAGCTCTCTCTAATTGTATAGTGCAGGAGATTAGCTATGAGGAAATGTTTGTAGACTCCCAATTTAGGGATATTCTTGACATATTGTAGGGAAGGTAGAAATAAAAGAGATCTACTCCCAAGGCAATTGGCACTGTCAGCAGTTTCCGATGTATGCTACCATTAACTCATTACAGAGATGTTTTGGGTGCAGATGGAATATTTTGTTCCTTCCACCCTCTTTTCTTTTGACGTCCTCTAGAGAGGATGTCCTCCTCCTATGTTTAAACCATCACAGGCCATTGCTATGGGAACTATATCAGATATTAACTGTTGTAACAAACCTGTGACCACCTGGAGTTTTGAGTTGTCACTTTGCTGCATTTCACACCAATATGGAACTTTTCAGGACCAAACACAGTAGGAAAAGGTGTTGAATACTCTTTTTTTAAAGGTCTAGGCCTCCATTACTAGAACAAATGAACAGTTGCTGTTAGAATCATAGAATAATTTAGGTTGGAAAAGACCTTGAAGAACATTGAGTCCAGCTGTTAGCTGTTAATAGTTTGGACTCTATGGTGAAATGGGTCTGACTTCACTCAGTGAAAATAGTGTTATAGGCAGAAATAATTTTTAAAAATCTGCAGTTTGGAACTTAGGTTAACTTTGCTTTGGAAACTAGGGGACCCACAGTAAAATGAACTCCAGCAGCAGGAAGGATGTGGAGCCCTGACCATAAGGCTCTGCATGGAGGCTGTGTCATATAAGATACTACATCTGAAATGTTTTAAAACGGTTCATGAAATAAAGGTGATTGAACTTTCTATTTCAATCTTGCATCAGAGAAATATCTCATACCTGCAGAGATGACTTGAAGTCTCAGTGCTCCCCCACCATTTTTCTGGCCTTTGGGAACTTCTTGGCTTCCAGAGGTAGACCAGGTGTTTTAGAAGAATTCCTTACAGGATAAAGCATATAGTATTTTCTGCTGAAGGTTAAAAACAGTAGAAAGTTGCCCTTTCAGCAGTATTCGGGATTGTTACGTATACTAGGCTGTCAAAAAAAAATGGATTGTCCTAGGCTGCCAAAGAGCAAAAAAGCATGTTTTGGGATGGGGAAGTCCGGGGACCGATGTTTGGGGAGTGAAGAGTCTCTCCCAACATTTGAAGGGATCTGCCCACCATCAGTCCTGTCATGGTTTCAGCTGGGATGGAGTTGACTTTCTTACTAGCAGCTGGTATAGCGCTGGGTTTGGGTATAGTTTTGGGTTTGGAATGGGAATACTAGGAATAGAGCACTAATGTTTTTGGTTGTTGCTAAGCAGCCAAGACCTTTTCTGCTCCTCACACCACCCTGCCAGCGAATAGGCTGGGAGTGCACAAAAAATTGGGAAACACAGCCAGGACAGCAGACTCCCAACTGACCAAAGGGGTGTCCCATGCCGTGCAACGTCATGCTCAGTGTATAAGCTGGGGGAAGAAGAAGGAAGGGGGGAACGTTTGGAGTTATGGCATTTGTCTTCCCAAGTAATAATTATGTGTAATGGAGCCCTGCTTTCCTGGAGATGGCTGAACACCTGCCTGCCGGTGGGAAGTGGTGAATGAATTCCTTGTTTCTTTGTGCAGCTTTTGCTTTACTGTCTTTATCTCAACCCATGTTTTTTCTCACTTTTGCTCTTCTGGTTCTTTTCCTCATCCTGCTGTGGGGGAAGTGAGCGAGCGGGTGCGTGGTACTTGGTTGTCAGCTGGGGTTAAACCATAACAGCTCTGCAACATCCTCCATAAAAGTCCCTGATCTACTGTTTGTTTGCTCCTGGACACCAAATATGATTTACTATTGCAGTCTTTTTTGCAATATTACTTAGGCGTGTTAGAAACGAGATAAAGCTAATTCTAGGCAACTGGTAGTTTAAACAGCGACACTGGATCTGTGCCATCAGAAGCACCTGGAAATCCCAGTAATTTGACCTGAATTCTTCAGTTGACTTTTCAACCCATATATTAAGAATTCAGTGATCTTCTCAAACTCTCTCCTTCAGAGTTTATTCTCTCCTTTTCTGTTTTATGTGGGAAGGAACATCCCAAGAAGAGGAAGGAGATGGTAGCTGGTCAGTCTGTACTGATGTCCTATCAGCTCTTGCATTCTTTTTTGGTATTTTTGTCTGACAAACAAATAAATGATCAGTCTTCTGGCAGCAAAGGCTTAAGCTCGCGATTTGCTCTTAAAACACATCCTGCCTAGTAGTAAAAGGCCTGTTATTTAAAGGGCACTTTTCAAAACAATTAGGGCTTTAGTAGCAATGTGTTTGCCTTAATGAGTGCACTCTGCCAGTCAGAGGAAACAACATAAGCTGATACCTACTGATGTAGGCCAACAGAGGCAAATTAGCAGTGTTACAAGTCAGTTCGTGAATGTACTACGCATCTGAGAGTTTTATTTTAATGCTTGAGAAGCGCTAGATATGATTCAGAACAGCTTCAGTTTTGTTTTCTTCCCAAATATCCACCCCCAATTATATTTTCATTTAGAAGCCTTTGTACCACTCCTATGCTTGTGATAGCTTAATGGGTTGCATTCAGCTCTGGTTTGACTTGTTGGGCTGACACCAGAGACAGTTTTTCATAAAGCCTTAGTCTTTATGAAAGGCTCTCTAATCTTTATGTTGCTGTTGTTGTATGATGTTTGAAGTCGATGTCCTTACGACGTAGGTAGGTCAGCTGCTGGCATTTTGGTGTGATATAGATTTCTTTTTTAAAGGTTTCAAGAGGTTTTTCTTTTCTCAAGATGGGCTACAGTAAATGCTGATGTTACTGAAGGGGTAGATGCATGGGATGCAAGCTCGGCTCTGAGTATCTAGTGATAGGTATCACAATGGAAGTTGCTGGCTTTTGAGCATATGTGGTCCTGATTTGGATGAGTAGCTGAAACCTGACTGCAGGTTGGGTGGCGAGCAGTTAAAAAATATTTCCATGATTTCTTTGAAAAGAGTCCAGCCTGGAGAGCTTTCCAAATCTGATCAAAACCATGGTTCCTGAACTTGAATGCGCTATAGTGAATAAGAAAAGCTGTTAAACAACAGCAAGGAAGAGTTAGAGTGGCCACAGAGAAATAATCTTTCTAGCAGTGATACTAGGGAAACACTGAAATACATTGCCTGGGCAGGGTGTGGGCGCTTCTTTGCTAGGTCTTGAAGAACAGGATAGACAAGCATCTGTCAGGAATGACCTATGCATACTGTCCTGCCTTGCGGCGAGGTATGGACTAGCCTCCTCCTGCTTTATTTTTAATGGTTCTGCACACACACAGACCGTTTGAAGTTTGTCTTGGATCTTGCTTGGGATCTATGTATGTTTATCTTGTCCTTTTTTTGCTGAAGGTTCCTGCTTCCCTGAGGGATTATCAGTGCATCCTACAATTTTGTCTCCAGCTGAATATCTGGATAAGAATCAAACCTCTTCTCTAAGCAGCAACTGCTCACTGTCAGCAGTGTCACCAGTTTTTTATGGCTGCTGTTTGAACAGCTCTACCAGTGGCTGTTGCAGGGAAAAACAAACACGCTGCCTATCTTTAAAAAAGGGACAGGAGAGAACACGGGGAGTTAATGCTCAGTCAACCTAAATTTGATACTCAGAAAGATATTTGACCAAGCTGTTAAACAATCAGTGTGAAAGTACCTGGGGGATAACAAGGGACAAGCTGGAACAAACACAAATTTTTCTTGAGTAACTCACGTCAGACTTCTCTGGGTTGTTTTTTTTTTTTTTTTCAGTAGAGTAGCTGGTCTAGCTGATAATGGGGGAACAGTAGATCTTGATGTTTATTACATATATGGCATTATAATAGCATTGAGTTCTCATAATTACAGCAGAAAAACATAGACTGGATTGAATTGCCACAGGTGGGTGCAAGTTCTGGATGCACATGCACTGTGCACCAGACGTTGCACTCTGGCTGGACTTACCGCATGTGTGAAAAGCACATACGCTGTGCAGGTGGTTGTAAATGGGGCAGAAAATACAAACACAGTTGCCCCCTGCTAAATCTGCCATCAGATAATTTCACAACAGGATAAAAAAAATGCAAAAATATTTATCAGTATTTTTCTGTCACATTGGATGGACATAACAGAATCACAGAATGGTCAGGGTTGGAAGGGACCCCTGGAGATCATCTAGTCCAACCCCCTGCCAGAGCAGGGACACCTACAGCAGTTGCACAGGACGGCATCCAGGCAGGTTTGGAATGTCTCCAGAGTGGGAGACTCCCCCACCTCTCTGGGCAGCCTGTGCCAGTGCTCTGCCACCCTCAAAGGAAAGAAGTTCCTCCTCATGTTTAGATGGAACTTCCTATGTTCAAGTTTGTGCCCATTCCCTCTTGTCCTATCACCAGGCACCACTGAAAAAAGACTGTTCCCATCCCCCTGGCACCCTCCCTTTAAGTATTTATAAGCATTGATAAGATCCCCGCTCAATCTTCTCTTCTCCAGACTAAAAAGCCCCAAGTCCCTCAGCCTTTCCTCATAAGAAAGATGCTCCAATCCCCTAATCATCTTTGTAGCCTATTGCTGGACCCTCTCCAGCAGTTCCCTGTCCTTCTTGAACCGGGGAGCCCAGAACTGGACACAGTACTCCAGATGTGGCCTCCCCAGGGCAGATGGGGAGGATGACCTGCCTCGGCCTGCTGGCCACACTCTTCTTGATGCACCCCAGGATGCCATTGGCCTTCTTGGCCACCAGCGCACATTGCTGGCTCATGGTCATCCTGTACAAAACATGTACAGTGTTACAAGGGTCTGTCTTGTGGTCGGTGCTATTCAATTTCCCCATTAATGGATTGCCTGATAGAACAGAGAGTACACATACTAATTGTGAGAGGGGCGGCTAGCACTTTGGAGGGTGGGAGCAGAATACAAAGCGGTTTTGATAAATTGTAGAAATGCGGTGAAATCAATATGATGAAATTCAATAAAGACAAGTGCAAAGTATTACACTGCAGAAGAAAACATCAAATGCACACACAGAAAAACGATGTGAACTGACTGGATGCAAGTACTGCAACATCATGTTGATAAAGTGGATTGCAGTCTAAATATGAGTCCATGGCGTGAGATGTTCAAAACAGGCAAGTGTTGGATGTAAGTCACAGAAGGTAGCTATTCTGTTTTTTTTTTTTCGGTATTGGTGAGGCTTCAGCTTGAAAACTGGGTCCAGTTTTGGGCACGCAGTGTTCTGAGAAAGGAACAGAAAAATCAAAATGCTAGGAGAAAACTTGACCTGTATTCAGTGTGAAGTGGACAGAGATTGTTTAGTCTGGAAAAGAAATATATGAAGGGAGTAATAATAGACTTCAGATGTGTGAAAGGTTATTGTAAAGAGGACAGTGATAAGTTTTTTCTACACATCTACCCAAGGTTTACTCTTCAGCATGGCAGATGTAGGTTCATTGTCAGCTCTCAAAACATCTGTAACATGATCTGTAAGGAACCTCCAAAGTACCGGTAGTAGGATATTTATCTGAATGGATTATACAGTTGTGCAACACGCATGGGCTTGGTATACTTCAGCCTGCCTCAGATGTGAGTGGAGTAGGTTATCTGTTGATGTCCCTCCAAGCTGTGTCTTCCTAGGAGTGAGTGGGTGATAGCTGCTATACAGGAGCTGACTAACCCCTCAGTGATGGACTGAGGATCTCAGCATCCTGAAACAGGTCAAATAGTTTCTCGAGGTCTCTCCCAGCCCTCAGCTGCTGGGATTATACACTCTATGGATGTTTCTGAGGACTGTGCTAATGTACAGCAACATTTGCTATCTGGCAGTGGGGTCAAGTCTGAACTTGCCTTTAAGACAGCTGTTCTGCTAGAACACGCATCAATATGCATCTTGCAACCCCCGCTCATTTTGCATTTTGGGTTACAAATTCTGTCATGCTGAAACAAAGAGGTTTCTCCTCTTTCCCTAAATCCTATGCATACAAACCAGCAATTTCCATAACAGACAATCATCCAATCTGTTATCTTGGCAGACACCAATGCCTTTCTACTTTGGAGGAAGGAAATCAATCCCATAATACACCTGTGCAATATATGGCGATGGTGATTTCGTTGCTAACCCCCGCAGCTATCAGTTTATGCCCTCAAGCATGGGATTTGATTATCCTTGTCATTATCTTAGCTACAAATGTTATTAGCAGCCATAAAATTGTCCATTAAAGTGAGAGGAATTACTTGCCTGCACCAAGGGGAGAACAGATAATTTACTACACAGATTTTAAGCCCAAATGCACTTTTTTTTTCCAGAATAGCCTTCTAAGCCTTTGTACAGCCTCCATTTTTGTATTTCAAAACCTCCTTTCCCCTCCATGGGCTTCAAGTCTGGGTCTTTATACCATAACAGTGAGATAGATATACACCATTCTTGAAATGATCATGTCCACATAGTTTTTCACGTTCCATGGCTTGGATGAATTCTTCTCTAACTCTGGAAGTGCAGATGCCCAAACTTTGCTTGGGCTCCATAATTTCTAGACTGCAGTGTTGGTCTGGGCTTCATTTACACACAAACAATTCTGGATGCCTTGGGCTGACTTGGCACCTATGGACTGACTGTACATCACTGGTTGAGTGTAGGATCGGTTGATCTGCTCCTGGCAGGGTCATTTTTACAGGTTTACTTGGTACTGCAATACTAGTTTTTTTGTGAGAGGAGGAGATGATGTATCACAGGGGCCAAGAAAAGATGCTGTGTCTGAGTGGGTGAGATTCAGGGTAGTGTCTGAAGAATTTCTTTGTCTTCCCTGGGACTGGCTGATTCATTCCCTTCCCACCCCCCTGTTAATTCCTGTTCATATATCAGTTCACCGTAAAGCTGCTTTTTTATTCCCATGTGGTACTGCGTTCCCTCCCCCTTCCATCAACAGGGAGTGGGAGAGACCACCTACATCTTTCCCAACAGACAAAAATGGTGCATCCTGGCAGACTGGGACAGATTCTGATCACAGTTGCTCTCTATAAATCCTGTGGAACTTGGTTGTTTTGGTGTATTTGTTGGCTTTAAACTGAGAGGAATGTGTGCAGAATCTGGTCTGGAGAGCCTGTATTTTGAAGGAAGCATCCCCTCCTACTCACCCAACAAATTCACACACGCACGGTGTAGCATCAATATTAGCTCTTGTAGCAAATGGAAAATGTGGCAGTGGCCCGAAAGGAACAGAAAATGTTCTCAAACAGGGCTTAAAAAAGTAAATAAACATCATATAACCAACAAAATCAATACAGTTCCATATTAGCTATTACAGATATCTCTGTCTTTGTCTCCATCATACTGTGCACATTTCAGTGCTGTGGAAAATGTATAACCCAGGGGACCTCATTTCAGAACTTGGAGATGGTATATTAAATGCAGGGTCTGGGATAGAAGGCCTGACAGAGATTGATGTTAAATATCACAGGAGGTTTTCCCTTTCCATCCCCAAAAGAGCATTAACTGAACCAAAGAAGTGTAAATATATAACCAAAACAGATATATATTCATGGGTGTTACAACGTTATTAGAAACAACTCCTCAAAAGCTCTTTTTTCCTGAGTCATCTCTGCTGACTTAAAAAATGACTTTGCAAGAATAAGCGTTAGGTTCAGGACATCCAAGAGGGGACAGCCTTTCAGCTTTCTGTATTCTAAAAGCTTTATATTCCTCAGCTGCTTTCCTGCTTGGAGGGAATCCTAGATGGAGGAATGTCCTTATGCTTTCCAGTCTATGCTTCATGGCCTTCTTCCTTTACTCTTCACGTCTTCCAACACAGTCGGTATACTCAGGCTATTCTTTCAGGCTTCTCTATTGAATTTGTTCAAGCCAAGCCACTCTTGGCTGCTGAAGGCATTCCCTCTTCTCCTCTTCCTCTGAGAACTTGATGTCCCAGTAGGGACATCCAGGAAGCAAGAGTCAGGACTGTGGACTAAGCAGGTGGTTGATGATCTTCCTAACCAGAAGACCGTGTCATCAACTGTCTCAGTGGAAGTTGTGTTAGATTTAAAAGGAGGAAATGCTCCTGTGACCCAGGGCTATTCTTTGATTGCTTGCCTAATACACATAATACTGGGGGAACATGCTGTGTCTTTTGAATGGTGACTTTTGCTTCCATTCACAGTGCAGAGCTATTTGCCAAGGAGAAGCTGGCAAGTTTTCCTGCACAGCACATTGGTAGAGACTTTGAAGAAGAGAAAGAAGCTGGAAACATCTATTAGAACAAAATGGACCATTGCTTGGAATCCTTCATTCAGGTGATTTCCTGAAACAGAAATTTCTGGTTTTGGTGGTCATCAGTCTCCTGGTGTTTTAGTTCTGTATATCAGAAAAGGTGTGCATGCTCACTGAGGCTGCTGGAGAGCCACAGGAGCTGTGCTTCACTGTGTTTTCTTTTCTGTTAGAACTATAGTATTACCTGAAATGTAGATTGATAGATAGACAGACAGATAATTTATTTTCTTTTGTCTGTAACCTTTTAATGTGACACACTCCAACTCTTTTACAAGTGTCCGTAGGCCCTCTGGGAGGTCCACAGCCTTTCATCTTGAAGGAGAGACAGAAGGCTTTTGTCTCTACTCTGGCTTCTCCTTCACCTCCCAACTGCAGTGCTTGATGTCGATCTTGCTGCTCAGAGTGCCTGCAGCGTGCGCGAGACCTGGGGGCTTGGGTTTCTTGTCTCTTTAATGGCATTCTGTGAGCTTGTGTTCAGAGAGAGACAGAAAGATCAATGGCTGTGCAAGTGCACTGCACTTGATTTTGCTTACACCAATATGAATCGATTGACTTCACTGAGTTATGAGGGATTTACAGCTGGGGGAGAACAGATTCTGACCTAATGGCTCCAAAAGAGGCTTTTCTTGGATGAGCAATGTAATTAGAGCACTGGAACAGACAGATTTCGTGAGTCATCTGTGGGTCTGCGGTCTTTTCTTTGCTTCTAGTAGGGTGTTCGCTAATGTCACCACACTTTCATTTCACCCGTGGGCTGATCTAATGATGGACCAACCTTTGCTTCAACAGAGATCCCTATTCAGCTGCAAAGCATCCTCCAATCTTCATGTCACTGTACAAACTTTATTTACTGCACAGCACCCTAGGAAGGGACCAGCAAGCTCAGGTCCAGACACTTGGGTAGCGGAAAATTTCCGCTTTCTTCCTTTGTTGCTGTAAAGCAGAGGGTTAAAAAAATAGAAGTGAGACAGGGAGAATGGCTTGATAACTGCGTCCACTTACTAATCCCAAACATGTGTCTTAGCAAGGGGCAAAACGGTGGAGCACATGTGCCAACATCAACCTGCGGTGTATATCCATCTGGAAAGCAGTACATGCATTTTGAGATCAGTAAAGCTCATTTTCAGAGCTGGTTGGAGGTCTGAGGATGAAATATTTTTTGTCAGAAGATACCAATTCATTGAGACTGTAAGGCATCACTTTGGGTAACTTTGTGGACAATGTTCCCCAAGTCTGGGGAAGAGGAGGTGATGGTCAGTGTCAGAGGGACTGAGCCCGTGTTTGGAATGAGTGGAGGTGAGCATAGTCACAAGGCTTGGGCTTGTCTCCTCCAGGCGTCTGGAGGCTATGCTGGGCACAAGGGTCTGACAGAGAGGTGGCAGCACTCAGGAGGTGGAGGTGGTGCAGCTTTGGCTGCTGGTTCTCCTTTGGTCACAGTGCAACAGGAATTGCAGTCAGGGGCCAGCTGTTGCAGTGTGGCTGGTGGCCACGACCGTGACAATAGCAGTAGCAGGGTTGTGTCAGGGCTGAGTAGGCAGAAGCCCCTACCCTGCTGCATACATAGTTCCACCTCTTTCTCACCCATCTCTCATTTCAGCTGTGAGCTTGAGCCGTGAGACCTCTTCAGTACCAGGGCTGTTGCAGTGTCAGGCAGCAGTGGCCTTGCTTTGGTCCACCAAAGTAACAAGGAGACAGGAGTTTCAGGAAAGGGTGGTGAAGCAGCGATGCAGTGGACTTGAGTTCAGCATGAGGTGGGAGAGGTGAGGCAGAGACACCACATCTGGCATCATTGAGGGTTCCTCCAAAAAGATTGGGGGCCACTGATATGAGGAACCCAATGGAGGTGCCTACCTTACATGAAGCCCTATCCTTTGTGCCTGTGTGCTTTCTTCTGAAGCCTTTAAGGTGCCAGTGTGCATCTGCTCCAAAATCACAACCTACTGCAGCTATACCTCTGCTAGATTTAGCCTTCCTAAGTGGGTTGCTGCTAGTGTGGTACTTGGCACAGATTGTAAGACCCACCTGGGAAGAAGGTGAATTGCTATGTGCTGAATTGTGTGCCTCACCACTTGGCAGTGACGATAGTGCAGCTCTATCTGCGGTTGGATTTGATGTTGGTTTTCTTCTGATTTGCCACTCACTGAAACTTAGAGCCAGTCATGATGATTGGTCCTGTCCTTGGATTTGAGCCCTGATGCACCGGGCTCTGTACCAGCATGAAATTCAGGGTAATTTCAAAAAAGTGTCTAGAAGACCACAGAACTAAAGCTCCATTTTCAAAAGTAGCTTTTGCACTTAGGAGGTTAGTTTCCAAGCCAAGTAAGCCTGTACCTGCCAAATACGGGTTTAGAAAACAGGTTGGTTGGGGTGTGAAGTCATTGAAGAACATGTGAAAAATACGCCTTCCAGGACAGTTTGTAAAAAAGGGATACAGGTGCCTGGTAACTCCGAGTCCTCTGGGAATCCACCTCTGCAGCTACCTGTCATGCAAACTTCCCTTGGAAGATTTTCCTCTGCTATTACTCCTGAGGGAGTAAGTCACCACGTGAAGTATTAATGAAAGCTGCAGTATGTGCTCATCTGCTTGTACACAGAAGCTAAAACTGCTCTTTCTGCATACTGACTCTCGAGGTACCAACTCCTGTTGATATTCACAGGAGCTTGATGAATACCTGTAAAACACAGGAGTAAGTCACTGCCTTGGAGACATTTCTGTTGCTTTGAAACAAGACACAAATTACACAAGTAATAGGATGGAAGGAGAAGAAATAATGAAAATAATAACAGTTGTGTTCTGCTAATTGCTGTCAGTTGCCACCATCACTTACTAGCTGAAGAATTTATCCCAAGAAAGATACTGGCCTTGTGAGTTAGTTCAAGGACATCTTTTGTGTCCAAGATGCTGGGAGGAACAATGCCTGGAGACATTTTTTGAATGAGCCAAAAAATGCTAGTCACAGCTGGCACAAATGGCGTTGCAGATGGGGAAGTGGGTGAGGAGAAACGGGAGCTGGGAAAGATGGAGCAGGGCTGTGTGGTCATGAAAAGCTTGAAGATGTGGGAAAAGGAGAAGTCAATAGAGAGGGAAGGGCGAAGTTCTTGAAGTATTGTGCTGCTCAGAATAGAAGTGTTGACCTTGGTTTCCTTTGATGTTTTTTTCAAGATTGGTGAGGATATCCCACCTGAATGGGATCGCCTGCAGGTATAGAACATCACAGCTTATGTGAGTGTGGTTTAGAACAGGTATGACTTGATTGGCCTACACTGGGATGCTGCTGCTAACTGGACTTGCCTGAGGGCTTTCTTTATGCCTTGCATGGTTGTGGGGCTCTGGATGTGGGATGCACTGTCCTTTCTGAAAGAGTCTGAAGCTACATAACTTATTTTTTAAGCCTCCAGAGATAAGCATTACCATGAGTTCCCAGGCTATTTGCACTGCACAGCTACCTTAAATGTGGTCTAATACAATGTACGAGGTTCACACAGCTCACAAAGCTGCAACATAGGCAGGGTTGAAGCATCTCAGGGCAGTGTTGCCTGAACCTATAGGTTTTGTGTGCTCGCTGCACTAAGTTTAGCATCCTAGCATCAGCCTCATTAGTAGCACAGCTCTAATGGTGGCCAACGCTTTTCAGCAAACTTTGGGGTTAAAAGACTGGTGGGAGAGCTGTAAAACCCTCCCCACTGTTCTGACCTGTGAAGGTATTCGGCTGTGGGAACAGTCGTACCTCAGCAGGATTAGACAATGTCCGAGTAGAAAAGCCAGACCTATGGTATCGAAGCCAGGTCGTCGATCAATAATCTGCAATCCTCATTTTCCAAGTCCAGATACTTCTTAATAACTTCAGCTGGATTTGTGGACACCTTCCAGCTTTGGGTGTCTTGAAACAGACCTCTAAGGAGGTAAGCCTCTATCACAAACATGTGGCAGATATGCTGATGTTTCTGTTTCCAGTCTGGGGGCAGGGCCACGTAAACCTTCCTGGAGCTGTTCTCTAGGTTAAACCACGCTCGGGGAGTACTAAATATTGTCGTTATTACTTGTGTGACTGCACAGAGCAAAATTACCTCGGGGAAGAAGGAACCGGCCAAAACCACTCTCCTGGCTGCGTCGCCCCAAAGAAGAATTTTGATTGTGAGCAGCGCAGCTCCAAGCTGCCGTGATGCTCAGCTGCCGTCATTGTAATGCTGAGGCAGACGTGCCGCTTCCTCTCCGGATTGAGTATTTTGAGCACGTTTCAGTAGTGCTCTGAGTTAACATTTTTTTTCTCTTCCTTTACAGTGCCAGTCATCGCCTTTTCTTCATTTTAGTGATTAATTGCTCTAAATACTCCTGCTCCTGGACTGCAGGAGTACAATTTCTGAGCTGTATTTCATTTGAACTTGCTATGCAAGTACAAGCGAACTTGGGGGAGTGCACACACCCACGTATTGCTAGGTAGAGATGGTTGCCAAAAGGACACCAAGTAAAAGAACAGTTAGTTCTTAAACAAGGGTATAATCTAATAAGCCAAAAAAGAGAAAATTACATGCTGGAATCTTCAGTGCCTTCCCCCTCCCCCCAGTTTCAAAATTTACAGCTAGTACAACCCCTGACTAGAGCAGTGATTTAAATATATATAGGCATCTGTGCTTCTAAGAAAAGGAAGTGTGTCTGTTTGGGGAGCTGTGTGGAATGAGTTGGTGGATCTCAGTCCAACTTCTGGCAGCCAGGTTTTCACATCACTCAAAGCCACCCCCTCGCCCAACCCCCTTCCAGGGCTCGTGCCAAGCTCTTCATCTCGTCCTCGTATGATGCCACCTGCCTTAGCGCCTTCTGTAGAGATGGAGAGTTTCTCCTTTTCGGTTGTGGTCCTTCTGGGCTGGCGCTGAGATGTGCTGGGGGCCTGTCAGCCCTGCACGTGGAGGGTAGGTTTGGCTGTCTTCTTGCTCTCTCCCCGCATGGGGCCGATCCTTTGCACATCGCTCCCTGCGATCCCCATGTGTTAGACACTTTCAGCCATCCCCATGACTGGTTTTGCCAGGCACATGGCCTCATCTTTTCAGCACGCTGAAAAGAGGCCAACTAGAAGGCATAGTGCTTTCTTGTTCTAGGACCATGGCACGTCCCCCTTCATAGAGTGGACATGCTGACATGCATGGGTCCAGTCTACCAGATGTATCAGGAGCATGGATATTGTCTAGGATGTGGTAGGACAGCACTTCTTCTCATTTTCTATACCGTGGCTCTGTTTTGTTACAGGCAAAAAGCCTCAGGACTTGCAAAAAATTTAGCAGCTCAGAAATAGAAGGTCATTTTGTGCTACCCGGAGGTTACAATTTCCTCCCCAGCTCCTAGGTGGGAAATCCATGGCTTGCTGCTCCCCTCCTTCATCTGTTCTTAGGATGTCCATTGCCAGGACACTCAATCTGGTCTTGTTTATGTGCTGCCTTCCAAACCTGACTGTGTGCGTTATTTCGTACAAAGCTGTCGCTATGCCTGGGTGTATTTAGCTGTTTAACGATCCTTGTGCCCCTTGAAAAGCACAACAGCCCTTTCTGATGAAGGCGGCACTCTGCGGGCTGAGTGCTTTTACCTTGACTCGAAAACTTAAAAGGAAATGTTAATTGCTTTAGTGGTGTTATTGTTGAAAAAGGCACGGGCGGGCAGGTGAGCTGGGAAAGATGAGTCCTGGTGCTGATAAGGGAGAGAGCAATCTATGCGAGTCTGTGAAAAGTCAGTAGCGCCCAGGGCAAATTCAGAAGTGGAATGGAAATATCTCAGTGATTTGCTTTCCTCGCTGCTTTTGTCTGGAGGTGGCAGGGCTGACTGGCATCTCAGGGCTGCCTTCGCTGCTGCGCTGCTTTGTCACAGGCTCTGGGCTCCTTCGGCGTGCTGCCTGCGCTGCTTTTCTCCGTCATGGCAAGTGGCCAGCTGCGATGGAAATGCAAAGGGGAGAGGGAGAGGAGTCGCTTTAGGGAATGCATTAGTTACAGGAGTCATGAAGGACGTGGGAAAGGTGCGTGCTTGCTCTTTCCCTAGATGCAGAGGTGCTGTGGATGGAACAGCACAATCAAATTCAATATTCATTCGAGCCTGGGGGATTTGAATGGGTGAGGAAAAGGTGACACAGCTCTCTGGGAGCCCGGGTCCAGAACCAGGGCATACGACCCCAGAAACGCGAGGACGACCCAGCAAGTTCCCTTTCCCAGCTCCCATCTGCCATGAAGCCAAATCAACATGGCCTTGTAGTTGCTGGTGGTTGGAAATTTAGACGATGTGTCTTCATGTCTCGGGCTCGCTCTCTTTGGTGCTCAGGTGACTTAACCTGTACTGTTCTGATGCCTCTGCTGTTTTGTTTTTTTTTTTTTCCCTTTAATTTTTGAGCTCTTTCAGTTACAACATTTGCAGTTTTGCATGTGTGCAGAAACACCCCTCTCTTATAATCTCAACACCTAACACGTATTTAGGCATCCTTGGGATCATAAATAAACTTGAAGCAAGAGAAGGTAGGGAATGAGCACTTTCTACCCATGCTGTTAAAAATGAGCCATTCTATAGAAAAGGGTCCAGCAAGGGAGAGTACAAGGGAGGCAGCATGTGATGCTGTAGCACGGTGATCAGATGAGGAGGAAGTCTTTGAATCTGCTTTTTGTCTGCACTGATTCTGGATTTTTTATTTCTTTAAATACTTTAACAGTCATAACAACCACATCTCCCAAGGGCCTGAAACAAGGTTTGAATTTTACTCTGTGAACTGGACACATAAATCATAGACATTGCTATACCTCGATTCTGGGTGCTCAAGTATCTTACTGCTTCTAGCCTTTAATCTGACTGTGCCTCAGTTTCCTACAAATGAAATAGCTATGGCAGTGCTTCCATCTTCACCTACATGTGCAGTCTACAATGAGAAAGAATCCTTCCCTTGTCTCTTACTACGTCTGTAGGTGCTCGGCTGAGTTTTTAAAAGCCCAGCTCAAATCAAGTGAACTAATGTGCTATTTCAATTTCTGTATGCACCTGTTATTCTCTAAACTCCTAGATTATTTTTTTTTCTTTTATGAATTCATGCTCATTCTCCCCAAAGAGGTTTTAATGGCCAGAGAGAATTAAGGTAGACAGCCTGTAAAAATCCTGACACTTAAGAAAAAGAGGCAACCTAAATTATCATCTCAAGTTATCGTTGTACTGTGTTACCGGTTACCCTACAAAGTGCTGTGAGTTGTGAGGGAGCAGCTGGTTTGTAATAGTGGAGCTGATTGGTGTCAGGTAGAATCAGAAACGCCCCATTCCATGCTATGTTGTAAGGGTGGTCTTCTGCATGAGAGCATGGTGGAAGCTCTCCTATGTCAGAGAAATGCCTACTGTCTTATGCGGCCACAAACTAGCTATAAATGTCATTTATTTAACAGTATCTCCAACTCATGCTACAGAATGCTCACAAAAATAGCCTATAGTCAGTTAATCTTAGTGCCGGCTGGTGGGTCAAGGATAAAACAGCATAAAAAGCATCCTACTAGACAAATGGGAAAGGAAAGAATCTGTAGTTTGCAGAGTCAGAAATAAATTGGCCTGGGCCAATCTTGGAAAAAAGGTAGCCTTATGCTCTGCAGACTTCCAGGCAGCCAAATCATCCCCTACTTGTTTTTTTCCTGCTCTATCGTTCACTGATAGACTCAGTCCCTTTGCATTAATCTTTTTTTCTTACTGTATCGCAAGCTATTCCCACCCCGCATTTTCTCTCTTTTTGATCCATAGCCCATGTTATGTCTAGTTCATGGAATGTCTACCTGGGATCTGATGCTGAAGGGTTATACAGCAGGCAGCTGTTTTCTGACAGAACCGTTGCTGGTAGGTGAACAGTGACGGCTAAAATTAAAGAAGTACCAATTGATGCTTGTTTGGACTATTCAATAGCCTACAAAACTGGGTGCTAGCCTGAGACATTCACAACATTCTGAGAAAGACCTGGGCTTCGGGCTTCACAGGCAACTGAGAGTATTTAATCCTAGCACAAGATAATGTTTTTCCTGCCCTGTGAAGTTTTATTCGTGAGAGGAGGAGAGACCACGGCAGTGTGGTAAAAGCGGTGTGGAAGAATGTGGCTGTTTGGGGTTAACACCACAGTTACAGTGGTGTTTGCATGGATTTCCACTTGGTTTTCAAATCGGTCTGTTTTTCTGGGATGGTCCTTCTTTGCACTTGTCATTGCTCCAAAAAGAGAGCATTCAAGAGGTGGATGGACTAGTCTGGTAGTAAAGATAGCGACTTGGGTGAGATTCATGTTATCGCTCGTGTTATTGCTCAGCAGGATTCATAGAGAAGAAGAGGTCTAAGGGAGAGAGGAGGAAATAGTGTTACTCGAAACTTGATGGTGGGATGCCAGGATTCAAGTCCTTTGTGAATGGAGCTGTGTCACTCACTCTAATGACAGCGCTTTTCAGTCTGAAATTCCATCCTGCTCCTAAGAATAATGCTGTATGCCAGAAGTGGCATGTTCCCTAGCAGGGGGGCAAGGGCTGAATTGACACTTTTAATAAAAAATACAGGAAAATTACTGTACATTCAGTACCTGTCTTCATTGCTGCGAGGGAATCCACCTGGGTGTCCCATATGTCTCCCAGGAGAAGCAGCAGCCCTCTCCCACGCTGAAGTTGAGCACAATCCCAGTGCAATCAGTTCTGTTCCTAAAGTGAGTGGGGACTCCTTCACATGTCCCTGCAAATGCAATGTGAACTTCAGAAGTGCACCCCGAGATCTGCATCCCTCAGTAAAATCTAAGCAGGCAGAGAGGAAGAGAGAAGAGTGAACGTCCTGTTCAGCTCAATTGATGGGGACAGGTCTGTCCTCACAAATTTGCTTCAGGTATGTGTTGTAGGCAGGAGAGCGACTGCTCCCCACACTCCAGAAGAGTTGTTACTGCTGGGCAGCCCCAGAGGGTACCCTAAATATGCGTCGCATACGGCTGGTTGAGGAAGTTTGCTTTTTTGGCCACTTGTGAGGCAAGTAACTGTGAAAGGAGCCTCAGGAAAATGGTAAGGTGTTTTAAAAGCTGTGGGTGCAGTCACAGGGATGCCAGACACTGGGGAAGGCAGCTGGCAGGTGGGACCTGTTGGGCAGATGAGGGCTCCCCGAGAACGTGCCCTGGGCTGTTGAAGTAAGAACTTCGTTATGAAAAACTTCGGGGAGCCCAGTATTGTGCTTCAGCCAATTCGAAGGCATCTAATACATTTTCCAATATCCTGTGAGCAGGAATAATGTAACTGTAGTGCTTTTTCTTTTATCCCTGACATTCATCACAAAGACGAAAGCAATGATGTTGTGACTCAGCCAACCTGAACGAGCCTGACAGTTCGTCTCTCTGATGGGTTGGGACTGGGTTATGATACGGAGTCATTTACTCTTAGTTGGCTTTCAAGCAGTAAGGACTTCAGAAATGTCCCTGGTGAGGTAGGGATGAGGGCACTTAGCAAAAGCCAGTTCTTATCTAACTGACAAAAAAAAAAAAAAAAGCTGTAAGAAGCTCCTTATTCCTGCTAGAAACGTAACATTGACACAAAGAAGACGGAGTTGGAAAAATGCCTCATTCCAAAGTGTGTTTATCCATGCTAAAGTGCTTCTATAAAAGGCATCTTGGGACTCCATGTTTATTCCCCCTCAATGACTTCTAGACTGGATTTGCTTGATTTTCAAGTCAACAGTGGTTTGGTTTTTTTTTTCCTACTGCCAACCGCATAAACTCAGCTGGGTTCTGGAAATCAAACAGTGCTTTCTTCCTCACGACTGTCGCCTCCAGTAATATCCTGCAATCAGCACATGGGAAACAGCTTTATTGGCGATACGTGAGCCAGTTTAGACACCAGTTCATTCTCCACCGCAGTGACCCTATCAGTAAAAACCGGTCCCTCTAAACAAAATCGGAAGACCTGATCTGGGGACATGCCACCTTGAGAAAGAAGGGGCTGCTTTTTACTTCGACATGGTGGTAACTGTGGACTTCGACCTTTTTTTTCCCTAGTTCCCACACTCATTTTTAAAGTTCACTGTGGTGAAAAGCTGATGCTTCTGTGCCCGTTTTGTAGTGGAGAAGAAGAAAAACACATGTATGTACATATTTTCCCTCTTTCTGGAGCATCATGTGGATTCACCACTGGTACATTACAGAATCTGTAGGTTGGGATATATGGTCTCCTGAATGTAGCAGCTCGGAGAGTGATTCCCAAAGGGGAGCATGCAAAGGTGGCATTAGATTTCCATTTGTATCTTTGGGATTTTGGGTGGATGTCTGGGCCAGTTTGGGTCTTCAACAGTGTTATGGGGAGGGGAAGAAGAAGAATGATTTCTGTGAGTTGTTTCTGATGCAGCTCTAAATCCATTTTGCGCTTGTGAGGGCTCTTCCTCCTGATCTCACTCCCAGTTTTGGTTCAAGTGAGCTCCTTAAGCAGAACCACAGAATGGCTTAGGTTAGAAGGGACCTCTGTTGGTCATCAGTCCAAGCCTCTCTTCAAAGCAGACCCAGTCCTGAGTTAGGTCAGAACCATGTCCAGTTGTGTTTTGGTCATCTCCAAGGCAGATTTTTAACCAACTGGAGATTGCACAGCTTTTCTGCCGCTGCTCTGGCATTTGTTATCCTAATTGACTTTTATCCTAATATTGAACTTGGGTTTCTTTCTCTGCAATTGGTGACCGTTGCCTCCCGTTTTGCAGTGCATCTCTGAGTATATGGTTCTCTCTTCTCTGACCTGCCACTGACACTTACTAATGCCACCCGGTGAGGTCGGCTCTCATTGCTGCAAGGGCGCACTGCTGACTCCTCTTCAACTTCTTGTCCAACGGCACCCCCAGATGTTTTTCCTCAAAGCTGCTCCCTCACAAGTCCTGGTGATTTTCAGGCCCCTCATGACTGTTTCCAGCACTTGCACTTCCAGAGGATCACAGGGGCAAGAGCAAGGGACCAGGAATCCATCTAGGTGAATATTAGAAAAAAGGAATGGAAAACCTTCGGCGTGGGATCTGTCACTGAGGAGCAGAGCAGAGCTGCTTCCTTTTGTAGCTGGAGTGATGTTTTTTTCCTCCCTTAGTGTAGAGCTGCTAAAAAATTGCACAGTATCAGTTGTAAGAGCAGCGTTACAATTTGCAAACATGCTATGTTAAGCAGTCAGTGTGAGGCTGTGCGCCGGCGCCTGCAGGTTCCTCCACTGATTTCAGCTGAACCCTGGTAGATGTCAGATGGTTCTGAGAGACTACGTCCACATTAAATAAAATCTTTGCTTTTCCTGGGGAAGATTGCTTTCCTCGATCGTCTTTTCCCCTGATGTACAGGCCCTGCGTTTGGAACAAGCTCCTAATTTTCAGCCTGCATTTTGTGTTTCATAAATTCCTTCAATTCTTGCTGGTTTTTCTGCCTCAAGTAAAATGTTCGCATCCTTTCAGAATTTCCAGGCTGTTAGAAAGTCATCACCATAGGTTATATTTAGTCAAACTATATATTTATTTGACTGTTTTACTATCCCCTTGTTATTTCTTTCCAACATTGAAATAATTTCTCATGCCTTTCTTTGGATTTCCTTATCTTGTACAATTAGCTTTCCTCCCTTTCTGGGCCAGGGAGTACTGTGGAGAAGCCATCACAGGAGAGCTTTTCTCCTCTCGTTTTTTCACCAGAACAGTCACGTCAATTATATTTCATCAGTGGTTTTAGCTTTTAATTTTGCCTTCCCTGATGGAAGTGTGAATGCAAGAGCGGTGCAACTACGTCAGCAAGTACTGCATTGAACTGGGGACTTCTGGAACTGAGCGCCACATCTATAACTTAGGCTGAAATGGAGGAGCAACACGCTGGTCCTTGGAAACAGGGCTTTTCTCAAGCTCAGCTAAGCTAATAACATCAAGGACCATCGCAGCTACAAGCCCAAAGTCAGACAGGCAAGGAGGATGGGGACAGGAGGGTCACAGATTCTTTTCCACTGTGGAATAAGGGGATGCTTAATGTCTATTCCCTGTAGACTTTTCTAAGAAGTGTTCAAGGAGCTGTGTTTCACTGAGGGATATGAACAGCGTGCTCTGGTCCTCAGTGCTAATACCAATGGAGATAGCTGGGACGGGTGCCAAGTGGCCAAGGTAGAAGATGTTGAGATTAATTAATTCAGAAGTCGTTCAAAATGGCTGAGGGTCTCAGAGGTCCCACAGGAGCTGGTGGAAAAACGTACCGCCAACTTCAGCATCGCTGCTGGTACTCACGGCAGTGCCTGGGACACCTTGGCCGGGGATCGGGCCCCCGTGTCCCTGAACCCCTACACAGGTACAACTGGTAGCACCCCAAGGAGATGCTGTTGTTGAGAGCAATGTTGCAGGACCTGATGTGGGTTTGCTCAGCCCCCGTCTTTCTATTTATTTCCAAGCTCGCTGCCGAGATGCTGTGAAATAGATAGCTGCGTTTCCAAACTGAATTTCCAGGGGAAGAGGATGCTTATTTCTCAGACGAGAGACAAAGGGGAGAGAAGGCTGTTTCTTCCCACACCCCCCCCCTCCAATTTCACAGCAGAGAGAGGGAGATGGAGACAGCCCGGTGGGGGGGCCAACCGCGGTTCCCGAGCTCCCCCCAGAGGCACGCCGGCGCCCCGCTCCCCGCCAGCCTCGGCAGGCTTTCAAAGCCTCTTGGTCTTATTTTTTCCCCTCTTTCCCTTTTATTTCTTTCCCAAAGAAAGCCGTGCGTAAGTAAAGCATTTCTGATCTTCAGCATAAACGTGCCCCCCCTCCCACCATTTCCGTTCCCTGCGGGTCGATTTTGTTTGTAGAATAAGGTGTCCACCGCCGTCTGCAATGCAAAAAAAAAAACCCATAACCCCATGTTCCCTCTGATCAGTCAGTCATTAAGCTTGTTGCAGACACCGGGAGAAAAGAGAAGAAAAAAGAAGAGGGGAAAAAGAAAAGAAAAGGGAAAAAGAAAAGAAAGGAAAAGAAAAGAAAGGAAAAGAAAAGAAAGGAAAAGAAAAGAAAGGAAAAGAAAAGAAAAGAAAAGAAAAGAAAAGAAAAGAAAAGAAAAGAAAAGAAAAAGAGAAGAGAAGAGAAGAGAAGAGAAGAGAAGAGAAGAGAAGAGAAGAGAAGAGAAGAGAAGAGAAGAGAAGAGAAAACCCCTCTGAATTTTATTTTAAACAATTTTAACTGCTTTATTTTTAGCGTTAGCTTTTTTAGGAGAGAGTTCAGGTTAAAAGAGATTTGCAAATGGCTGAGAGTGTACAAACGCTTCTCATTTAGTCTGTCTGTTTTAGTACAAGCCATCATTGGAGAGAGGGTATAGAAGGCAGGAGGGATGTTTGCACATAGTCCTTCGAGGGACGTGGTTGTACTTGGGTTTTGCCTCCTGCGGTGTTTGGACATCCTCATATTGGATGTTCCTATTGACTCTGGATTCCTGGCCAAACCTAACTCCCACTTTTTGGGAGCACAGTCTCATGTCTCTAGGTAACGCTTGTTTCTGGCTGAGTCGTTAGGACTTCTGCAGGTTTGAGGGATGTGCTTCATTAAGCTTGTGTTTTTCTTCTGATTTTGCTGGGGAATTTTGGAACGATTCCTCCTCCCATCCCACTCCTCTTCCTTTCCTTCCCAAAAGGGTGCCTTATGGCAGTAAAGGAAAATGAGCCACAGAGAACAGCAATGTCAGCTAGACTGCAGTGTGGGGAATGTTTGGTCAACCTTGTGAGTGGGTGCTGTGGAGGAGAGGGATGATACAGGCATTAAACAAGTGTTTTGTAGGGGCTTTTCAAATTACGTGGGTTTCATGCAAGGGATTATAGGGAGAGATGCTAGTGCTTTGTCAGTACTCATGTCCCAAGCCACGGTTTCAGTGTTTGGCTAACATGATGGTGGACATTTGGGTGGTCACATTAGCCTCTCTGAGATGAAGGAGGAGAAGATAAGAATCTTTGCGCTGTCAGCAAGGCCTTGGCCAAATCCTGGTGAGTCAGTGAACTGAAAGCAACGTGCAATTGGGGAGCTATGGGGATGCCAATTTAATTGTAGAGAGTTCCCATTTCAGGATGGTGGCTTTTTGACTATCCTTTCTCAGCTTCTATTTGTTTTGCTTGACACTCTGTAGACACAGTCTTTCCACTTTTAAAATTTATTATGTATTCAGCTGGGACATGCACAGACTGATGGATTCCCTATTGGATTTCTTTTTGGCTCCTGGGCTAGATTTTTACAATGGGCTATGTACTTACTAAGGATTATTTTCTGGTGTTTCCTTCTTCATTTTATGCAGTCTGACTATATCTGTCCTGATTGAGTACAAGCTTGAAGTCACAGAATCCTAGAATGGTTTAGGTTGGAAGAGACCTTGAAGATCATCAAGTTCCAACCCCCCACTGCCATGGGCAGGGACACCTCCCACCAGACCAGGTTGCTCAAAGCCCCATCCAGCCTGGCCTTGAACACCTCCAGGGATGGGGCAGCCACAACTTCTCTGGGCAACCTGGGCCAGTGCCTCACCACCCTCAGAGTGAAAATATTTTTCCTAATATTTATTCTAAACCTGCCCTCTTCCAGTTTGAAGCCATTTCCCCTCGTCCTATCACTACATGCCCTTGTAAAAAGTCCTTCCCCAGCTCTCCTGTAGGCCTCCTTTAGGGACTGGAAGGGGCTATAAGGTCTCCCCGGAGCCCTCTCTTCTCCAGCCTGAACAACCCCAACTCTTTCAGCCTGTCCTCACAGCAGAGGTGCTCCAGCCCTCTCATCGCCTTTGTGGCCCTCCTCTGGAGTCACTCACCCAATGTGATTCAAGTCACTTAACTGCTTGTAATGGGCAGGGAGTAGTATTTGAGGTGGTTTCTTCTTGTCTGCTGAGGAGTTTCTTCACTTGATAGTAAACTTTTTTATTCCAGATTTGAGGCAGAGTGGGAACCAATGTGAGACCATTTGGGAAGTCTGAGATCAAGCCCTGAGTAACCCTGTCAGTGAAAAATCTCAGGATACTTGCCTGATTCATGTTGCAAGAAGATATTTTGTGGTGGAGACTGCTCCATGCTGTGCGTGTCACCCAAAGTAAATCTCTAAGGTGCTGTCAGGAGGTTCTCCATCAGCATGAGAGGAAAGAGCAGGTACATTTTTAGGCATTATGTTTTTCTAATCGATGGGATTTATGTAGGAATTTTTTGCCCCTTTATGGCTTGAGTGCTGAAGACTGGATCATGTTCTTCAGCAGCTACATTTGATTAATGTCAGTTCAGCTCCCCTGAAGCGTTGTGCCCTGGGGTCACTGCAGCTACTGGGCAGCAGAATGATACTGGTGGACATCAGAGAGGCTTTCATACCTGTTACACTAAAACACCTACTGGAGCAGACCTGACCTGAAATTGGCCGGTCTGGCATTTCTTACCAACAAGCCTGGCATGAAACTCAGTGGGGATGGGATTGGAGTGCCTTTCTTGTTCTTCTTTAAAGTATAATTTCAAAATTTTTGGTAAATGACAAAAATTAACAAGCTTTCAGGCAGTGATGTGTAAACAAGAAATAAATAGCTGGTGGCTAGATTAAAAGGATGAAAATACCATGTAAAATCTTTTCAGTATGTGTAGGTCTTGTTCATAATAAAATATTACAGTCAAAATGTGCTGTTTGTTATACAGTATCTTGTTAAATTTGACCTGTTTAGTGACTATGGAACACCTAGAAAATAAACCCCCCTGTACCTCATTGAATGTGTCAGTAAGTAAATACAAATCATATTATGTTCTGGTTAATAGATGCCTAATAAAACAAGGTAAGCAAATGCTGCTTTTATACTTTTCATTAGAAGACTATAAAAAGCATAAAACATTGTGGAAAATACTCACTGCTTTTAACTGAAGGAGGTTTTAGTACCAGAAGTCATGAGAAAATGTACACTGAAGTACTTCTTCTAAGTATATAGTCAAAAACATGTTCAGGATGACCAAAGAATTCCACAAGAATGATGCAGAATTAAGTCTCTGTTGATATTTTGTTAAGGTAATTTTATTTTTTTTTTTACTTTCCAGACCGTAAGGTTTCAGTAACAGAAAGTGAAATTGAAGAGCAACAGTGACATTCACATTCTGATGGAATTGACTCAAATAATCAATTCCCTTGTCTGAATCATTCAACTTTTCATCAACAGATTCATGTCTCTTCTTTTTTTCCCTTGATTTGACTATTCAGAAGTGCCACTACTTTATCATAATCACAAGAGACCATTTTTAGTATCTTCAGCAAAATGATGTTTGGTGGGAAGGGGAAATGAAACAGTGAATCCTAGCGAAGACAAACAAAGCTTTTTTGTGTGATTTTCTAGTGAAGGTGCTACTAAAATGTTAGGTGAAAATTATGAGATATTTAAAATTGAAACAATACTTGCTGTTTGCTCTTTCAATTAGTGGCGTCAGTCATGATCTAACTTCCACACCAAACCCTCAGTGTCTCATATCTCTAGGGCCTTGTGGTTCTCCACTATCACAGTGACCTCTGAGCTCTCAGAGCTTTACGACAGAGGGAAGCCCGCCAACTAAAATCCACATAACTCTTATTTAGTCTTCATTTGTTGTTCTTTCAGACTTCCCTCTGCTGCAGTATCTATTGAGCATTGTCTATTGACAATTTTCCAGCAGGAGGGAGAGTGAACTTGTATTTATGGTGCTCTTAAAAGGGGTTTAGGGTTCCTGCTACACCTGAGGCTGTGGGACTTAGTTCCGAGCGTGAGGAAGGAAGGATATACCCACCTCTAAGTGTGCTATGAACCAGTCACAAACATGGGATCAGTAGTCCTAGAAGTGCCTGCACTGACAGCACTGCTTGTAACGCAAATGTGTGATTAAGTCATTGCTACCTTATAGTCTTCATTTGTTGGCACCATCTATCTGCCTAGCTCAGGAAGCGTCCCAGGCCTTACAACTGCATCCCATTGAGTCCATTCTTAGGACTGTAGGACCAGTGAAGGGACCTGGGGGCAGCCAGAGCTGCTCTGTGCTCCAGGAAATTTGCCCCTGCCTATAACAAAAGCCTCTTGTACCTGCAGCA
Organism: Anarhynchus alexandrinus; assembly: GCA_008711295.1. Taxonomy (NCBI): domain Eukaryota; kingdom Metazoa; phylum Chordata; class Aves; order Charadriiformes; family Charadriidae; genus Anarhynchus; species Anarhynchus alexandrinus. Next base: position 1,460,306 of record VUYV01000046.1, read on the forward strand.
AAATTAAATTAATGCTCAAAAGCTGGAAGGAGAAGATTTCTCCTGGAAGCCACGTGAGAATTCAAAACTGCCAGAGCAGCCACACTGGTGGTGTCCTGGCTTTATCTTTCTCTCTAAAAACATTTAGAGGGTCAGACAAACCTCCCTGAAAGGACAGTCAACCTGGTTCAGTGGGTAGATTTGGGGTAGAGATCCTCTTAGTGTTGTTCTTTCTCTTCTTTGCTTTATTGGGTCATTCTGAGCAAGTGGCTTACATTTACTGCCTCAGTTTCCTCTAGCTACCTACCAGTACCTACCACTATCTGCCTTCCCGAGTCCTGGCTGAGGATTATTTAGTTAATGTTGGTACAGTTTGGTGGGAGTGAAGAAATACCTCCAGAAGTGCTAATTGTTAACCCAAGTGATGAAAAGCTGTTGCGCACGATAATTCATTTGTTTTCTGGATGAATTGGCCAGTAGTGGCAAATTAGCTGATGCTCAGAACAGTTCACTCCCAGGTCCTGCTTAGCTGGGTTTATCAGCCATTGAACTATTAGCCCTGGCATATTGTTACGTGTTACACAGCGAAGCCATCAAATATGCATCGGCGAAGCCTCTATTAGCAAGACGGGATGGGTGTAATGCTGTAAGTTGCAGCCAAGCCCAATTACCACGCGAGAACGCCTCTCCTGTTCGGTGGCTGCCAACCATTTCGATTGCATATTAATGGTGTTTATTCCATTCAAGTGGCTTTGCCATCCCGTCCCCTGCTCCTGTTTCTCTGGCGGTACCGCCCGGCTGTACGCAGTGACAGGCGTGTTCAGAGGTTGTTTTGGCTTCAAGGGGGGATTAATTGTCCTTTGAAGACAGGACTGGGGTTGGGGGTTGACCATGCTCAGCAGCACCCGTTGCTGCCCTGAGCACCTCCATCACTGGCGCGGGGTAGGAGCTTGCTCTGTAGCCATCTCCCCCAAAACTTTCCCTCCTATACCCCCATCTTCCCCGGCTTTCAGTTCGGCATTTGCTCTGAAGAGCTCCTGCTTGGCTTCTGAACAGAGAAACCCGTGCAGTCGGGCTTGTCGGTACCAGCTTTTTCAAGCCACTGTGAGATGACCCATACGATGGGGCTTCCTCCGCCTCAGCCCTCCGGCTGCTGGTACAAAAGAGGGATTAGGCCCACGTCTGATCCTCCCTCGTAATCTGAGGCCAGACATGGTCTTTTCTTTCAAGAACAGTTGCTGAAAAGATTTTGAGGATGTTGTCACAGCCACCCTCACGGGCAAATGGAGCAGTTCGGCTGCTTCAGGCTGTGAAGATTTAATTGAGCTCTGAGGGAAGGCTGGAAGCTGAATTCAATCTTTTTCTGATAGAGAGCAAGGGCTGCTGCAAAGAAATTCTCCTGATGCTTGCCTTCCCCGCGTGCTGGCTGTACCGACCCGGGACCAGCTCTGACCCAGTCCAGGACGGAGTTTATGCTGTTTGCCCTCCTGGAGTTGCTTCCCACGAGCAAATAAACTATTTTATTCTCTGTTCAGCATGTGAAAAAGACATTCAGAGCAACCAAACTGCCCTTTTTTAATTGCCATTACTCTGTAGCTAGAGATCGTGAGACGATTCTATGATTTGATGATTTGCAGGCTCTCAGTCGAAATGTCGTAGCAAGATTGTTCCTTGTCATCGTGTAAGAAGAAACAGCATATGCGGGAGAGATGGGCCAAGAGACAACAGTTTATCTGTTTTCCTTAGTAATATAAGGATGACGTGTATTAATTTTGGAGCATGCTGTGGAGGTTTGTCGTAGGACCTCACAGGTTTTACCCCTGAATTTTACTCCTGAATAAATAAATACTCAAACTCTAGCATGCTTTGAGTCTCAGGCCAATTTTTCAGCCTCCTTACTGCCAAAGGTACCTGATCAGTCCATCTCTGTGAGGATTAAATTTAGAGATCATAAGAGACTAATCTTACGCTGGTTACCTGGAATCAATTCCCCCGGAATTGCACAGTAAACACCTCTTAAAATGGCTTTTAAAAAAATGCCTTCAGCCCTGTGTTGCTTTTAGTAGATCTGGCAGAGACATCCTCAGCAGCCACCAGTCCACTGCTGGAACGCGGGTTTGTGGGATCCTCTGGAGATGGGCAAAGGCTTTACCCCTGAGCCTCAGAGACCCTCCGGCATCTTTAGGGATGTGTCAAAAAGTGCTTCCATGGAACGGGATCTTTATGCAGAGTGTCAGCAGCTGATATGGGCTTGTCTGTTTTTTGTGAACAGGAGGATTTTGGTCGTTCTGAAAAAGAATGTGTTTTTGTTTAGGATCTGTTTGGTTTGGCGTTTGGGTTTTTTTTTTGTATTTTTTTTTTTAAATAAGGTAAGAAATCCTGAAAAACTTTTTTAAAAACCCCAAAACTCTCTCTTTTGAGCACTTTGGCAAAACCAAGAAGGTCAGATGTCTGGGTAAGGATCAGCACTGCAGGATATTGGTGTGAATGAAACTTCTGGGAATTTGTAAGGTACTGCTTTTTGTTACATACTATGGAGAGATGCTTGCCAAGAAGATATTTTTGCAATCACACAATCTTCCCATGGATTTAACAGGAATTCAGAGAGGTCTCCTGGTATCAGATCAGTTCATTACGATAACCGCAAACGTGAAGTCTCCTAAAGAGTTTATCATCATAATTATTTTTTTTTCCAGCGATTCTTCCTTCTTGTAACATGTCTGAAAACATTTTCATTCAGATGTAACTGACCTGAGACCAACATTAATGTGTCAGAAGTATTTAAACTAGAAAAGAGTTATTATAGAATTCAACCTTGAACTACCTGGGGTTACAGGAAAGTACAGAACTAGGCATGAATTACAGGGAAATAGATGTGAGGTGAGTGATAGGTAATATTCTTGAAGGCTTTATGATTCCAGGAAAGAGGGAAATGTGAAATGGAAGGTGAGCCAAAATTAGAGACCCTTCACAGACACTAATAAATCTGAGGGGTGCTGATTAGTGCAAGGTTTGTGAGCAGCTTCCCATCTTTTGTGCAATTGAGGGAGAATACTTTCTGAAACAGTGCATGCTAACCTGGTTCTCACCTTGTGCCATCATTTACATAGGCACAAAAGGTGACATAAATCACAGAGGTGATCTGTTTTGGTAGCTTTTTACCAACACTCTGGACAGATGAAAATGAAAGCAAGCGTCACGGCGGCTATACTGAATTTTGCCCTGTGACTGTGAGATTTCATTGTAGAGTTCTGGTCTTAATTCTTTTGCATTTGTCTGGGTCTTAATTCTTTTGTATTTGTCTGACATGACAAAATGAAAGGAGTCTAAACCAGACATAGCCTCATCCATACCAAAACTTGAACCAAATCTAATGCAAAAATGAACAGGCTGGTGCCTGTGACTGAAGCTTGCAGACGCCTCACCCCTTCTTATGCTAAAACGGCACTGGGAAGGGATTACCTCTCCCGTAGGAGATCCAGAGTCCCGTTGTGCTGTAATTCTTCCTGGTGATTTAGGTACTGTATCAACTAATGCTGCATGTAGCTTACTGCTGGAGCTAAGGCTCTCTGTGACCTTGGTAAGGTTAATCCTCATGTGTGCTAGCGTGAAAACAGAATCCAGCCCATATGTTCAGCCTTGCGTGTGGCTCCGGGAAGTGCCATGGATGGGTTCAATATCAGAGTCATATGACTGTCTCCTTGGGTTGATGGATGCTTGCCAGGACTGGAAGGGAAAATGTTAGCTGATATTCATGAAACCAAGGACATATTCATGATTTTTCCTTCTTCCGCCTAGGTTAGACACCGGGAGAACCTGAAGACTTTTCTGTTTTGTTTTATGAGTGAAGAGATGGAAAGATTGATTTTGATTTAAATGTCAGATGAAAGAATTATAGCCTTGCCAATGCCTTGGGTGCCCTTTTATTTAAAAGAAGCATCTGTGCAGGAATCGGTACCCTCAACAAAGCCAATGTCTCAGACAGCAAAATTAAAGTGACTCTAACCAACCAGTAAATGCAAAGCACAATTGTGCCTGAGTCTGCCTCAGAAACTTCAACTTCTCTTCAAGCTGCAGGATAGGGGCAACAGATTTTCCTAATCCTCTGACTCACATACCAAATTGTTCAGCAAAGCCTGTGAGCCACGGGATGTATCATTGTCCCTGGGAGATGAAGGGATGGGAAGATTCAGGAATAGTTTACAGTGGGAGATGATGGTGGTTTCTCATGGGTCGGTCACTCATTTGACTTTGCTGGGTAATTGATGGGGCTAGTCTCAAGAGTCCTGGCTAGTCTCAAGAGTCCTGGCTAGTCTCAGGGGTCCTGGGTCCAGTTCTGGCCTCCCCAGTACAAGAGAGACATGGAAATACCAAAGAGACTCTAGTGAAGGACCGCAAGGGTAATTAAGGGACTGGAGCTTCTCTCCTAAGGGGGAAGGCTGAGAGAGCTGGGACTGTTTAGAAGAAGAGAAGGCTCAGGGGAGATCTCATCAATGTATATAAATACCTGAAGGGAGGGTGCAAAGCAGATAGAGCCAGGCTCTTTTCAGCGGTGCCCAGTGATAGAACCACAGGAGGGTCAATCTGAACACCAGAAAACGCTTTTTTTACTGTGAGGGTGACTGAGCATGGGCACAGGTTGCCCAAGGAGGTTGTGGAGTCTCCATCCTTGGAGATGTTCAAAAGCCATCTGGACATGGACCTGGGCAACTGGCTGTAGGTGGCCATGCAGGGAGGTGGGGCAGGATGACCTCCAGAGGTCCCTTCCTACCTCAACCATTTTGTGATTTTGTGATTCTTTCTAAAACTGAGGGTCCAATTTACAGAAAGGCCTTGTTCTTGAAATGTGAGTGTCTCTCGAACTATTCAGCCTGTGTGCTACTCAAAAGCCAAAGCCTGGCCTTGCTTTTCTCGGGTTAGAAGTAGACTTCACCAAAACCCAGATCTTAGCTATTCCAAATGGGAAGGAGAGCGCATTTCACACCTGGCAGTCCTTGCAAGGATAGACCTCACCCTCTGTAGAGGAGGAACTACATCTGTCTAACCACAGCTGTATGACCACTTATCTTTGTTTGAGAAATCTCTAGTAAAAGGTATCTCAGTTTCTAGAGCTCCACTTGGAAACACGAAGCTAGCCCAGATTATGGGACAAGGATGTGCAGGCTGGTGTTGAGGTACAGGCTCTGTGAAGTGATATTTCACTGTGCTTTGCTCCCATAAATGGGCTTTGACGGAGGGAGTTCCCTGCCGTGGGGGAACACCACAGCACCTCTCAGGTCTGGGTAGCGGCAGTGTCCTCATTCGAGGGGTGAAGATGCAAACTCTCAGTCTTTGTCCCAGTTGGGCTTGCTGGGAGCTTTGCAGCATACCCAAAATAGCAGCACAACATGACTGACTCACCTTATGCGCCACTGAAATGCTGCGCAATGTTGCAGGTGACCCAGTAGGGGTTAAATAATATCTGCAAGCCCACTGATGTCTCCTGGAGAGGTCTGAACTACTGGCACCATGTAGTGCAGCGGAAAAATGGGAAATGAGTTTTGATGGGAGGGAGGGTAACAGTAAAGACAAAAATCCCTTCTAGATCAAGAGTTTAATACAGGCCAGGCCAGTGAAGCGTTGCTGATAGAGGTGCGGATAGGCCATGAAAAATTCACAAGCTAACATCTCGAGCCCTGTCAGACTGCAAATTGTTGGCCTTAATCCCCTGAGCCTGTGATGCCATTGCCAGGCAGTAGATGCGGAGCCTTTGCAGAAGAACGAGATCGGGCACCGATGGTCAGTCTGCTTTCCCTGCAGCGTTCTTCTAGGGTCTGCTGATCTCTGCATCTCACTCGGTGTCATCCCAAATATGGCTGGACGTCTGATGTGTTTGCTCTGAAAATGCAGAGCTGAGACCTCACTGGAGCGTTGGCAGGAAGGGGTGAGCTAACTGGTCTCTGTGCTGGACCTGCTTAACAGTGGGCTTCACTGGAAACACAAAGAATACATCTCATTCTAAAAGGTCCTAAAAAAATCTCACATTCCATGTCAGGCAGGGATTTCTCTGGCATAGCAGGGGCATTGTAACTGCTTAACATTTCTTTTTGTTCATTGATGCTTTTGCTTCTTTATAAAAGTGCTGAGCATGCTTCTCTTTATCTGAAGGAAGGGAAGACCCACTTGATTAGATGAATACGAACCTAAAGTGTTCAAAAGTTGTTGTTCTGAGGATATGGATTTAAAACCTCATGCCTCATCTAAGCCCTGACATGGGCTATGGAAAGGCATGATGTGGCCAATGGAAAACTGAGGAATCTCCCAACATCTCAGTCCTAAAGAGGAGAGACTGGTTGGAGGACCAGGCTAAAATGAACTGAGCTGTGTCTTCCTCCCAGTTCTGATCCTGACTTGCCGTGAATGTTGTGCAAGCACTCTCCTCCCCCTCCAAAGCAGATAGCTCACTGTCTCGCTGGTGTCAGAAGGTCTGATTGCCTGGTGTTTATAAAAAGTTGGAAATCCTCCAGTGAAAGGCTGAGTGCTATTTCACTCCTTTAACAACCCACCGTCTTGTGTGAACTGTAACCCCAGTGACAACAGTATGTCACTCTTATTTTAAGACTAATCTGATTTACACTCGCTTGTACAAAAACAGGGAAAGAGATGAAGAGAGCTGACTCCATACATACCTACTTAGAATTCCAGTTTAAGTACAGTGCAAATAAAGAGTAAAATCTGAGCAGGTTCTTCAGAGCTCGGCCTCTAGGGAGCCCTTTTCTCCCCCATAGAACGAATATAGCGGTACTGGGAGTCCCTTGTCTCTCACCTCTGAGCCCACCTCTTCATGTGCTCTTGGAGACACAGGTTGTTTCCACCTCTCTGAGATGCGGCGCTCTCCACCGTGCGCTGTCTCACCTGTGCACCACCGAGCCGTGACAGAAAAAGCCAAATCCAGCTGATGCCATCAGCACTGAAAACGTGGTGGTCTCCAGCTGGTGTGCAAGGCACTGGCATCGCAGATTTTGGCCGTGTTGCTTGGCAGAGGGGTAAGTAGATGCAAAGGATACAACCCAAGCCAGCTGGGGTCTTATTAGTGGTCTCCAGCCCTGGTAGCGGTCAGGCAGCTGTTTGTCTTGCGAAAGATGGAGTATCTACTTGCAGGGTAAATCAAACAGATAGATGTGAGGCATCCAGCTGAAAAGTCTGCTAACACATATTGATTGAGTATCGGCTAATAAAAGTATAGATTGCATGGCTTCCATTGAACTATGTGACCGCAGACCTCAAAGATTTTACTGCTGGTAGTCAGGGGAAAACTTGGGTGCATAAAATGGTGATAAATCAGAGTCTGAAAGGTTTTTGGATTTAGTGGGGTAGTGAACAGCATGGAAAGAAGATCGAGTATTTTCCCTTCTTCCATATCCCTTTCTGTCCCTCTCTCCCTTCGGCTTTTGTGCTTTGCCATAAGGAATTACTGAGGGAGGCTGCACAACATCGCTTTTCCTCAGATGAAGTCTCCAACTGTTGGGTTAGTGTTTTGTTTTTTTTTTTATTCCATTCTGCAGACACAAAATTTACTATGACAATAAATCGATGGCGGTAATATGCTCCCCAATTTATTGGTGAATTCATGTATAAAAATGAATCTGAAATACAGCATTCCTACTGCTGACCTGTAGTTTTGTAGCAAGGCAGCCAGAAGCCCTAGCTCCCCATCCCACAGAGGTGGGGACCCCTCCTACTGGCTTCATTCATGCGGAGGTGATCAGGCTTTTCGTAAAGCTTTGTGGGCTTCCAAGTGATGCATCATTTTCAAATTCATTTCCTGCTTGGGTTAATAAACAGTTGATTCATCTCCTTCTTCCTAGTTACAAGCTAGTTGCAGTGACTCTAAATACTAGACTGTCAAGGTGAAAGGGAGGCGATCATGGGCAATAAACAGACTGCAGAGGAGTTCAATTACTTGTTTGCATCAATCTTCACTCCAAAGCTGTGTTCATATTGAATTGGAAAGGGTTTGGGCGGCAGGGTGAGAAGAGATGTGTGGGAGGGAATCCCTTTCCTCTTCTGAGTTTTAATTTCTGAGTACCATTGAACTATTCCCACAAGCAAAGCTCTGTGAGCCAGAGTATTTCTGACACAACGTCTCCCCTGTGAGTGCATCACATCAAAGCAGCTAAAAGACTATCCTGACACTGGGGTTGCAGGTAATCCAGGATCCCGTTTCGGAGAGTTTTTACTTCTTTGCTTGTGCTTTGCCAATAGAATAATTTGGGGAGGGAGGGCAATGCGGTGGTTGAGAGAGGGAGCCAAAATCAACATGGCATTGGAACAAATGGGGGTTGTAAAGATGCAGTACGGTAAGGAGCACGTCATGGACACATCTCTTTTGTACCCACTGAAGTTGGCTGGGCACAGGATTTTGTTCCTAGGGACCAGGTCCCAGAAGAGAGGCACAGATCAGGGCAGTGGGGAAAATCTAGGTGTCTTGGAAGAGCCAAGAAATTCAGTATTACCTGTGAGATACATAGCCATGCTGTTTAGCATCAAAACCAGCTGGAAGAATGGAACAATAACGCAATTAAAATAGAGTTTTTGGTTTTTGTGACTGAGCTCTTGACTTCACTATGCTCTGCTTAGTTCACTTCATGTTGTTTTCAAATATACTGAGAGCCCCAAAGAATTTGGGAAAGCATCTTCCAGTCTCTAAAGCCCAGTGATGATATATCAATTTATTGTTGATCAATGATTTTCCAGTGTAGCGTGTGGCTTCTCTAATAAAGCAATTACAAAAGATCATGGACATGGGGAACCAACTAGGAACCAACCATTAAAAGTGAAGTCAAAGAAAATTGTTTGCAAATAACTTAAGGTCTATTTGCCAAATGCTTATAAACAATCAATACATTTAAAGAAAAACAGGATGGTTCCCAAACATTCTGCTAACCAAAATGGGGCTATATTCATAATAAATACTATTTATGATGAATAATTTGACTAGGGAGGACTGGAGAGAGGCCAATGTATCCATCTATTTAATAGGAACTATAGGTGATCCAAAGAATTACAGACTTCTCAGTCTTATTTCAGTTGCTGAAAGAATAACTGAGAAATTAATTAAAGAACAGGCAGTAAAACATCAGGATAAGTATAAGTTGAAAGCAGCAAAACTCCATGGATTTTAAGGGTGAAATTCTGCATGCTTTCATTCACATTTTCTAGAGGCAAGGTGAGAATTGTTCCTTTCGCTGGCATTTCTGTGTCTGCTAAGATCGTGGACAAACAGGGGTGGGGACTTTCACTCGCTGTAGACAGAGCTTAGCACGCAGCCACCTAATCTTTGCTGATGTCTTTGAACACGGCAGCACTTGAATACAAATACTAAGTTATGTCTCTGGTGTTAATAACCCCTCAATTTCTTTGGAAAGATTAAGAGCAGAGCAGATAAAGGATGACTGGTAAATACAGTTAATTTAGATTTTCAAGATGTTTTTGAAAAAGTGCCTTATGAGAAGCTATTAATGGGATTTTGTGACTATGGAGGGAGATGGAAAGCAGAGGCACAGCTTCAGAATTGGTGAAGAGGAGGTACAGAAAGAGGAGGGCTAAGAGTTCAATTCTCAGCATGGGAAGAGGTTAATAACAAGGTCCACCCAGAATCAGGTTCGTGAAGACCAGTGAGGAATAAAAGCAACTCCATAAAGGCCTAATAAACCTCAAAAATTGCCAGCATGAATTTCAATATAGTCAAGCACAAGGCAGTGCTGCTAGAAAGGACTGATTTAAATGCCTCGTACACGCTGATGATTTCTGCGTTCGTTTTAACCCTCCAGACCTGGGGACATCATTGCCAACAGCTGAAAGATGGGATTCGCGCAGTACGCAGCGGGGGATTGCGGCGGTGAAAGGGACCGCTCAGCTGAGTTAAGGAATGGGTGGAAGAAGCTGCGTCTAATAATAATGATGTGGCTAATAATAATCTGATGAACTAATGCTTCATCTGTACCACCTGCTGTATTCCGTCCTGATCGCCCTTTTGTTGAGAAGAGGAATGGTAGTGCAAATAGGAAAAAAAATGAGAGTAATCAGCAGTATGTGGTTCCTCTGTACCGTGAGAAGGGAAAGTGATGGGGTTTAATCCATAGGGAAAGAAGACGAATAAGTTAGAACTGATGTATTTTACAGGGTTAAATATCATAGGGAAGAGCTCGTCTGCCACTCTCTGGTTTTGCTTTTTGTCTTTTAATCCTTTTTATGGAGTGATGAGTGCAGAGAAGTACAAAGAAAGCTAGAGGCAGTTTGTTTCAGAGAGGAGAAGTGTTCAGAGGCTGTGTGACAACTATTTTCAGTTTGTGGACCTCGGTGGGGGAAGTATTTCTTGGAGATAGCTGTATATTTTTTGTAATACATGCTTTTATATATATATATATATGAATATATATATATATTGTTAGTTAAGGATCTAGTACTTTAAGGATCTAGTACCTTAGTACTCTAAAGGAAAGAAAATGTCCCAGGCTGTGAACAACTGATGTTGAACTGGGAGTGGAAAGGGAAATATCACCCTGTTCACAAGCGCTGCTGTACACAAATCCCTTGCACACAGCAGCGACTGCAATGTGGGTTACCTCCTTCCAAACTGCACATGGTTCAGATGTGATGGCAACTGTGGGCTCTAGGTCAGGCTATCTAGAAGGTGCCAGTGCCCAGTGTGTGGTGTCCTGGCCCAATCTGAAATGACTTGGGCGGGGGTGGGAGGCTTTGCCCATGTATGACTGCAGCTGGGAGAAACTCAGCAGTTTTAATTCAGTCTCAGGCTCAGGTTTTGAGCTCATTCGAACCCCAGGAATGAAACACAGGCAGATGTCTTCATCCCAGCTCTCGAGCAGCAAAGTGCCAAATCAATTTCCCTGGAAAGGTGCAAAGTGAAATCCACCCAAAGCTGAAGAGCGCCTTGAGAAATTGCCTGTGACCTGACACTCCTGTGTGTGCTGACACACTGCTGCTGTGCATGCACGTGCTGGCATGGGAGGCACACCAAACTTCAGGCAGCTGCGAGATGCTTGCTGATGGGTCGGACTGCTGCTGTGAGTGAGATGTCAGTCCCCCACGCCACTGATGGGGACGGGTTCCTGGAGGACTGAACATGTGCTGTCTATTCTCCTTTTTCCTGAAGCCACTTGTTAAGATGTGACCATCTGAGGCACCTGATACATCTGTTTTACCCATAATGGTGTTTGCTGCCCCAGCCTTATGCTAACTGGGGTCCTCCAGCTGGTGCTGAGAAGTCATCTGCTCTCCTCCTGCCTCACCTCCTTTCTCTGCAGCACTGTTGCTATTGCTGTTACCCACAAAGGTAGCGAACAGGACAAGGAAGGTCTAGCTGGATGCTAAATAAGTGCTTAAGACGCTGATCAAATGTGACAGAGAGATCACGTCTCCCCTTTGCTTGAGAAGGCAGAGAAGTGCTCCATCCTTCAATTATCACCGGAGAGCTGAGGCACAGAAAATATCCTGGCCATACCATAAGGAAACTCAATGCCAGCAACTGACTCTCGCTTTCCTGGATCCCAGCCCTGGGTGTAAAGCAGAAGCTTGACCCTTCATCAAGGCTGCCTTCTCCCCTTCTGCCTGTTCGTCACCGTGCCTCATTGCGTCATGCTTAGTGTTAGCATCCACACGTGCTATGGACAGGTCAGGTCTTCCTGGGGTGCTCGGTGGGGAATGAGCCTCACTTCAGGGCTGTTATGCAAATTCATAACAACAATGATCCAGAAATAGTAATCCTTAATCATGGGTAATTTCTAAAATGAATCAAACACATCCTTTCCTTTCCAATGAATAATTCTCTTAGTGCTGAGCATTAGTAATGATAAGGACTTTCTAATGTCCTTACAATATGTTTTAAGAGGCATCGGTCTCTCCTTTTAATAAATCCCCTTTGGAAATGTTCTGTTTAATTTGAAAATGTTAGAATAAAAGAAGGGTCTGGTCGAAAGCAGTCACTACTGCTCAGCCTTAATCACATCAAGATGGTTTTCGTCTGCAGATTTAACGCGTGTGTGTGGACGTGTGGCTCAGACCCTTCCTTAGGCATGCACTGACTTGATAAGCCTTAATGGCCATGTCAGTGATCCACGGATGATAGGTCACTGGGAGATGGGGCATTTTGAAACCGCCCCTTTCAATCCCTGCTGCTGTGCCTTTGGGGGGTTTCTGAGGCAGCCACAGGAACCAGCCAAGCAGCAGTGATTTTTTACCCATCACGGAGAAATCCGAGAAACACCTTGGGCAGTGACTTTCATCATACCCCTGGCCTTTGAACAGCTCTGAAGAGCAACTCTAAACTGCAGGAAGTTGAGCAAAATCAGAAAGCCAGGGGAGGTAGTATTGAACCGCATTGCCCTGCACTGGTATTTCTTTGCTAATTGGGGATAAAGCCACTACGGGCTTGCTGAATAAGCCTAGAAGTAAATGCATGAGCATAGTCTGTCCTGGAGGCACTGCGTGGAGTCAATGGAGGGATGCCAGGAGGCATCTGCCTGGAGGTGTCTGCCTTGAAGTGCTTGGACTCTAATAGGGGACGTAACTGAGCCGGACTGGAGAGACACAGGTGGTCACACATGTGCAACACGTGCACGTGCCCTCACTGTCAAGAACGTAATGCTTTCAACTAATATTGATATTTCCTTACTGCCCTTCTACTCTTTCCTCCTGCCAGTCTAGATGAAAAAAGCACAGATTGTTTCCTTAGAGCTGTGACAAGGAAAGACCGAGGGACGAAAGTTTAGTGGATATCATCAGGGCTCGGAATGCAGAAGGGCTGTCATGGAAAGACACAGATGCTTGTGGCTCTGCAGATGATATGGTAACTGCGTGTTCAAAATGCCTGCACCCATCAACGTGCCAGCTGCCCTGCTGCACAGGGAGACACGATTTCATGTGGTTCCCCACTGACGTGCCCACAGGACAAGTTTGTGAGTGCTGAGGCTGTGAACACTCAGTCCCACCTTCAGGAAGACAGAGTTACGCTCGGGAGTTCTTGGCACTTTTATTCCTACTTCTCCCATAGGATGCCCTGACCACCTGACACAGTAGTTATTTTACCTACTTATTTTTGGTAAGTCAGAAGTAAGAAGGCATGGAATTAACAACAGAAAACCTTTATCCCTTTTAGGAATATGTTTCAGCAGGAACTGAGAGCTTGTCTGAATGTGCAGTGCGTGAATGCCCAAAGTCCATTGCCAAAGATACAAAGCTTCCTGCTCCTGCAGTGTGCTTGCCCTAAATACCCAGCACGAGTAGCTGATCTTGGATTTTCCCTCTGTTTTCAGGGTTGTCCCACAGACAGCAGTGAGATCTCTACACGGGGATGTGGCATTAGATTTGAACTCTTGCTCTGTGTCCCTGTATAATTCAGTCTTGCATGAAGAGTCTGTAAATAGGGAGAATATGGCCTCGTGTTACAGACACAGAAATTTGAGTTTGAGCTTCCCTTTATGCCCCTACTGAAGATTAAGTATGTTTCAGGGTGGTGTGAAGAAAAAGACCCTCAGCTGAAGAGCTGATAATCCAGATGGACAGCATTCAAAGGAAAGGGGAGCGAGGGAAGTGAACATCCAGACCAAGAGCTGAGTAGAGAAACTAACGGCCCTTTCTAGCCTGTCCAATGTTGGCTGGATGTTGGTCTCAATGCTTGGGTCACTGGAACTGGTAGCCTTTGATAAATAAGCTATAGGAAAGTGGTAACTCGCTTAAAAAATCATATCACTGTGTTTAAAGTTNCACACTTCTTTTGATGCAGCCCAGGATGCGGTTGGCCTTCTGGGCTGCCTAAAGAGCTGGTGATCCAGATGGACAGCATTCAAAGGAAAGGGGAGCGAGGGAAGTGAACATCCAGACCAAGAGCTGAGTAGAGAAACTAACGGCCCTTTCTAGCCTGTCCAATGTTGGCTGGATGTTGGTCTCAATGCCTGGGTCACTGGAACTGGTAGCCTTTGATAAATAAGCTATAGGAAAGTGGTAACTCGCTTAAAAAATCGTATCACTGTGTTTAAAGTTGAGGAAAAGGTAAGTGGCTTATGGTGAAGTCCCTTGGTGTGACTGACTTGTTTTTTTTTAATATATTTGTTTACTTATCTTTCTAAAAGCGAGAGTGCTGGACAGATGAACTGTGGTGTATATGGCAGAAGGAAAAGGGATGGACAAAGGCAGGCAGGAATTGGTTGGGGGCATGGGAATCATTTAAACTGGATTTGCCTCTGGAGATGTTGTCATATGAACTGCCCCCTTCAGCATATCTGTATGAGGATGGTCATCCTCCTTCTCCATACCCTTTGGGATAACCCAGCTGATTTTGTGGTAGTTTGCTGGAGTTAGACAGCAGCTGCTTCTTGGCTTTTCATTTGCCTCTCTGTGCTGCACAGACCATGTGGATCATGGGACAGGCCATTCCTGAGCAGTGCTCTCATCTTCTCTCAGTCCTCTTGCAGCTCTGTTCCCCTTGCCTGGGATTGCAGTCCCTGGGATTCAGGTGGGGTCTCCGCTTGGGTCTGCTCCCTTCCTGCTCTCACCCTGCCCATGATGACCTCTAACTATGCAAAGTTAGTGGGATAATTTGACTGAAAATTTTCCTCTAGGTGGTTTGGATGTCATGTAAGACCCAAAGTGGCCCTATAGGGTGCACGAGACAATTACACTCTTCGTGGGGCTCGTGGGTAAAGTAATGCATGGGGGCTTAGAACTGCAGAAGGAAAGCATCTACTGACAAATTATTCCTATCCCGTTCTGTACATGCTTTCTTACAGAGAAACTGTTCTGCAAACATTATAGAGAGCTGTAATGTATTAAAATTAGGTTTAGATTAGCATCCTCCCACCTGGAAATCCAGGTGCTTTACTTATCATGAGTTGAGCTCTCCAGAGCTTGGAGACAACCATAAAGCTTCTGTGAACATCCTTAAATAGCTGTTCAACACATATAAATGCTGCTCCTTTGAAATCAACTGCCTAATTTCCAGAGCAAGTGATATGTATTGCTGTGCGTAGCTCTCTCCTTCCCTGGGTATGAATTGCCCTGTTCTTCTGCTGAAGAGCATGGACCAGGGCCCAGAGTGGCAGTTTTTGTATTACGTACTTCTGTCTGGTTGAATTTTCCTTCTGCATTTAGCAGAAGGTGGAAGTGGGCAAGGGAGAAGAAATGCCCTGTTGGAGAAAAAAAAAAGAAGGAAACAGTGTATGGAAGATTTAAAAAATAATCATCAGTGGTAGTCATTTGGAGGTGTCCAGATAAGATGGTGGAGGGCTAACATTATGATGTATCTATATCCTTGTAATCATCGATGTTACCCTAACGATTCTCCAGGTCATCACAGCTCTTCATTTCCCTAGGTGTGGAGCGTATCAGTTATTTTTAAGGGCAGCCTGAAACCTAAGCTGTGTAGCTGGCGTGGGGTGGCATAACTACATGACCTCAGAAGAGCTCCGTGGATTTATTCCAGCTGAAGTTCTGGTTTCTTGTCCGATTGCCATAAAACGCCCCACGCATCGGTTCGAGGTGGCGAGTAGAGAGCGCTGCATCCGAGGGAAATTTTTAGGGGAAGCAGAAATAACACAAAACTCGCTCGCCGCGGCTGGCGTCCTGCCAGGATGCTGGGATTAAGCTGGTGAATGCTTATGAACAGCCCGGCTGGCCCTGGTTGTAGCTTTCCCCTTAATCCACACGGCGCGGTTCCCCCCGAGCAGCCTCCTGAGCCTTGGGGTCAGTACCGCTTCTGAGGAAGAAAAGCTGCTGATGAAGGGGCTGGTTGCCTGGTGTTCCCTTCTTTGGGCTTACATGTTGGGAGGCTAATTGCAGAAAGTTCCCGGCTTGGGGGAAAAAAAAAAGTGGAAAAGACAAATGGGGGAAGGATGATTGGATTTTGCTCTCAGCCTAAGGAGGTGAATAGTTGGAGTGTAGAGTTTATTGTGAAATAGAGGCCTAACCCAGTGGCCTTTGAAATCAATAGAAAGCCTCCAGCTGGCTTCAGTGTCTCTTTGTTCTAAGCGAGGGGAAGATCGTGGAAGTAGGAAAGCAAAATGATAACAGGCTTCAGACCTGCAGAATGCACACTTGTCCTGGGCTCTACAGAGATGCAATTACCTGTCCAGGCTCATGCAGAGACAAAATAGTCATGTTTGCCTTAAGGGAAATGGTTTAAAAAGCGAAACAAAACAAAACAAATAATGCATTCAGGGAAATTGGATGGAGGTGTCAGCAAAGGATGAGGATTAAAGGCTTGGTGCTGCCTGTTGCACTCCTGCCCAAACCTGGGTTTAGAGGCAGTGTAATATAGTGCAAGGAGCAAAGGAGCCAGTTCCACTTCTACAAGGAGATGGTGGGTATCATTAGCCAAAAGATAAAGGAGGCTAAATAAAAAGCAACCAATAGTTTCCTGTTGTAGAGTCAAAGAACTGAAAAGATCTGTTAGAGAGTATAAAGGAGGGAGCAAACCCAAGTTGACAATAAATTGAGGACAGACAGGTTGTCCTGGGAGTCTTCAGTCTACCTGGTTGTCTGTGCGCATATCAGCCATCTTCTACATGGGGCATCCTATAACTACAGCAGAAAACCAGAATAGTCCATGACATACACTGAGGGTGTTGCTTTGCATATGTACACCTCAACAATGCCCGGTTGCTATGGCAATATAGAAAGTGTTCATATGGATTCCTTGACAATTTGTAAACCAGTGGGGTGAGAAAGTGGTCTGAGAGGGGGGTCTTTGACAGATGGATAGCCTCTAGAGAACACCCCTACAGGGACTAATGGATCTTCACTAGAGATCTTTGATTCATCTGTTGAATTTATGTTCTTTAAGGGAAATAAAATGAACTCTGAACACCTGACCTCTGCAGCTAGGGTCTTTGGCGGCACATGGCTAGGCACTAACTCAGAAACTTATGGGCACCTGGGTAAATACCCTGAATTTTAAGTTTAGTGAGGCCCATCAGGCATTTAAACATGTATCTGCTTTTAAACAGCTAAATCCATTATGTAGGTGATATTAATATCCTTGAACAGCCAATGAACTGGGGTGAGACTCACGGAATCACAGAGTCATGGAGGTTTGAAGGGACCTCTGGAGATCATCCTGTGCCCAGCTCAAGCAGCGTCAGCTAGAGTGGGGTTGCTGAAGGCTGCATCCAACTGGGGGTTGAATATCTCCAAGGAAGGAGACTCCACAACCTCTTTCAGCAACCTGTTCTGGTGTTTGTCCACTCTCACAGTAAATAAGTTCCTTATGTTTAAGTGGCATTTCCTCTATGACAATGTGTGCCCATTGTCCTGTCAGGGGCACCACTGAGAAGAGTCTGGCTCCATCTTCTTTACATTCTCCTGTCAGATATTTATACACATCAATAAGATCCCCCTGAGCCTTCCCTTCTCCAGGCTGAAAAGTCCCAGCTTTCTCAGCCTCTCCTTATGTGACAGATCCCTTAATCATCTTCATGGCCCTTTGCTGGACTCGCTCCACTTTGTCCATGTCTCTCTTGTACTGGGGAGCCCAGCACTGGATGCCTTGGCTACAAGCACTCTCCTTTGGAGAGCTTCCACGTTGTCCATCAGAAAATGATCAAGGGAGGCAGGATCTGGACCCGTGTGTCCCAACTCCCCGCTCTGACAGCAAGTCCATGTTTTCTAGCCGGGCTAAGAGATGGTTGTCTTCTCTGGCTTCTCTTCCTTGCTGTAATGAAAACCTGGTTGGGCTGATTATCAGAAGTGGAGAAGTTGATGAGTCACTGTCTTGTTAAGCAGCGCAATTTTGTGTGGAGCGCTGCACCGATCTGCCTACCTATCTCAGGCGAAGATTTATTTATGGCGCGCTCTGAAATGATACTGTAATATCCTTTTCTAGCCCACATTCCCTCTGGTGCCTGCTCACTACGAGATTTCTTTCTTTTTTTTTTTTCTTTTCCAATGTGTTCCATAAGATTATAGCATATTGAGGTTGAAGGGAGCAGGATATTGTTAGGATTTTTATCATCAAATTACTACTTTAAGCAAACTGGAAGCCTCTGATCAATCATGTAGAGCACAGTGTACTGGGCCTGGCCTTGACGTCCTCTCTCCTCTCAAAGCCCCGGCAAGATTCAGCGATGATCCAGAGGTTACCTGAGGTAAAGGTGGAAAACATATCGGTGTGAACAGCTGCTCCTGGTGCTGGCTCCTTCACTCTTAGGGAGAGTTCAGAGGCAAGAGATTTGTCTCGGTGAAACATTTCTCCTGCTTGGTAAGTCGTGCTTCACTAATGTACTCATCTACCAGGAGGCTATTTTCAGTTTATGCCCATTCCAACATGGAACGTATATCTCCTCACTCCTCCCCAGCCTCATTGCTCTGCCCTGGGAGGGCTTGAGGGGCTGGTGGAGGCATCTGATGCCTGCAGGGAGACGTGGGTGCTTAGCCATCTTCTTCAACGCTGTGTGAGAAAAGAGATCTGCTGAAGGTGTCTGGGGCAGGCAGAGCTGGCCGGCCACTAGTTTCTCCTGTTGCAAGCATAAAGGTGGTCAAGTCACATTTAACTTTGATATAAAATTAGAGGCAATTTCAGTGTGTTTCCTGGCAAGGGACCTGCATTGCCCTCGGCACCGCTAAGTTTAGATTGCTAAGTGCCAGTGATAAAGTGGTACCTTCCCTGCTTCAGAAGAAATCTGATGTCTCTCTTTCTACAGGGGGCTGGTGGATGTGTAGTGGTGATGTCACCTCTCGAAATACTAAATTTGCCTTATTTTGTCTTGTGCCATCCTTCAGTCAGTATATAGAAGCTGTTCAGTCTAATACCCAAAAAAGTTAACCCAGAGGGGCAGCAGTGAAATGGTTAACAAAAAGGGCAGGGAAGCGCAGCGAGATGGAGATGAAACGGAGATGAAACGGGATTATCCAGGACAAGTTGTTTGCTGCAGGGGGATGAGTCACTGGTGATGGTGGCTAATGTAGACTGCGAGAGATGTGCGTCTTTTCTTCTGAGTGAGATTTTTCAATGGAAAACATGGTTTAAACGTGGACTAATGTCAAACAATGTAAAGGGGACAGTAAAGTTGCATATGTTAAACTCAACAACTCTGCAGCCGGCCACCCGGTGAAAGGATTGATGGGTTATTTATTGCAGATTATATGACAGGGGAAGAAATCTGGCTCATCAGGGGATAGGGAAATTAAATGTTATTCTCCTGTCACGGTAGGTGCTGAAATCAGTCTGTTACCTCCTGTTACCTCTTTTGATGAGCATGCAAAGCAGCCTGTTGCTCGGTGGATGAGGCCAGCTTTTTAGAGGTGTAGCTGACTAATTTTGAGGGCAGCACTAACATTTCTGGTTATGAATTTCAAACCATAAAATGTTTTCTGCATAGATCAAGAAAGATGACATCCCTGCCAGGTAAAATAGTGATCACCCATTATGGAAGTGTTTTTACATAAAGAGAGCTTCTTTGAACCATCAAATAATGGTGCTGCTAGAAGCATGATACTGAAACAGACCTGCCTTTTTTTTTTCCTGTTTTGTGCAAAATTTTGACTTCCATAGGTTTCAGGAGAGATCACCCAGTTTACACCCCTATAGGGCTTGACCCTGTTTCTGTGTCATGTAATTCTGTGCCATTATGTGAACACTGTGTCTCTACTTCCCTGTGGACATGTAACAACATTTATCAAAGTCCAAAACCATATGTTGGGAATGTGTTAGCCAGGGCAAATTTAGTCCTGTGCCTAGCATCCAGTCAGCGATACTGCTTCCCAAACCCTTCTAGATCTTTAAGCCTGGTTGTGGTAAAGGTTCTGCACACACAGTCGGTGCCCTTGGTGAGTGATTTAGTTGGCCCAACTTTTCCTAAAATTTCCTAAAGCAGGAAAAGATATTTCCTGCTTTGGAAACAGTATGTCACTTCTTTGCTCCTCTGCCAACATCTGTTGGTGTGTGCCAGTCACAACTTCTGTGTCTTAATCCAAAGTATACCATGTTCTAACACCTACCAAACCCCAGGCCTAAAGGGACTTGGGTCATGCCCATGGCCATTGAGGGTCATTGCTATACAAATGATTAACTGTGATAGCATATATGCTGTGGCCCTCCGTGGCTGTTAATACCAACATCTGGCAGAGTGTTGAGAGCTGAGGGTTGCCTTATGGCCATCCTTGACGCGTTACGTGGCGCAGATAAGTGCTAACAAATACCTCAGCTGGTAAAGCTGGAGAGATGGGACCGATGCTTTTCCAGTGGAGGGGCAGACTACAAATCCAATTCTACTCAATGGTAATATACAGCTCAGTTTTTGGGGGACTCTATGTGCAGACTGATTACTTTTTACTGGAGAGACGTTTCTTCTACTATAAAGAACCTGGTGCCTTAGTACCTGACAATGGGGTTCATTGCATTCAGCTTATAAAAATACTATTTATATATCAGCAAAGATTAAGGACCTGAGTCTGTTCCTACTGAGACGGCTGTGAGGTTACCAAGCACTCAGCATTACGAAGCAATTTGGTAAATCTGAATGAGATCAGCAGTCATTGTTGAGAGCAGCCTAAAAAACACCACAGACGAGGCAATCTAAACACAAGCTGAATAGATGGGACATGCTGCTTAATGCAAGAGACAGTCATATGGAGTCAGGACATGGGCAAAAAGCAAGGCCAACCAGCTTAGGAGACAATTAGGCTGTGGCTGAGCGGAAGGATAGTTGTGTGATTTAAATGCCGACAGAGCTGTTGGATCAGGGTTCTGCTCCTAACTCTGCCGCAGGCTCCTTTGGTTGCTATCGATGCTCTCCCCTGCACAGCCTCGTGTCGTGCTTCAGAGCTGCAGAAGCGCAGGGGTTGCCACATGGGGAGCAAAATGTTTTGCTGAAGACTTTGAGCTCGTTGCAAAAGCAGTCAGGTCTTGGTTGAGAGAAGGATGCTGGTGGCAAGGCTGGCTCCTACAGTATCTATGGCTATATATGCATATATATGTGTGCGTATATATATTTATATAGCTACGTGTGTATGTGTAGCTGTAAGACTGTCATTCTTGCCTCTGCCTATCACAGAGCTGGAGGTGCCTTTTTGGGGGTGGTAGCTGTACCTTCGCCTTCTCCACCCTGATTTCTTCTGATGTCTCCGGCTGGCCACAGAGAAGATGAGAGGAGCTGCACCGAGGGCTCCGGCAGGCTAAAGCAAAAGCTGAGACTCTGTCTGCTTTATAGCAAAAAGTATTGTAAAACAAGGAGTTGGTGGCCCGTTGGGTAGAGCAATCTTCTCACTGTTATCATGGAGCAGAACAGTGGCCCTTTTGAAATACCCCTGGTACGTGGCAGACCCGTATTGGGAAAACAGATCAATCGCCTGCTCAAAAGGCAGTATTTGCCAGCAGGTTTTATGCCAAAGTGTCTGAGTCAGTGTTCTGTGCGTGGGGAGCTTCTGGGTTTCCTGATGCAGCTTTGGTGGCTGGTAAAGCTCAGTGGTGCAGAAGCCAGCACTGGTCTTTGGAGGTGGCCAGTCTTCCTGCCACCGCTCACCAGAGCCGTGGAGGGGCTGAAATCTTTCACCTGACGACCACAGGAAGCTCAAAACCACTTGTGCTTGTTTTGTGCACATGGAAAGCTATCTAGGAGCGCAGAGTTTTTTGTGGAAAGGGGAAGGGAAAGGGAGGGACAGATGGGAAAGAAAGTGGCAGGTGGGAGAAGAGAAATCGGGCAAGTGCAGGACAGACTTGGAGCCAGTGGTGGCCAAACCTGCTAGCCAGAACATGCCAGGAGGAAGCAGAGATCATGATCAGCCATGAAAACATCCCTGGTATCCCTTTTCAGTCATTTCTCCCCGGAAAGGCAAAGCAAGTAGGAGGCGAACTGACTCCATGTCATCCCAGGAGCCTCCAGCACAGTGTCATCAGCCATAGCATGCCATAGGCTGACCTTGTCTACCCTGAGTCAGACTTTGTCCTCTCTTGGTTTGGAGCCCTTTCTCAGATGGGCTAGAGAAGATCAGACTGCCAGGAGCCAGAGTGTGAAGGGCTCGACAGGCCGTGACGGCCATGCCCCACATGGCCAGCAGCAAAAATGAATGTGACATGGCTCTCCAGCTGAAACACGAGAAAATGTGAGGAGTGCTGTCCCTAATTTGTCAGTCAGGCAGAGCTCTAGCGACGTGAGGAATGGGAGGTGACACCCCATGGCACAGCCACCGTTCGGGAGGAGGACGGCATATGCATGGGCTCAGCCCTGCTCCGCATCAGTGGGGCAGTTATTTCCTACCGGTCCCCCCTCCTACAGACAGCAGAAAAGATCTACCAAATAAGCTGAATTAGCTGTTTGACTGCAAAAGCCAGTGAGACAGTAATTTTGGCAAAGAACAAGTTTTCTGGAAATCAATTACCTAAAATTCAACCTCCGGCTGGGTAAGGTCCTGCAGATTCCAGTATAGCGTTTGCATTGCCTGATGGATTTCTTGTGTTGGGGATTGCTCTCTCCTCATTTTAGTTACAGATACTTTCAACAAATGCAGCAAGGAACACCCTTTAAAACCAAGTCAGGCAGCTCTTCCCCATGCACCTTTCAAACATGGGCAATGAGGCCGTTGATCTTGCCACCTTGTTACATCCAGAGATCATAAAATGAGACTTGTGCTTAAGTGGATTATATAGTTTTGCTCAGTGGCTTCATGTGGAGAATGGAGACCGTGAGCCAAGATTTCTGGTTCCCTGCATTGCCTGTTGGCAGTGGCTGGGCTCTTCCACAGCATGGGACATGGCCACCTGTTTCATTATTTGGTAGAAAGGTGTGGCTTCCTTCGAATTCACCTTCCTAGGGACCTGTCCTGGATCCCTCCCACAGACCTGGATTTCTTCCCTGTTTATTCCTTTCCGGTTTTCTTTGTATGCCTCAGTCTAACTCTGCAAAGTGCAACTGGAAAGATGCTACGTAGGTGAGCTGAGAGATTGCAGCTTGTGTGTGAATCCTCCTGGACTCTTGGCATGACCTCCAGATATGCTGTAGGTGCTCAGAGATGAGCAGATGGCTTCATGCCACGATATAAAATGTGCAACACTTCCTAAAAGCAGAAGCATGGTGGGGAGAAGTAATCACCAGTACAGCCACTGGGAAGAAAAAGGAAGAGACTGAAGGTGGTGTAGCCTATTAAAGAAGGGGAGTCCCCCACTCATAGATTCAGTAAGGGCAAATATTCAGACTTTGTTGTGCTATTACCAAAACAAAGTGGATTACCAGGAAATGAACAAAAAGCAGTGGGAAGGCAATGCAAAATACTAGTGGAGGGTTAAATCTGGAGAGCTTGTCCGAGGGATGAGTAAAAGGGCTTGTGCTACCTAGCTACAAAAATTTAATGGATGTAAAAACTGAAGAAAGAGGGGATTGATTTGGCTTAGTCAAAGGGCATAGCACTTAGCAGTAATGGGGGGAAATTATGGAAGGTTAAAATCCAGGTTGAGCACAGTACAAATTTGCAGTCAGATGTGTTAGTTTAGAGAACAACCTCCCATGGAGATGTGTGGCGCTTAGTTGGCATTTTGTAACTCGGTAAGTGCACAGAATGGTTAAGGGCGAATGGGCACGTGGAGAAGGGAAGGGTGTGTGAGCAGGTCTGTTGAGATATAAATGCTTTTGAAGCTGGGTTGTGAGGAGCCATGGGTACCTGTAAATAATGTGAACAGAAGAGCTGGGAGGATCCAGTGGGATGGCTTCCCAAGAGCTTTCCTAAGGAAGACTCATGGGAAAAATCACAAATCAGCAGGGTTTGTTGGAACATTTTTATGTCCAGTGCTTGCTGTTCAGAGATCCCACAACCGTTTTCACTTATTGATGGACAGGCACCACTATTCCCAGTTTGCGAAGGTGGTAAAGAGAAGACTTGGAAGGCCAAGACTCTCTGTAGAGAGATGTTTGAGGTCCTTTCAGCAATCACAGTAGCAATTTCATCCAGGAAACAGCAGCTTTTGGACTTTCTGTTGTATCTGTTTTTATGCCCAGTGTGAAGGAGCTGCTATATTCAAAATTTACAGGAAGCCACAAAGTTCATGTGTTCGTTCATTTATTTGTCATCCATGCAGCGAGCAGGAGGCTGCCAACAGCTGTTGCACCAGGATCCAGGGCGGGAGGGAATGACAGCAAATCAGGGGTTACAAATAATTCTCTCCTCTGGTTGGAAGTGTAGGAGAATTTGCAGGTGAACAAGTCAGAGACAGAGACATCTGTAATTGCTAAGGAGCTGGTCCCCAGCTAAGAAGTTGGTCTAGTGAAGAATCAGTCTGGAGCTCTGAAGAAATGTTCAGAGAACCAGAACCCTTTTCAGTCTGCAGATTTTGGAGCAGTTGTGAATTTGTCCTGAGACAGACAAGTCCAGACAAGAAACATTACGTTTTCTTTTCTTTCCTTGCTCATTTGATTTTCCTGTTTATTCTTAGCATCACATACAAGACACAGTCATTTTCCCAACCTCTTTAAAGCCCTAGGATCCAGTTCTGCTCATTCTTCACCCTGGATTTATTTAATATGTGCAAACAGAAGCTGGTTGATAAAACATGCTACTGAACTGAATGAGGCCATCACAGGAGAAAATGGGTTTATTTTTCTCCTTAATGACAATTCAGATAAGTAGGCAATGAATCCTGGAGGATTTTGCATTGAGATCATGGAGTTACAGGCAGCTCTCCTTCCATAATTCCCCTCAAAGCCTTAGCCTTCATCCTAGTGTGTCACGTTCATATGCTTTGACCTCTTGGTATCAATGATGTTACACAGTGAGATGCACTTGGGACTTGGAACAGAGCAGCCAGGAAGGACTTGGTGTTCAAAGATCCCATGTTGATTATCAGTCTCACAAATGACAGTAAAAAAGTACTACCCAAGCACCACACCTCTAAACGTGGACAAAACCACAGAGCCGTGCCCTTCTTCTCAATCTCTGTGCAGTGTTGGCTGATGACAATGAAGGAGACGGTATCTCTCTTACCTAAGGCCCATGTTTGAGCACAGTGGTCTCCAGGTTAGCATCGGGGGAGACAGTCCCTCCAAGTCCACGAGCATACAAAGGCACTAGCGTGATGGTGCTGTGAGGACAGGCTTTGACATACATACAGCAGGCAGCCCAGGTACCTGCTGCAGTGTGATGGTTGGTGGTTGATGTCATGGCTAACACACCAGGAGTTTAACCAGCTACACAAGATTAAGTTAAAGAAAAGCCATGCAGTGCTAAGAGTTCCAGGATTGGCCATTGAAGAGGATCTTTAACACACAGTGGAACGTCCCCAGATCTGTATATGACTGTATCTGGTACCCTTTACTGCTTAACTTAACTTACAGGCTTTGTAGGAGCAAATATCTTAGGCATGCAAACATCAAGATCTCCTTCCTAAATTGGTTAATGCCAATTGCCTGTGCTTCCTGATAAGCTAAATAATTGCAGTTGGGATCATCTTCATGGAAATTTCCATATGCCCCTTGCAGAGAAGCCAATAACCAGCTGTCAAGCAATGAACCTCAGCCCCAACACCCGACCAGGACGACTGCTAAATGGGTATGGAGGGAGTGATGACTCCACAGCCACATCTGACTCCTGCTTCTGTGTGACAACAGGGTTGCATGACTGCTTGCACAGTGGGCTTGGGCTGCTGCGGAGTGGCTGTCCCAGCTATGCAAGAACCTCCCAGGTGGAGATATGGGAACTGCTGCTGTCGGACTGCCCATAAATTCAGCCTAATTAGGGATGGAGAGGATGTGGTCTTCGTTTGGTCCACATCCCTTTCTCAGTGCAGAGGTGGAACGAAATGCTGCGATCATCAGTGCTGGGTTATTGTAGCTCTTCCTTGCAGTCATTAAAGGTGGTCTTACCTCCTCCAGCCCCTACAGAGCTCCCACGATTAATAGCAGGGTGAGCTTTGCTTTTGTCAATTATCAGCTCCGCAGCAGTACAATTTTTATTGCAGCTTTGGTCTGTCTTTCCTTGAAAGGTAGGCTAGTGTCTCCTATTTCCCTTATGCTACTCAAGGAGTAGTAGAAATGGTGTATTTGGAGTATTTAGAGTAGAAGTTTACAGTTATCTAATCTGCAGCTTGAGAGAAGTAATACATGTCATTCAGGAGTATAGAGAGTTGTTTTGTTATTATTTTATTAAACGTGCATTTTTTGGTAAAGGGGATCCTTAGCCAATAATCAAATAAGAGAAGCTGCAGATCATTAGGAAAACAATAAAGGATCAGACTAATGACTCTTAGGGCCTCATTTGCTCTCCAGTTAATTAAACAGACAACACAGATGCTGCTGCTGTTAATAATATCATTCAATTACTGTGCTGCTAAGTATTATGGTCCCTAGGAAACCATTACCCAGTGCTGATTGAGAAGGGGAACTGTGAAGGGCTACTTAGGGGACAATAAACCATGTCTCTGTTGAAAAGGGGGCTGAAAGCAGTTTTACTGGAGACACTAGGTGCTCTAGTACAAGTAGGTGCAAGGTTGTTTGAGGTGATGGAGGAGCTGATGGGCTAATCCGAAAAGCTATGCTCTTGCCCCGAGTGCGCTCACGAAGCTCAGAGCAGCTGGTCAGGGGTCAATGGGAGGCATTTTTGTGACGAAGGGGCTGGAGAGGAAGGCTGCTTGTGGAAAGAAGAGAGTGCGTTTGTATAGCGGCCGGGAGGTGGATGGTGAATAAAAAGGTATTGGAAATGGAAATTAATGTATCTCAACACCCCAGAGTATACTAAGCATCTCTCTGAGGGGGACAGGGGATATCATAAAAGCCTCATTGAGCAGTGCAGGTAATAGATGCGCTTGTCTGATATTTCCACTCTTCTAGTTTGAGGGCGAGTCTAAAACCCAAGGCTGGCAGTAGAAAACCTCATCTCAGCCCTTGTGACTTTATCAAACTCAGCTTTCTCGTCCAGGCACTGCAGTGACAGGGACTACTGAGCTGAAGGAGCACAGCACAGTGCGGTCCCGGGTGGCTGCTGTTCACAGCACAAATCCGCTTCCCCCAGCGTCCCAGGAGTGTGATGCACCAGGGTGTGGGAGGGCAGTGGATAGGTGTAGGAAGGAAACCTGGACCTTCCCCAGAGTCCTGATGTCTCCTTGCACCCTTTCTTCTGTCGCAATCCATCGGGTATCTCTCATTTCCACGACAATGGCCAGAATGCTTAATTTTATCCCTTTTTTAATCCATTTCTCTGTGTTTTCTTGTGCAAAAGGAGACTTTGTAGTCTTTATCTATA
Organism: Anarhynchus alexandrinus; assembly: GCA_008711295.1. Taxonomy (NCBI): domain Eukaryota; kingdom Metazoa; phylum Chordata; class Aves; order Charadriiformes; family Charadriidae; genus Anarhynchus; species Anarhynchus alexandrinus. Next base: position 1,487,498 of record VUYV01000046.1, read on the forward strand.
CTGTGGTAGCAGCTGGAGACCCTGACCAGGAATGTAGGGGGACTTGTACACCATGATGCTCAAGCTGGCAGTTAACAACAGTCTGGGGTTAATGGTCTGTGTGCCTGGTACTTTCAGCTGTTCTTCGGTCCTCAGGAAATGCCTTGGGTCATGGTCATAATAGCTTAAGTAATATGAAGAAATGTGTTGGAAAATGCTTGACAGTAGCTCCGTATAAGAAAACCGCTCCTGCATGGCTGCGCTGACATTTAGAGCACAATGCCGAGGAGTTTGCTGCTGTATCGGGCTACCTCTTTGTGGGTTCTCAGGGTACGCGAGTGAATATGGAGGGTTTCGGATGCTAATACTGAATCTGTAAGGAGGTATGGCAGTGTCAGGGGCTGCACTGCCGTGTGGTGACACCAAGCTGCATTATAACTGGTTTTGCTAGTTGTAGAGGGATCCTTTACTGGCCTCTCCTGGAACACTGCGCCAAGATCAGGGTTTCAGGTTGCATGTTAAGGGCTAAAAAGATGTATGTTTGTGTGTGGATTTGCCTGTAATACAAAAGGATTCAACTCCAAACCAGTAAGACGGGAATTATATTCACTTCTGAAAGATGCTCTGGGGAAAGTGGTCCATTTTCCTTAAAGCTCAATTTAAAAAAAAAAAAAAAAGAATAATTTTTTTTTTTTACCCAAACTTGCATTTATTCATTCATGTTCTCCTTTGTCACTATCTTAATATACTATCCCAAAATAATTTCAAATGGCTTTAATCCCACAGATATCTGTGCCCCCACTGAATTATTGTCTGAGCACCTCCAATCCAGAACACAGAGACTGTTCTGGCCCCTGGGACTTGTAGCATGACCTGGCGATTAGCATCTCTTTGCTCTTCGGCCATGAGCAAGGTATGGACTTGGGAACGCGCTGGAGTCTGAGACCTGGGCATAGAATCATAGAATTGTTTCTGTTGGAAGAGACCTTTAAGATCATTAAGTCCAACCATTAACCTAGCACTGAGAAGTTGCCACTAAACCATGTCCTTCAGCACTACAGCTACACATCTTTTAAGTACTTCCAGGGATGGTGACTCAACCACTTCCCTGGGCATGCACCAGCGTCTTGTCAGCCCTTGAGCTGGAAGGAGGCCATGAAAGACCAGGGCCAACCCAGATCTGGTGGTGTTGCCAGTGGGTGGACCTGCTACTTCATCCTCAGACTGGGATAATCCAGATGTTTTCAGCAGCTCCAGCTCACTGCGGGGGCTACGTAGCACCTCTTTCTGGAGAGTGGGGAAGTGTCTTGGTCCCCAAGACACTGCATGTTCCTTGGTCCAAGGCAGTGGCCAAAGACAGTGCAGTATAAGACTGAACCTCTCAGGATGTGTCCTAGCACCGTGGCAAACTTGAGCAGAGAAAAGTTGAAATAGGAGGATCCAGTGAAGCAGTAGCAAAGGATATTTGGACTCAGTTCTGCGCATAAAGCATGGTAAATTGGGACTAATGTCAATCAAAGGAATTAAATGCAAGAACAGCCCAGCCCCTTGCGATCGCCACTGCTGAGAAAGGAGATTTATTGTGAATGAAATCATTCTCCGGGGTGCTTCGGTGTAAGCAGTGTCTCCTCGTTTCCGTACAATTTGTCTCTGCTGGCACTGGCCTGGCGAAAGGCAGCTCCAAACCTCCTTGGTGTCAGCAAGATGGAGATTGGCCGTGCAAGGCAGGGACATGCTGCTACGCTCACCTGGTCACTCAGGTTGCGTGAGAGGCGGGAAGGGTCTGGGGTGGCATGGGTGAGCGGGGCCAGGTCCCTGCTTCATGTCTGGGGAGGTGGAAACTTTTCCAGGATACCATTTTCCTTGTGTTTCGGCTCTTTCAAAGCCCCCTGGAAAGGGGCTGGCAGCCTGTGCTGCTGAAGACACTGGCCTCCTACATTGTCAGGGGTGCTCGGTGACCGCGGAAACCTCCCAGTGCTCCCACTTTCCTTTTTGGTGGTATCAGCTACAAACCCCTTATTACGCATGTAATGGGGACAGATTTTTTAGCAGGACCTGTTGTGATAGGACAAGGGGTAATGGCTTTAAACTAAAAGAGGGGAGATTCAGACTAGATAGAAGGAAGACATTTTTTACGCTGAGGATGGTGAAACACTGGCCCAGGTTGCCCAGAGAGGTGGTAGGTGCCCCATCCCTGGAAACATTCAAGGTCAGGTTGATCAGGGCTCTGAGCAACCTGATCTAGTTGAAGATGTCCCTGCTTATCACAGGGGGTTGGACTAGATGACCTTTAAAGAGGTCTTCTAACCCAAACCATTCTATGTTTGTGACTTGCTAGCTGGCTTATCTCATCACTGGCATCCCGCTTCTGTCCTAGGAGTGGAAATATTAATTAAGATCAGCATCATCATGAGGAGCTCCATGTGTGCTCTTCAGCAAGGCTTTGGTGCCTCTGCCAGTTGCCCAGGCACCATCCCATGTCTGCAGCCTGCTAAGTGAGATCTGTGGATCTCTGCCCCTGCCTCAGCTGCTCCTGCCTCTGACATTTCTTCGCATATCCATCATTGTTCTAAAGGCTTGTCTCCCTCATAAGGTGCCACAGACATCTCTTTAACCACAGTGAGAAACCACAGCCATTAACTCTTTCTGGACTGACCCTCTCCCATCCCACACAATGTGTTGACATTTCTTATTTAATCCTTCAGCATTCCTCATTTTCACAAGGGATTCCCTGTGGGGCATATTAATTAATCTCACTGGAGTGCAACAAGAAACACACCTGCAATTTTTTATTTATTTATTTATTTAATTCTGCTATAGGGACATGTGTTTTCTACATTGGAGGATGTGGGGAATTGTTCGGGACTTGTAACAAGTTCTCTATCCCAGTTTCTGGTCTCTATCTGCACTTTGCCTGAGGATTAAGTAACCTCCTTTCTGCTGAAAACCAAAGCAACGTATTCTTCTAATGTATGGTATAATGTATCTGCGGCCTCCCCTTGTTCCCTAGCTGCCTTCTTTCCTTACACATGCAAAGAACCCTCTTATATTTGTTTTAATGTTCATTAGGCAGTTCTCATCTTACCCTTACATAGAGAAATTTAGCAGACATGGATTTGTTGATTTGTCCTTTTCCCACTCCTTTTAAATGTCCCTGTCAGTTCTTCCCTTGCAATAAGTGTTACTCTAATCTTGCAGTAAGTTGCAAGGTGTATTGCAATGAGCATTATTGTAATGTAATTCTAGTATTCTTTGTGCATTTGTCATGGGGAAATCTCAAGCTGCTTTTTATCATCTCGGCATTCTTCATACCAAGTGATTTAGTTATTAATCCCTTTAATTTTTCACCGTTGCACTTCAGAAATTAAGGACTTGGATACCTGCTTTTGCTTATCCTTCTTTTTAATTTAAACAGTAGTACTGAACATTTGATCAAACACTTTTCTGTAGTGTCCTCACAACTGACCTGAAACAAGTATAGAATAGAATTGCTTTTTGTTGGCTCTGATGCTGTTCGGGGAGAGGGCGGGGGGGCAGAAATCTATTGCCTATTACATCCAGGAAGGACTGAGCTCAAGTATCGCTAGCAACAATAATTCTCCACTTGCCATCTAGAAAATTGCAAAATGACACATTTCCCAGTTTTATTTACCTTTCTATTAATTTGCCAGAGATCTCTTTCCATGTCTGGATCCAATGGCAGAGATCTGCAACAGCTTCCCAGAAGATGAATTGTATTCAGGTGGATCCTGTTATATGCGTGATCTCATTTTTTAAATCCTTATGAGCTACTGTGTTATTCACCGGCACTGCATTTTTTGCCATTACAACTTTTATTTCTCTCTCAGATCATATGCCCCAGTACTGGGGATACTGATTGTATCACGTTCCTGTTATCACAGAACTACTCTTTTTCGCACCTGGCACCAGGAGTTCTTGTTCTTCCCAGCATTCACATTGCATATCTGCCATTTTCCGTGGACAAGTTTTATTTTTATTTCCTTCTCACTTTCTTTTTATTTTTCTCTCCTTTTCTTTTTATTTTTCTTTTTCTCTCCTTTCTTTTTATTTCCTTCTCACTTTCTCTTTTTCTCTCTCCTTTCTCTTTCTTCATGTCCTCCTTTCTCTTTTTCACCTCTTTGCTCTGCTCATTTCATCTCTTTTTTCATACCTTTTCCCATCTCATCTTATTTTGCTCTTTTTTCCCTCTTTCTCTTTTTCCTCTCTCGCTGTGAAATAGTTCCCATGTCTTTATAAATCCGTTTGCGCTTCTCTCCCTGCTTTAGGTTAGTCTGCAAAAGAGTCCCAGGGAACCACACTTTAAAGGCATTTAAGATGTGCTTAGTCTATAAAATATGGAGCACGCTCAAACACAGTGAATCTGTCTCAGCTAATGTCCCGGTACGTCAGCAAGAGTTAAACAATCAAGGTCAGTGCAGTTCGGGGCTTGTGTGCACACTGGATTACTCAAAGCCCTGCACATAACGACACTTGTTATCTCTGACGGCCGTTTTTAACTATTTTGGTTGTGTTTCCATATCCTGATGAGTTTTACAGCCAACTGCCCACTCCAGGCTACAAGTGGAGAAGGGAGAGGATGCGTCCAGTCTGGGAAATAGGGGAGAGGGTGTAAGAGCTGAGAAATGATGATGAGGGGAACATGAGAAGAGACTGGAAGGTGTTGAGGGTGGAGAGGGGTAATGAGAGGAGAAAGTTGAGAAGGTTTGGGGGGAACCGTGGTGTCCAAATGGGGTAAGAAGGGCCGTTCAGGCACCTGAATGGTGCTGGAGATGGTACACTGGCCAAGATGAGCTCCAGATCTGTGCTGTATTGCATTTCTGCATGTGAGGGGAGGGAAGGAAAAGGGGGCACAAAGTGAAGAGGAGCAGATGTGTGAAGAGAAAGGCATGGAAAGGGGCTGAGAGTTATCAAACATCCAGAGTGGGCTGGAAGTGGAAGAGGGGCACTCCTGATCCCCCATGCACGTCTCTCACATAGTGGGAAGTCACTGGTGTCCTCCCTGGTCCCACTTGGTCTCTGGGGGATGCCGGCACCACCTCGATGTTGCCTGCCTGCTGCACCGGAGGAGCGCTGCCCGGCCGAGGCTTCAGCTCTCACTCTTTGGAGCAGCATCGGCAGCGCTGGCAACAGCAGCAAAGTAACGGGGTCAGCTGCTGGCAAGCTGCTATAGTTAAAAAACAAAACAACAAAAAAAATTATATACATAAGAAAAGGAAAATGAAGCAATGATGGGTTGGGCAATTAGGCTAAAAGCATTTGAGAGTGTAATCCAGCTCTCTCTATCAATAATTCAGGAGTCCAAGATCAGTCTAATTGATTGAACACCTTCCACAGTAGTCAGCCACTAATAAGACAAATGAAATGTCTTTTTTATTGTCAAATCTCCATCTCACATTCGCGCAGGCAAAATCCTGCAGGGCTTTTCATTTGAGGAGCTCGGGTATTTTTTCTCTTGATGGAGATAAATTGAGGGCCAGCGTCTGTTTCTAAACAGCAGTAAATTAAGCCGGTCTGCTCCTTTGGCTGCGGGTGGGTGGAGAAACAAAGCTGTGCGGAACAGGATTCACACGTAAAACTTGTGTGGGTCGTCAAAAGTTGAACCCAGTTCCCAGAGGACGTGTTATCACTGTGGAATGATTTGAGTGCCGAGGACACTTGGCCTTGACAGACTCCAAGGGACTACAGATCTTACCTATAAGCCAGTGCCTCTTGCCTCCCTTCAGCTAAAGAAGAACCACATTATCTTACTTTCCTAATAGTGGTATTGATGCTTAACTTTTGACATGGCATAGATGTTTAAAGGGGGCTGGACAAATGTTTCACTTTTCCAATTTACGTGAGCGAAACATTGCAGGTTTTGAAAAAAAAAATTTAAAAAATGGTGGTTTGAAACTGTTCTGTGTTTTATAGCTTTCTTCCAAAATCATGCCAAATTCAGTGATTTGGAGGACCTCTGTGATGACAAAGTAAGGCATGCTCAGCAAATTTTCTTGATTTTATTTTCTTTGGACCGTATCCCCGAGTTGTGGGGAGGTAGCCCCAGCAGGATGGAGCTTGTGGACACCAGGTCTGGAGCATTGCCCATTGCTAATCAAAAGTGGATACCGAGAAGATGTGAGGGTTGAGTTGCTACTGATGTATATACAAGTGCCTATCTGCACAGTGAAAATCTGTGTGTGAGCAAGGCTTCTTTAAGCCCAGATGCTCACAGGTTATGCTAACATCGTCTTGCATGCACAGAGGCTCTGGGACTGGAGTTTTAGCCAACATAAATCAAAGTAGCTCCTCTGGGGCACTCTGCTGACTTATATGAGCCGAAGTTCCAGCCCTGGGGTGAGGGAGCAGCTCTGATTATGATGTGTGCGTATGTGTTTAATTAGGAAAGACCGCAGGCTGTGTGCATGCTCCGGAGTCCCCACCGAATTAACCTTTTGGCTGGCGTGGCACAAGTTACCTTCTGAGCAAACCTGAAGTCTGGAGATCTGGTAGCGACTTTTCTCATTTGCTATTATTACATGCGGTTCCCTGCGGCTTGCTGGGGTGGGAGGGAAGGAGGGAAAGTGCCTAAGAGCAGTTTCATTTTGATTGTATTACCTCTGAAACATTATATAATGTGTTCGAATGCTTGATCTAACCAAAGAGTAGTTGTTTTACTTCCTAATCTAATAACTTCGTGATGCCTGTCTCCTCTTCGCTTTCCTCTAGCTTGACTGTGCAAATGCCATTTAATTGTTTTCTTGTGAAAACTAAAGGCCAGTGGCTTTGCCAAGGATGGCTAATTTTATAATGCACCATGCCAGAATTAATCTTGACTGTAAAGATAAGGCTGATGGTTTATAGTTGGCAATTATGGTCATAGAATAACTGTTGTATGGGGTGGTTGTAGGCTACGAAGTTCTTTTAACTATTCTGTATTGCCTAAGGAGGCAGGTGTTTGCCATATTCAAGTCAGAGGAGAATGAAGAAGGGGTGGACGGAAGTGAAAGTGGGCAAAGAAAGAGGAGGGAAGTAGGAGAAAAAAAGAAGGGGACAACAGCAAATGAAAACAAGTAGGGTGAAGGCACGAGAATGGCATGGGAGCAAGGTATAGGTGGAGCAGGGGAAGAAGAGGAATAGATGTGGTCAACAAGAAGGGAAAGGGTATGTAAGGAAAAGAAATAGAAAGAAATTGATGGGAGAAATAGGCCAGAGAGTACAGAAGTCTATCTGAGATGCAGTGCAGCCAAAGAAGATTTTTTTTTCTTTTGAAGGATATTTTCAGATTCTCCGTCTTTAGGCCATGTACCACCTATTTGTCTAGTAAGAAAAGCAACTTCATTACCCAATAGATGTGATGATAATTACTGGAGTCTTCTCCCTGGGACAGGTTCTTTCTAGCTGAGAGCTCATCCTCTGCAAAGACAAATAAAACATTGCCAGATTTATAATTCTGCTGCTGCTACAAAGCCAGGAAGTCAGGAGGTCTTCAGGACTCAGAAACTGCTTCAGCCTCAGTGTGAGCACTGGAAGCTGGTGACAACAGCTCCATCAAACTGCTTAACAGTTTTGCACAGCAAATGAGACCCAGCAGCAAATGAGGTAGCAAGTCTAGAAGTGGAGGTGTTACTTCCAAGACTTACAAGCAACCAAGCAAGCAAATCAAAAATAGGTGTTGATCCATATTGGGTTTACGTAGTAAGGTTTTGATAGCCATGGGCTGCAGGGGTGGCTTCTGTGAGAAGATACCACAAGTGGCCCCAGTGTTGGACAGAGCCAGCTCCAGACGGCTCCAAGATGGACCTGCCGCTGGCCAAAGCTGAGCCCATCAGTGATCCTGGTGGCACCTCTGTAATATATTTAAGAAAGAGTAAAAAATGCTGCACAGTAGCTGTGAGAGAGGAGTGAGGAAATAGGAGAGAAACAGCCCTGCAGACACTGAGGTCAGTGAAGGACGGGGAGGAGGTGCTCCAGGCGCTGGAGCAGAGATTCCCCTGCAGCTCGTGGTGAAGATCATGATGAGGCAGGTTGTCCCCCTGCCGCCCGTGGAGGACCATGCCAAAGCAGATATCCACACTGTAGCCCATGGGGGCCCCATGCCAAAGCAGGTGGATGTGCCCTGAAGGAAGCTGCAGTCCTTGGAAAGCCCACGCAGGAGCAGGCTCCTGGCACGTGCTGCAGCCCATGGAGAGGAGCCCACGCAGGAGCAGGTTTTCTGGCAGGACCTGTGGCCCTGCGGCCCTGCGGGGGGACCCATGCTGGAGCAGCCTGCTCCTGAAGGACTGTACCCCATGATAAGGACTCATGGTGGAGAAGTTCTTGAAGAACTGCAGCCTGTGGGAAGGACCTATGTTGGAACAGTTCATGAAGGACTGTATCCCTTGAGCGTGGCCCCATGCTGGAACAGGGGAAGAGCATGAGGAGGAAGGAGTGGCAGAGACGAAGTGTTATGGACTGACCACAACCTCCATTCCCAATCCCCCTGCACTGAAGAGGAGGGGAGGAGGAGATAGAAGAGTTGGGAATGAAGGAGTTGAGCCGGGGAAGAAGTGAGGGGTTGGGGGAAGGGTTTTTTAGTTTTGATTTTGTTTCTCACTATCCTACTCTGTTATTAATTGGCAATAAATTAAATTAATCTTCCCCACTGTTTTACCCATGATGGTAACTGGTGAGTGATCTCCCTCTCCTTATCTCAAGCCACAAGTTTTTTCATCCTGTTTTCTCCCTCTGCGCAGCTGAGGGCAGGGTAATAGAGCAGCTTGGTGGGCACCTGGTGGCCAGCCAAGGTCAACCCACCACATAATTATATATATTGATTACCCAAAATGTGCAGTGGAGGAAACTTGACTTCCACAAAACTCTGCTAAGATCCTTACTGACATTCCAAACTTTAGCTTGTGTCTGCAACTCGAGTCCTGAACTAAGGAGTGTGAGATGATATCACACTGGAAATACAGGGATTGCATGGAAGGGGTAACGCAATGAAGGGTCATTATGTCTTATAGACGGGGACTCTAATGCTCCTTATTTATATAAACATCAAAGCTTGAAAGTGAAGCTGAAACTGAGACTTAAATCACTACAGGAATGCAGTGATTTATTCTGGATGATGTTACCCAAGGTTTTGTCCAAAACAGTTTCAAATAATCCTTCTTGTGGGTTTTCTCCCTTGTTGAACAGACTAATATTTTTCCTTATTACATGGACTTTTCTGGGGGTGGTGTCAGACTCGTGGTCTGATCTGTATTCTTCATGACTAGGACCTCTCCCTCTCTGGTATCCATTTCTAGACAGTGCAGATGGTAGTTCCCAGTGTCAGGGGGGGAATTGTGAATAGTCAGGGACCATCTCATGTTATTCTGTGACACTTGTATAGTCCTGCCACTCTGGGGTCTTGGACCACAATGGAGGTTCTCAGGTATAAAAATATATGCAAATGATGGTTATGACTTCTCAGAAATGTCACATGAAGTTTTTTGTGAGTCTGATTTCTTGAGCTACCTTGTATGAAGGAGTTCAGGGATGGAAAAAAAAAAACCCACACTTGGTTGTGATATTAAAATAATAGGACACAGTTGTCCACCCAGCAAAAGAGAAATGGTCATAAGAAGAGATTTGAAGAAGTTTTGGTAAGTGGCTTCCCAGTTCTTCCCACTCAGTTTGACTATTCCTGTTGTCTGGGAATAGAAAACTGAAGTGATGGATTGCTCTGATTATGCCTAGTCAGGTGCATTAAATGGTGTCTCACTCTGCTGCCTTCTGCAATCTTGCTGCTCAGTGTGCTTATCAGGGCTGACGTGGAAAAGGTAGATGTCTGTAAACAATGAAGAAATAAAAGGGGAGGTGAAAGATCTCAGATTGGTCTCAGCAAAAGAATTTGTCGGGAACTGAAAATGTGTTGAAGAGATTAAACTGAGCCACTTTTAGAATAACTAATTGGGCTGTGCCTGTCAGCTTTGAGACTCAGTAGCACGCAGGAACCCCATTCTGCATTTCATGGGTCATTTGTTGGAGAGATGATTGCAGTATATGGAAAGTTTCTTTTTAGCATACATCTGTTTAATGCTAACCTGGAGCTTGGCTCAAACGCTTGTCTCTAGTTAAACCATGAACTCATGTGTACTTGAGTTATAGTGCCGTGAGTTCATAGTCACCAAAAAAAATTCCTCTACTTTCATCAGTGTGAGACAAAATAAGATCCCGTGGATTTTTAGTACTGCAAACCAAAGACAGGTAGGTTTGAGATGCAGTACTTTATTTCAAGTTTTGTGTCAGTGCTGTCTACAAGATCTGTTTAAGATTGCATGAAATACTATTCAAAGTCTGTACAAATGGAGCATTGAATTTCTGTGTTTCTGTATCTAAATTTGGGTTGTTGATGTACAAGAAAATGGAATTCAAGCTGGAAAGGTGAAAAATGCTATGAAAGCGAAACTGTCTAATGCAGCAGACTAGCAGTGGCTGGTTTATTCATCCTGGGGAAAAACCCAACATGCTGGTGAGATATGGCTGGTCTTTATTAATCTATGGGAATAGGGAAGCCAAACGGGGAGAATTGCTGTTTGAGCTAAGGACTTTACTTTTGTCAGAACAAACAGACCATGAACAAGTTTAGATTGAAAATAGGAAGACTTCTAGCTCTAAGAGCAGTGAGTTTAGGGACAACCTTACAGCTTGATTAGTGGAGACCACAGCCCTAACAGAGGTGGAACTCCATCTTTTTAGGAAGGGAAATTTCACTGCATGTGAAAGCAAGTTCTGAGTTTATTATCTCTTAGGCTCAAGTTCCTAAAACGCCTGACTTCCTTGGATAGTTTCTGCTGGCTGGAACATCATCTCATGAGAAACGCCTCTGGTTTTTGGATTGGTGGGGAAAGGTGCTGGCAGTTTTTACATTCCTGGTGCGTGTTTGCTTCTTTAAGATAAAAGTTGCTGTCAGAAAAAAAAGGATGAGGTGGCTTCATATGAAAGTGCCAACCCAATGAGTTAGACCGGTCTAGCTCCAATGGTGTAATTACCCTGACATGGCAATTCCAGCAAATCTTCCCGTAGACAACCCTGAACGATGTTGCAAAACTCTGACCTTCACATTTTAGCTCAGCTCTTCTGTCTTCAAAGTGCGAGGATAAATGTACCTCACAGTTAGTACTGGCTCGATGGAAAACTGAACAGGACAGTAGAGTTGGGCAATATATTTCTATTAAATTTCTCGGTTTCAACTTCCAAAAATGCTTTCTCAATCAGAATTAAACTTCTTTTAAAGAAGTTTTGGTTGAATTATTTCAGGTTTTCAAAGGCAATTGACAGAACGCATGTAAAATTTGTAAAGGAAAATTGAGAAATCTCTTTTTGCTTGTATTTTCAAGCATAAGTCTGTTTTGGGAATAAGAGCAACAGAAACAAAAAATCGTATATTTGTAAGATAAGCTCAAGCCAAAGCATTTGAACAAAATGTTTTTCTTTTTTTTTTTTAAAATGAAATACATGTAACCCTTTGATGAAATCTATCTATAAATCTGATTGAATCGCTACTCAGTCTATATGTGAGGTAATGGGGGAAATTATGATGGACTCTACTTGCTTTGGCTGTTTGATCACTGAAGCCAGGTTTCAGCTAATAAAGCTGCTGGAAAATTAGAGTGTCTGCAGGGAAAATGGCCTTGGCCAAAACTGCAGCCAGCCAGATTCAGAAGACGTGTTTGGGAGTGCTTTTTTCAGAGAAGGGTACAATATATGCTGTAACTGATGCAAAGAAGTCTGTGATTGCAAAGATCTAAAAGCAGGAAAACTTGTGTCCATCTGACAGCTTCCTTATTGTGGTCACAAAGGGACAGAGAATGAGAAGCAAAGGAGAGGGAAAAGGAATTGGTGGTTCCTCCACACTTGACTGTTCACCTGCTGAGACAGAGACTACCCTGGAAGAAGTGCTTTTGTATCTGTATAATTTTTTCTAGATCAGAGCCTGTACCACTTTATCTATATTAGTAAAAGTCGTGTCTCCTAATTGATTTGCTGGTGTGTTTTTCTAGCAGGGACCAAACTTGCGCACAGTGGGAACCGCTAACCTTTCCTTTAGCTGCCCTTTTGGATGGGGCAAGCCCTGGTTTCTCAAACAGCAGAAAAGAGAATCTGCTCAAAATAGCACGTGCCTATTAGCATTTTCTAAAAGTTTGAAAAATATCCTCTTTTCTTTCTTCTGCATGGGAGCAATCTGCAGTAAATACAGCACGAAATAAAAACAGCTAGACAAGCAAACGCACGGCAAGTTGTCTGTGCCTTTCTAAGTCTCTTACTTGTGTAGAGAGGAGAGTCGTGGAGGCAAAATGCAATTGCTTCAGTGAAAACACACCTGTAACGCTTCCCTAAATGTCACCCCGCATCCCTGGCTGGATGTGCTGGCAGTGTTTGACGTCACACCGGTTCGCAAGCAGAGCTCTGTGGGCTGCAGTGGGTAATGACATCACAGGTTCGGAGGACGTGGTTACGACGTCAGGAATGATTTGCCCCTGATGTTTTGAGCCACTCAGCTGCTTGCCAGCCTCCAGTAACATTTGTTTAGTGGGGTTTTGTTGAAATCGAGCTTCTCAAGCTCCGGCTGTGTCAGACTGAGAGCGGTCTCAGGCATTCAGCAGGTCTGAAGGCAGAATCCTGTTAACCCCGTGAAGGCTCAGACTTGGTTGTCTTTAGTTTGAAAAGAGCTAATCCTTTGAACAGTGAGACATCTGAAATTTCTCACGCCCCTTTTCTTGTTATCACAGCATAGTAAAGGAAGAAGAAACCCATTTATTTTTGGCCTCTTGTTGAGATATGAGCCCCTACACTTCTTCCTGAAGTATTTTTCCCTGATCCCCCAGAGTGCTGTATGGATCATCCCGCCAACCCTGCAGGTGGTGAATCCTTCATCTTCTCCCCTCATGGAGAGGTCTCAGATCATTGCCAATAAACTGGGAGCACCAAAATCAGTTATGGATAACTATTAATATTGCCTAAGAAGGCAATTTATAGAGGCAATGGAGGAAAAATAATGCTTATTGCAAACACATACGTGCAGTAGGAGGAGCCTTTGGGATGTAAAGAAATGACAGCATCAGGAAAAGTTTGGTGTACAATGAGGCCATAATGCTATAGTGATGGCCAATTGGACCTACATACCCAACGAGGATATTTTGCAGTCCAGGGAACTGATAACCCTGCTGCCATGGTCCTGCCTCTATAAGCACTGTGCACAACTCTATCAAAGATCCTGAAAGCTTCTGAAGAGCAAGAGGGATCTCAAACAAGTGGAATAAACATGATCACATAAGGAGCTGCTTCTGAAGAGACATTTAATAAAATCTGAATCTAGGTATATGTTGTAATACACCTATTGTCTTCCTTACTGCAGGACTCTGCCCCGAAGAGCTCTATTTATAGCTTATGTTGGCTAAGGGATGAATNAGCTGTGTGACTTCACATGAAGCTGTGACTATCTCCAACAAGTGTAAAGGAGCGAGTAATGACTGAGAGAAATGGGGTGTGCTGGATTGAGGGCTATAAAACAACACTGTGATAAAAGACAGCGTAGAAAAATACAGGCTGTGTATCAAAAAAACACTTCCTAACAGCTGGATCTGTTAGACGGGGGAATAATTTCCCAAGGGAGAGAGCAGAAACCCTGTTATTTCAATCATTTAAACAAAACTGGACAAAGCCCTGGAGAATATATTGTAGGGAACAATCATATGCCAGCATGGGTAACATGGGTAACATGGCCTGATAAGTCTTTTCCTAGTGGTTGCTATGATTCTCTTCAGATTGAGAACTTGTTCTGGGCATAATTTGTCTTGGGACTTGATGTGATATGAGCCTCAGGTCAATCTTCTGACTGTTTCAGAGAACAAAATGGAGAGGAGGAAGGGGAGGAAAGGCATGCAGGGGCAGTCAGAAATGAAGAGCATGGGAAAATGTTGACTCAGAAGTGCTACAGAGCTTTGTGCAGTCAGGTATCTCAGTGCCAAAGAGATAAAACACACTCAGGTCCAGACGCACAGGTTTTATGCGGAGCTGGTGCTGTGCAGGCTCCAGAAAACCTGATCATTTGGTGCTTACCACAAAGCTCCCAAGATGTATGAACCCAAAGAGTCACAGTCAACCTGCTTGTCCTTGGACTTCAGAGGTTTGTTTTTCTTGCTGTTACAAGAATCCAGCTTGTTGGCCGTTTTGTCTTGCTGTGCCCCTGTGATGCACACACGCTCTCCTGGTGCTGTGCCCGGCTGCCAATTTGTACCGCTGTTGATTTCTTCAGAAAGGTGGCCAGGCTCAGCTGCAGGCCAGGGAACTGTCAACTACTGCCCAGCGGGAAATCCGGAACAGAGCTGCTGTTGGTTTCGGGAAGAGTTGGGAAATGGTGTACCAGAAACATGGCCCAAATCACTGCTGTTTTCAATGCTAGTCTCGTGTCAGAGCTGGAGAGGAACCTCTTACCTCTTCCCAGCCTCTGTTCTGAAGCAGAGGAAGTCGCAGAGATGAGTAGAGATGATGTTGTCATGTCTGGACAAAATTAACTGGCATCCTTGACTTCCTGGGGGGTGGTACACCAGGTGGCAATTACCTCGGATGCTCTGTCATCTTATTCAAAAGAATTGCCATTGATCGCAGACACCTCTTATCTAACAGTAAAAGTAGAGTCTGCCTAAGTTCAACAAGAGGAGCTTTGAGATAATCAGGTCTTCTGGGTCATACAGCTGAGCGGGAAGATTGTCAGTGGTTTCATGTGGCTGTTTGACAATTTCCACTTTCACTCTTTTACTTTTTTAGTGTAAATTTTACACAGAAAAAATGGAAAAAGTTCACGTGCAAAAGAAAAAAAAAGAATAACAAACACAAACAAATGCAAAACTCTCAAATATTTGGGGTTTTTTAAAGCAATATTTTTCAGGTTTTTTCTTTTGCTAGAAAGAAGTCATTTCTTGAGCAGCAGCAGTAGTCAAGCCCGGTTTCCTGTGAACTCCAGAACATCCCCTAGTTCTCTTGAACCCTGATCTGCATCCTCATCCTCTCAGGCAGATAGGTATTCCGTCACAGGTTGTCTTATAAGATGATGGAGACATCCTATTCCTGCATTCCTCTCCCATGCCCCTGCATCTAACCCCACCTTGCAGGACCCCCAGCTCCTGTTTCTTTCCCGTAACTGGCCAGAGAAAGAGCGGATCGCAGTGCAGCTGAGTCTGCACTACGTGTGTGTTGATTTTTTGGCCCTTTTATGTGTATTCACAGATTGGCCAGATGGCTGGCCCAGCAGAACAGATTACTATCAAGTTCACATTACAGCTTCTTCTAAGTGGTGGAAATTGGTGAGCAGCTTCAAAGCTACTGGGGAGAAAAGACAGATATAGATATGGGCAGAGATATAGATATAGGGGGCTCATCCTTATGAAGAAATGACAATAAAACCAGAAATAATTAGAAAAAGAAAAGTTTCTTACGGCTTGGTTTAAACTTGTGAACCTGTTCCTTCATGCAGTGCCCTAATGGGTATCTGAAAGGGCCAAATGTTGTGACCAAATCTGTGCTTCCCCGTTAGGCAGAAGCAATGTCTTTCAAAATGGGGAAGCTGTGTCCCATTGGGGTATAAGTTCAGGAGGAATAAAAGATCTTTTCCAGGGGAAGCAGAGAAGTCCCCAGGACTCTCCAGCTGTGGGGAGTGTGGAAACTGCCCGGGCGCAGACCTCTGACAGGCACGTGACTGAATGAGCAGCACTTTCAGATACTCCACCAAAATGAACTTAATAGATTTGTCCCCTCACCACCCCAGGTAGGGATCCAACAGGACAGAGAAGATGCCATCCCTTGTACATGCTGGTGGTGGAGTCCAGGCAGGGAAGGAGGAGGAAAGCCCAATCTAAGCAGTCTGAGAACCTCTGAAACACAGTTCTCCAATGCGTCCTATGGAGGTGACCTTACTAAGACCCTTACTGGGACAGGGACACATTATTTGCCTTGATCCGCTAAGAATCCAAAGGAAATCTTCTCTAGAGGGGCAACTTCTTGCAGGGAACACCTGACTGTATTGCATGTGATCCCCAGATGAAACCAGCCAAACCTGAAGTCTTAAGTCTTACCCTGAATCAGAAACGAGCATGGCAGTGCACGGCTGTGTTTCACTAAATTGCTCCCTATAATTTAAGGTAGCATGAGAAACATATTGTCTTCCCAAGCTACACCCACAAGAGGACTATCCAGGAGGCTGTCGCAGCTGGTGGCCTCAGTTCTTGCTCCATCATGGCTGTAAGACTTCGGGGCTATGTTTATGCAGTTGCCCAAGCACGCCTGATGTAGTGCTTTTCCTATGGTTGTATCTTCCAATGGGACATGGTTTAGCAACATTTGGTAATGGTCAGGGGTGGGAATTTATGCCAACAGGCAGTGTGGGCAATGCAAAGCATTCACCCTGCTGGTATTTACTGCAACATGGTGTGGCTGGAAGAGAAGCTACGGGAAAAAATTGCTATCAGGAATGCACCAGAGTGGGAGGTTCAGGGTTCATAAGGCAGGAGGTAATGTGTGATGGCTGCAGACCTGACTAATGGAGGGAGTGAGGAAACGTGGTGGAGGGGTGAGTGGCACAGAAGCTGGTGTTGTGCAGTAGTTATCGGTCTTACCAGTCATTTTGGATGAGTCCTTCAGGTGTGCTGCTGGGCTGTCATGCTCTGCAGTTGCTGACAGGCAGTAGATGCAGCGTGCCTGGTGAGCTTACAGAAACTGCTGTGCTGGGGGTAATTTCTGAGGCTGAAGCACTTGTCTGTCCCAACTCACGATGCGCACGGGTCAGGGCTGGCCTCCCACCCGCAAGAAGACCGGCTTTGGCTGCGCCTTCACCTGCCGGTCAGCGGATCACAGACAGAAGCCATTTCTTCTCCTCCTCATGTCCTTGCTGCACACCGCCTGTGCGTATGTGTGCGCCTGCCTATCCAGTCAGAGCTGCTTTTGAAGCTCTTTTCCCTGAACATCTTCACAAAGTTTGCTTCCCAGATCAACAAGAAAAGATGTCTGAGCTCATGGTGGGGAAAATAAAGTGAGGGAAGCCTGCTGTATCCCTGCTGCCCTGAACAGGAGGTCTTATTCAAGTCTTGATACAATGCAAAGGGATGAGTGTAATTTCCAAGGTGGCGTGGCCTTTCTTCTGCAGTCAGGACACGGAAGCCATCATAACAGACCAGGGGTGAGAGGCTGCGCCGACCTTGTCGAGGAATTTTGGATTTGAGGTTGCACCTGGGGGTTGGCACATCCTTCCTTCTCTCACCCAATGTCCATGTCTTCACAACATGGGATGATATCAGCCCATATTTCTGGGTGTTCCAGTAGGAAGCCATGTGCAACGCTTTGAGACTGTCTTTTGAGCATGGAAAGGGAGGGTGTCTCTGAGGATGGAAGGGAAAGCTGTGCAAAATAAGAGAGGTTATACAGGTGATGTGCTTCAGTGAGATCAACTGACAAGGGAATGAAAGCAAAAGGGGGTCCTGAAGATATCTGGGGAGAAAGGCAGCAGGGTTCAGGGAGAGCCCAGACGGGTGGGACAGAGAAGAAGGAGCCGTCAGCGGTGCTCGTGTGCCAGAAGGCTGGGGTAGTTACACAGCAGCATCCGCGATGTGCTCGCAATTGCTTTACAGGAGAATGCCTTTGTTCTGGTAAATGAGTTACTACCAGGTAGTTAGATGAAGCATCTCCCTGATCCCTACTGAAACCTCTTTCATCTGTACCGCGAAGGCCACGTTGTTTCTTTTCCCTGCTGAAAGCACGGGCAGCAAAACCAGCGGAGAGTCAGCCTGTTCTTTGTGGCAGCTTCGCTGACGTAGATGAACCTCTGAAGTGAAGTGTGTGACATCAGGAAGATGTTTTAATCTGAATTATGCTTGCCCATCTGAGTAACAGGTGCCGTTTTCCCCTTTTCATTATCTCGCGGCCAGGGCTGCATGAGTAAGAAAGGTTTGAGTCACGGGGATGGAGTAGTTCATTTCTTTCCAGAGGCTGTTGTCAGAGACGACCAGGCCCAAATGTCCATCACGGCGATGAATGATGTGTAGATGAATGAGGGGAGAAACCTACTCCTGAGAGAAATAAAGCATCCCTCATGAATAACGCAGAGTGTTGCTGTGAGATTCAAGACGTCTAAAACCTGTTGTACATTGAATGTGAATGTGAATGAGGCTTAGGCTCTCTGCAGCTACGCACTGGCCCGAACGCGAACTATAAATAACTTACCACTGCCACATTTAATTTTTATTTTTCAACACTGACCATGTATTTGGCCTGGTACCAATGCACATCTAAATACAAACCTCTCCCAGTCTCTGACAGAACCCAGTGTAGAAAAACACCCTTTGCTTTGCACCACACAGGCCCCGTCGATGCTGCTAAGTAGAGCCAGGACCTGTGTTTTGTAAGACACGGAGGCCAGCTGAGATGGCACGGAGAATGCCGGTAACAGCTAAACACACGTATCGCTCCAGAGTGGTTCTTGGCTGCAGTGGTCCCTGGCCCAGTGTTAACCTCCATGGGTGGACCAGGTGTGGACTTTGCCTGGGACAGTGCTGGTTGGTCCAGGGTAAAGCCATGACAGGAACTGTGCTAATGATTTAACAGTGTGGACAATCATGGGTTGTTGGTGGAATCCATCCCTCGTCCCAGTTCAGTTTGCTGGAGTAGATAGCGCCTTGCAGTATTGGAGGTGTTTACTATGTAATGCACTGGAAGTATTCAGGGTTTTTTTTCCCCATAATGTTTTATTTTTGTTATGGATTTACTTATTCTGGCCAGTCTGCATCATTGCAATAGCATGAGATTGTTTATTGAGACCCTTTTAGCCCCAGAAGCAAAGTGTTATTCAAGACAATTTGTGTTGGAGGACAAGACAGACATTGCAGGCCTGTCTATACCCTGCAGCTGAGCGTGGTGCAAAGATCACTGATGTAGATCTACGCAAGCTGGTCTGTCCACATGAGGCTACACAGTGCCAGAGATATTTGCTTAGGGCCTGAATGCAAGCATGGCATTTCTGTTGATAAAATGTTTTGTAAAATCATGAGTGACACAAAGAAGGACAGTAGGGAATGATTGTTCCTGGTCTCTTCCATAGAGGAGGTGGGGACATCAGGTGATAGTAATGGGAGAGAAGAAAAGAAGCGATGGTGATATTTTTAAAGAACACGTGGTTGATCTATGGACCTTCTTGCCACAGGATGTTGCAGGTGCTAAAAGTTTATACACATTCAAGGAACAATGCCCAAGCTCACAGAAGAGAAATCCATTGTGTGTTACTAAAACCAGTGAAACCACATGTGGCTTAGGAAATCCCTGAGCTCCAAAGGATGAAGCTGGGTACATGAATACTTGGGGTAAATGTCACATATAATTCTACCATTCCTGTACTCTTCCCCTGCCATCTGCTTGTGGTTGCTGTTGGATTCAGGGTAGCTGTGCACTGTGTTCCACTGCATGCTATGGTTGTGGCCTGGTACCCTAGCACAATGTCCCTTTAGAAGTGAGAGAAAGCTATTTGGGTTGTCCCAAATGGACCTCACATACATTGTAATGAGGAGTTTCTCTCTGTGTCTCATCTGAAAGGGTGGAAAAATAAGCTTTGAAGGAGGCTGAGTGGGTTTTCCCCAGACTTTCATAGCTGCATTTTGGCAAACAAGAAAATAGTATTCCCTGTTTTTCTAGAATTACATATGTAATTATGCACATGGTCTTTGAGACTTTTCCACCAGAGAACGGACAAGGTCTGGAAAAATCAAAGGCAGGGAAGACCTCATCAGAGTACTCATTTGGTGTCAACGCTTATGGACTGACCTTTTGCCTGCCTTGCCTACACCTTCCTGCAGTTCATAGAATCATAGAATCATAGACTGGTTTGTATTGGAAGGGACCTTAAAGATCATCTAGTTCCAACCCCCCTGCCATGGGCAGGGACACCTCCCACCAGACCAGGTTGCTCAAAGCCCCATTCAGCCTGGCCTTGAACACCTCCAGGGATGGGGCATCCACAACTTCTCTGGGCAACTTGTTCCAGTGCCTTACCACCCTCATATTGAAAAATTTCTTCCTAATATCTATTCTAAATCTACCCTCTTCCAGTTTAGAACCCTTTCCCCTTGCTCTATCACTGCATGCCCTTGTAAAAAGTTCCTCTCCAGTTCTGCTTGATATCTGTAGCCCAGCCCTTCCATAACTGGGAGGAGATGGCTTTTGCGGTGCATTGTTGCTCTGCAGTCCAGAATTGGAATAACACTGTGAGACATGACATTTCTTCATGCCAAACTATTCTTCTTGGTGCCAACCCAGATGAGCTCTGTCTTGAAAGCCTAAGTAGCTGGGAGGGATTATGAAAGAGAGAGAGAGAGTACTAATGACATCACTTCCAATCAAGGTGAAAGTTATTTAGACTGTCCTTGATCATTCAAATTATATCTTATGAAATATCAGACAGACCTCCCTGCTGTGGTCATATTGCTGTACCATGGGACCTCAGCAAACTGGTTAGTACACTAGAGTAGTGTAGGTAGTATTTACCTTGGTGTGGTCCAATGTAAAGCTCCATATATACCTTTCTCACTCTTATCCCAGCCCCTTGGCTTGTTTGGGGATGCATTTGCTATACCTAATTTTAAGGTCTTCTATTTGATGTTTCTTCTTCATCACAGAATAGTGATAAATACCAATGTCATGATTAACCTATTCATCTTTAAGCCTTGTGTTTCTTACGGTTCACGTGGAGACATCTCTTTGTACTCTGGTAAAGGGCTGTGGCATTCATGTAGAGGAAGTTGGGCTGAATTTTGGTAGCTGAAATCTGCTACCAAAGCAGTTGCTTCTGCTTCTGCCTTTACTTGACACAAGTAAAACCCAACAACTTGGGGACTAACCCTGTGCACTGCGGAGGGCTATTTCCCGGCGTTAATGATCCTCTGTGCCCCTCTTCCTCTGGCAATTACTGACCTTCAAATTTTTCACAGAGGCAGCCTCTGATGTTAAGACAACAGTGGTTTGTTTTAAATTTGAGATTTACTGAATTTCAGAGAACGTGCACTGCTGGAGTTTGCTTTTCATGCATTGCTGTCTATATTGCTGGATAGCTTCTGTAATGCTCAAGTAATGAAGAGTTAAGTCTTTCTTTGGTATATTTTGAAAACCCTCATTTCAGAGTGCTGAAGGCAATGACTAAGGTGCCTATTCCTTAAAGCCATGTTGCACTGGAGAAATATATGACTCTGATCCCCTATATATGAATCTATTTGTAAAGTCTTATTCTAGCTTCATGAATAAAGTCCTTTCTTTACCCCAGCTTCATGGTGAAAATACAGTAAAAGACATTTATCTGATATTGTGGAAAGTGAGTATGACATGGGGCAGAATAGAAACCAGAATTCCTGGGTATTCTGTCTACCTATGTGAATTGGAGAGAAATTATAGCCTGCTGGTGTCTGTGCTTTTCTATCTGTAACACAGGGGTATGGATATATTCCTATCTTATGGGAGAGCTGTGAGTCCAAACTTAATTACAAAGTCTGTGACAAATCATAGAAATTCAATTGTGAAATAGTGTGTAAGCATATAATATTAATGTTTTATAATCTCCCTAAACTGTCTCTGTGGATATCTTTAGTGAGAGGGATATAGTGATATCAAAAGAAATCTTTTTTCACCCCAACCATTTTCTTTAGAACCCAAAGTGAAAGCTGTTTCCACCAACTGCCATCTCTGCAACCATCTGGAAAATCACATTTTCTGAAGCTTTCCTTCTCTTTATCAGCTGTAACTAAAGCTATAAAATGGGAAGATGTCCCTGGTTTAATTAACACCCCTGTAGTTCAAAAGCTGATCTTAGTAATGAGAGACAATTACAGCCTTTATTGAGGGACAGTCAGGTGGAACAAACCTAGCATCAATCTATTGAAGACACTTCCCTTTCCAGGTAATTTGGAAACTGCTTTATATGATGAACAGACTACCTGGCCCAATACAACAGGTGAATCTCCTTGTTTTGTAACCTGAAAAAAACTTCCTATTTTGAGTTATGTGCTTCTTTTGTAACCTGTTTTTTACGTCCCATCTGTCTGCCAACAACTAACAACTGAGCTAAGGAAATACCTGTTGCTCTTTGGAGGGCATTCTTACTGGTTTTCTCCTTTTATTTTCCTTGTTCACTGTTGCTTTTCATTTTGAAGGTTGCCTGGTATTCATATTTTTGTTGTAGCAAAACTGCAGACTCCGTGGTGAGTACACATCCTGAGGGCTATGCAGAGTTCTGGTTTCTGCACCTCAAAAATGATGTGGTAGAGCTAGAGAAGGTCCAGAGAAGGACATTGAAATGATCAAGGGAATGTGAATTCTGCTGTATGAGCTAAAAAGGCTGTGGCTCCAGTTCAGACAGGAGAAAACTGAGAGCAGAGATAAAGCTGAGTTTAGCTGAAGTCATGAAGGTCATAGATAAGGTACATGCAGAACTTTAATATAGAGCTAAGGGGCACTAGATGAAACAAGGACATCTGCTTGAAATTATGATGTACGTTTTTAAACAGCAAATAGTGAGCTTCTGGAATCTGTTGCCACAGGAGATTGAGGAGGTGGGAAGTGTCAACAGTTTCAAAAAAAGGATTAGACAAATTCAGAGCAGCAGATCCATGACTTGAGTCTAAAGGTGATGGGCAGGGCTGAGGCAGCACGAGGGGAATGGTCCTGCTTCAGCAGATCATCTCAGGTGCTGTCTGGGCTCCAGCTCTGATCTGTAAGAGTGTGGGTCTGCTGTGTGCCCCATGTTTCTTCTCCAGCTCTTTATGGATATCCTAATATCTCAGAGGTCTCAAATGATGCTAGATGCCTCTTTCTGGAAAACTGAGTTAAACCCTCAGTGTCTACAATGCAGGCATCTACACTGGAGCTAGTCACTGAAGGTGGAGCTCTACTCATTATTAAGATGCCTGCATTGGGCTGTTTGCAGGTAGTTGTCTACCTGTGCAGTAGGTGCCTGAATTCTTCTGCAGTCAACAGACGTCTATAGTCAGTCTGGTGGGGACCTACTGAATAGAGTCAATGGAACAGTCAGTACTGTCATTTTGTCTTGCCATAAGGTAAACTTGGGATGGTCAGTTAAATAACTCACTACTGCCTGTTTTCATTAAATCTTTCTTAACTATAATGGGAGCTTGGACACCTGGCACACACATAAATACCAAAATTTAGGTATATTAATCTTTAACTGAGTTCTGCCCCAAGATTTCTATTTTAATGAGTGTGGAGAAATAGGTGTCTCCTAAGAATAACTCACTGACCTGGTTTAGACACCTGGGTGTAGATGAGAGGAACTGCACTTGTGAAGTGCATATTTCTATTCATTGACTTTAAGGGGAGTCTAGATAGTGGTACCCACATGGTCAATACACACCATACCCAGGTGAGTCTCAGCCACCCCATTTTGAAGACTTTGGTACCTTCACTTAGAATCTCAGCTGTAAGAAATTTAGATTTTTAATGCAGTGTGATGTGAAAAAGGGAAATTATAATTTCAAAACAGTTGTGTTGTCTCCCCTTATGGTTTGATTTAGAATAAAGGCTTAGCCACAATTTTAACATCTGTAAACTATGGAGTGAAAAGTGCTACATCCTCTGTCCTGGATTAATTTAACATCCTGATGAAATTACCTTTGCCAGACTTGCTGTAAAAGCTTTAAAACTCTAAAACAAGCTGGTAAGTTGTTTGTTCTTCTATAATTATCCTGGGCTGTATCGCCAGCAGCGTGGCCAGCAGGTCGAGGGAAGTGATTCTGCCCTTCTACACTGCCCTGGTGAGAGCCCACCTGCAGTGCTGCGTCCAGCTCTGGAGCCCCCAACATAAGAAGGACATGGACCTGTTTGAGCTGGTCCAGAGGAGGGCCATGAAGATGATCTGAGGTCTGGAGCACCCCTCCTATGAGGAGAGGCTGAGAGAGTTGGGGTTGTTCAGCCTGGAGAAGAGAAGGCTCTGGGGACACCTTATTGCAGCCTTTCAGTACTTTAAGGGGGTCTACAGGAAAGATAGGGACAAACTTTTCAGTAGGGCCAGTTGTGATAGGACAGAGGTTAACTGTTTTTAAACTAAAACTGGTTTTAGTAACGGTAATGATTTTTAAACTAAACTAAACTAGTAATGGTAATGGTAATGGTAATGGTTTTTAACCTAAAGGAGGGAAAATTTAGAGTAGATATAAGGAAGAAATTTTTCACAATGAGGAAGGTGAAACACTGGCCCAGGTTTCCCAGAGAGGTGGTAGATGCCCCATCCCTGGAAACATTCAAGGTCAGGTTGGACATGTCTCTGAGCAACCTGATCTAGTTGAAGATGTCCCTGCTTATTGCAGAGGGTTTGGACTAGATGACCTTTAAAGGTCCCTTCCAACCCAAACTATTCTATGATTCTACTTAAAGACAGAGCAGGAATTAAATCCCTAAAGTGCTATGGTGTTCCAGCAGTGAGCAGCATAGGGTGTCTAGGAGAAAGGCTTGTTTAGTATGGAAGAGTTTGTAAAGGAATTTCTTTGTTTGGCGGGTCTGTGGATGTTGTTAACTCCATGCTGCCAGCAGACACAGAATTTGGATGCCATCAGTGTTCTCTGGTTTTTGAACAGGGCAACACCAACTCTTCTCAAAAATACCGTGGAAAATTCCACCTATTTCCAAAGTGTCCAGTATTGCATGTGATCCAGGATGGACGTGAAATTTCTTTAGTGAATGAATGTGATATAATCTTGTTTAGGAGAGCGCACAGTTCTTTGAAGTGGGATGGATTGCCCATTCTTTCATCTTTCCCATTCCTGTGCGTACAACTTTGTTGTTCTGTGCCTTATTTGCTTTGTTTATGGGGCATAGGCCAGGAGATAGGAAGATTGCGTGACTGCAATGTTCCTGTAGCCTTGGATCTCACCGCAGCATCAGACTGTGATTCATATGGCGTATATGAAAGGGGGACTGTTGTCATCACCTGCCTTGCTGACTGTTTTGTCTTTTCATTCCCTCTCCCAGGTTACGGACATGCCGCCCCAGGGACAGATGCGGGAAAGGCCTTTTGCATGTTCTATGCGGTCCTGGGGATCCCACTGACACTCGTCATGTTCCAGAGCTTGGGCGAGCGCATGAACACCTTCGTCAAGTACCTCTTGAAACGCATCAAAAAGTGCTGTGGAATGAGGAGCACCGAGGTCTCCATGGAAAACATGGTCACTGTGGGTTTCTTCTCCTGCATGGGAACACTCTGCATTGGAGCAGCAGCCTTTTCCCAGTACGAGGAATGGAGCTTTTTCCATGCTTACTATTACTGCTTTATAACATTGACTACGATAGGGTTTGGAGACTACGTGGCCCTGCAGACCAAAGGGGCCCTTCAAAAGAAGCCTCTCTATGTGGCTTTTAGCTTTATGTACATTCTAGTGGGGTTGACAGTCATTGGGGCATTTCTAAATCTGGTTGTTCTCAGGTTCTTAACCATGAACAGCGAGGACGAGAGGCGGGATGCCGAGGAACGGGCGTCCCTGGCAGGGAACCGCAACAGCATGATTATCCACATCCAAGAGGACTCCCAGCATGGTCGGCCACGGTACAAGGCCGAAGTAACAGACCTTCAGTCAGTTTGTTCCTGCATGTGTTACAGGTCCCACGAGTACACCAGCCGGGTGGTGTCCCACCAAAATTCGTTCAGCTCAAAGCTGAACCCCCAGTACTTTCACTCCATCTCTTACAAGATAGAGGAGATCTCGCCAAGCACATTAAAAAACAGCCTTTTCCCATCTCCTGTCAGCTCCATCTCACCTGGGTTGCACAGCTTTACAGATAACCACAGGCTGATGAAAAGGCGAAAGTCCATTTAAAGGGATTTGTCTTCTTTTGCTTTACTTGTTTTCCCCAGTTCTTATCCGTTGTTTTGGGTTTTTTGTTCCCTGAGTGAGACGGAGCGAGGCCAAAGGGAGTAGAGAAAGCCAGTCCTCCTCCGAGACTCAGCTCTTGAGCATGAAGCATGGATTATTACTGTTCCAGCAAAGTATGCCTTACATTACCCCCTCGGTGGATGTCAGAGGATTCAAGGTGACGTGAAGTGGGTACCAAATCCAAAGTTGCACACACAGCTGAGAGCCTTCATGTGCCGCTGGCACTCCTGACCTAATAAACTATTTTCCTCACGAGCAGGTTGCAGCGTGCGTGCGTGCGTGCGTGTTGGGTGCGTGTGCGTGTGTGTGCGCGCGTGCAATTCCACAACTAGTGCCATGTGACAAAAATTAAAGCATCAGGTATTTATTTTATTTTTTTTTTTCCCTTGAAGCAATTGTGTTCCAGCCTGCTTTCAACTTTTAGATTGCTTCCAAAAGGAACGGGGAGGGTGGGAGGGGAGCCAATTTTTTTCGTTTCTTTTGCCAAGACAAGCATGCGCCATAAGCAGTCAATATACCAGGTGTATCATGATAAATTTTTTACTGCTAGATTTTAGATTGTATTAACATTAAAAAAAAAGGCAGGAAAAGATGGATCATTTTAGCTTGCCAGTTCAAAATTTAAAAAAAAAATAAATAAAATAAAGCATGCACTTTGTAAAACTGGTATGCATAATAAAAACACAAGAAAAACTAGCAATGGAATTAATAATCAAAAGCAAATAATCCTATTGATTTAACTATATTTACTTTTATCATTTTCAACTGTTCCAACAATTTTCAAGTGGAATTTTTAAGAGAAATTGGGAGAATTGTTGGAACTAAAGAGTGTATTTTGTTATTTTTATTTTATTTATAAAATTATTATTATTATTATTATTATTATTATTATTATTAGTATTATTATTATTATTATTATTATTATTATTTTGTGAAGCAATTACCTGCATGAATAGGAATTATATTTTTTGGAATGCTTGGATTAGGATGGGTATAAATAGGTGGATGTATATTTTTTCTTATATAATAGTGACAGGGCATTCCTTGTTTTAAATAAAAAAATGAAGATGATTGTCTCTAAATGCTTTTGATTTGTAAATAATGGAAAGCCTTTGTTGGTCTCAGGAAGAATTCAAGGGACAGTATCTTGTGTTTGGCTCACTGGGAACGTGTGAGATTAGATGTGATATTGCTTTTTTGCTAGGCAGAAAGGCAAAATGCATTTAGCAGTAATGGGCAAAAGCAGTTTTACTCCAGTGTTCGGAGGGTAACACTGGGAGTGATTGCTTTGGCAAGTTGTAGTGGAGGATGTTGAGACCATGTCGTGGAGTTGTTCCTTGGAGATTGTCCATCTCTCGGTTGTTCATCTGGACCAAACAGACTTTACAGAAGCTAATTAGAGGCCTAATCCAGCTCCCTTTTAAGACAATAGGAATTTGCGATGATTACATGGGATTTAGTGCTTTTGGGAGATTTATCTTTGATTTGACAGGGGTAGGACTGGGAGTTTTATAAACCTGCACCTTTGTCTCTGATTTAATCCTATCTTTTAAATCGCCTTCCATGTTAACTTGCCATACAAAACCCATCTTTTTTTGGCACTAATCACCTCCTGCTGATTCTACTATTTTGTGCTCTCGGTGTAAAAGCAATAATCCTTTTTTTTTTTCTTAAACTAGATGGTGTATTTTTGTACAAGCCCCAACTCTGAGCTCTGTGTGCTGATGGATGTTGATACCCTTTCAAAGAGGCATCTACAAAAAGCATTAATCGGGAGAAATGAGGAATGCCATTCCTCCTCTGTTCTTTTCTCCCTGGCTTTAAATTATTAGCTATATCAAATACGTTTATGTTCTCCTAATTTCCATCCCTGTGTTTCAACAAGTAAATGAAAAGCAAGTATCCATGACTTTGACTCCCCTATGCAGCTTCCTTTGGGATTATAAATTGCTGTAGCATGAAAACCTCCTTTAAGATTAGTGAAGAAATAACTTGGGATTCTTAATGAGGATGGATGAGGACGGACTTTTTCTGTCTAATATGTGGGGGGTAACGTCCTTCAGCACGGTAGGAGAGCATGCTGGATGCATTTAACGATACCGTGGTACCATGTCCTAAGGCAAATGCTGATGGCATGAAGTATTGGAGCAAGCGTAGCGAGAAAAGCAGTTTCAGGATGTGTTACAACAGCTCAGTGATTGCCACCTAGAAGCTGGTTTCCGCGAGGGTGGCCCATAGGGTTCACAGCGCTGTCCAAATTCACTTTCGTAGACTTTGCTTGTGGCATCCCAGCAGTGCAAATGAACATAAGTTTCTTTTCCTGCTAAGGAGATAAGAAGAATTATGCCTGGAGTATAGACATCAATATCAGGTACAACAACACTGGGTATATTTGACACTGGAGAAAAGCAGGAAAGGTCTGGGGTTTTGCGGAACTCGAGTGAAATTCTCTCTGCCTAGCAAAGGAGAACTTCGGTAACAGGACTTTTAGCAAAAAATTTAAACAGTTTTGTGAAAAAAACTAGCATCACATAAAACATTGATTAGCCTTTTCCTTTTTTTCCCTTTAAGAAAAGAGGAAAATTCTATTTCTGCTGCATATAAAAATAATCTTTAAATGTTGTATAAGTCATGTTGAACTCCAGAAGTTCAAAGCTGTTACATACTCTAGCTGATTTGTTGCTAAGTCTTCCCTCTGGAACCATAAATGAAGAGTAAATTTTAATACGTGGGGTATTTAACCAGGGGAACAACTTACCTCGGCATGTCATGGGTTATCTGCCACTTAGAGTCTTCGCATTAAAACTCAATGGCTTTATAAAAGCTCTGCTTTAGCTTAGTCGAAGTGTATGGATGTGGTTGAAGAAATCTGTGTACGTTGATCTGAAGGACCCAGAGTAGATGCCCATAGTGACGTTTTAAGTCTAAAAGCTGTAATGAGTGTGTATATGGGAAACTGTTTTGCTCAAATGTATCTGCGTTCCTTAGGATTTTAAAATATGTTTATTTATTTTAATTTTCTGCCGGAAGAACCTGCAGTTCTGTCCAATCTATATTTTTGTTACACATGAGATTTTAAAGTGGCAAGATACTTCCTTCGCAAGCCAGGACGCATTCAGGCGTTCTCATGAGCTCTTGCAGGACCGTGCTTTGCGAGCAGCGCAACTACCAGAACTCTCATGTGTACACATCGGTACACCAGGCACAATATGCCTCTCTCCTTCGTTGTTTTAGTGGTTCTTGAGTGGGCTTCCTGGAACTGGAATGGACAGTGTCATGAAGGGGAAGCTTTTTTCCAAGGTTAATCCCAGCTTTTCAGTTGCACGTGAAAAATCAGTCGGTGAAAGGTGAGCTGATTTTTGTCTGCTCTCTCTCTGACTTCTTATTACTCTACATGAATACCGGTTTTCTTCCCACGACACTGCTTTTCACCGAATATTTTCCCTGGCACATTATTAGGTTTATTCCACTTAAGACATTATTTCTTTCAGTTAAACCTCTCTTGCTTGCTGCTCGCTCTTTTGAAATTCAGCTAGAGGCAGGTAGTAGTGATGCTGCTTGTGACAATACATCCTAATATCCAAAATACCTAACCTGTGTTTCCGTAGCACACAGACGTCTGCTATCACTTTGTGATGCACTCTCAGTCCCTGGAGTCTCATTTCCCCTACCCTTCCCTATTATTAAGCATTATAAATAATAATAATAAATCAGATTACTCTATTTATGTCACACTAATGTGCTCTTCATCAAAACAACACAAATTTAGCTCCCTGCTGTCGAGTTTGATTATATAACAACCCCATTATCCTATCATATTTCGTATTATCATCAAAGGGAAAAATCAGTTTGATCAGTGAAGCACCAAAATAGCTTTGACTGAGCATGCTGTGATATGGAAACGAAAGGGGAAACTTAATAGAACAATGCAGGCACAACTCTCTGCTTGGTCTTCTTGATGGCGTAAGGAAGATCCTGACTGATCTAACTGGGGCTGCTTTGCCAGAGCTTTGTACATGTATCTTTACAGGGATGACTGTAATGGTTCAGCTCTAGAAGGGGTGTTTGGATGTTACTCCAAGGGTTCAAAGCAGCTTCTTGGTTGTTAATGAATGGGGAAGGTGTACAGTGGCCTTCAGCAGTAGACTTCTGTTTGGACTCCTCTGTAACACCTCATGGGGACAAAATCAGCAACATTATAAAAGAAAAGAAGAGAGGGAAGCGACCAAGTTAATCTACAGTATTGTAGGTTGTCTCATTAGTTTCCCAGTGCTTCAATTGAAGAAATGCCAGGGCAGTAATCAAGATTATTGCGAATCAAACCTGAGCAAGGTAATTTCTTGTTTTCTCTGACATATTTGAAAGCTTTTTGTTGTGGAAAAAATCATATTTTGTTGCTAAAAGACTAAAAAAGAGTGGTCAATGGAACCAAGATGGAGAATGAAAATGTTCTAGAAGGATTTGGTGTGTGCAGACCAGAGGGCAAGGGCTTGGGTGGAAGTAGCTTTCAGCTGAATTTTATGTCCTCATTTAGCATGTAATATTCCTGTTAATATTAGGATCTAATTAAGACAGTAATGTAATATCTTTATGAGGAAGCCAGACCAAAGAGATGTGTTGGAGTGTGTCCATTACACTAGTTATGGACTTTTTAATGCATATTTCAACACAACACTATTATTGACTGGAATATTGCACAAATTACAATGATCACACCACCACTACTTTCATCAACTAGAGATGCATTACACAGAACTGAAAGAGAAGTATTGCCTTTCTGACCAACCTGCCCGTCATCTAACTTTAATATCAAACTTTATTTTGGGAACTTCAGCAAGATAGAGTGCATGAAAAGGATTTGCCATCATAACAATACACCAAAGCCGAAACAAATGGAATAATGACGATGGACACAGAGAAACTGATTACAGATGGAAGGTGCTGTGGGAATCTTATGCTAGTTAACCTGAGCTCAGAGGCTCCAAACCATGAAAACTGATGGTACCCTTTGCCAAAATGTAGTTTGCAATTATTTAAGATGCAGATAATGAACATGGCAAAGGAACTTTCATCCAAAAAAAGTAGCAGGAGGGCAAAAACAAAGTTGGAAAGAAAAAAATTGTTCTCAAAAGCAGGACTGGTTGTGTTATTCCCAGTTCAAACCACTGTCAGGTGACACTGAAGACTGTTATGCTTTGATCTGGGAGACTGACTGTCCTTTGCTCAGTCAAGGTCTACGCCACAGTGTTTCACTGATTACTGCTAAGGAGATTCATGGAGTTCCTGATTCTCCAGTCAGGTTTTTGCTGCTCTCATCATTGAAAGCAGGATCTTATTCAGCCAGCCCATCCTGAGCAGTGCCGGTCCCTGTGATGTATTATGTTAGTGATGCTGTTTCCTTTAGTGGTGCTCCCAAGTGCAAGGGTTCAGTAGGATGTAAGCAAACTCTTTCCTTCTCTAAAACCTGGAGTGGCAGAACCTTCCTCTGAAGCCAGTGGACACTTTACCAAAGCTAAACTTGTTCAAACTGACCCAAATATTTCATTTAATAGGAAATTGTTTGGTGATTGTTATTATTTTTTCCTTTTCCCCAAAGAGGCTTCCCCAAAGCCCCTGACTGATTCTCAGTCAAACTGTATTGTCATTTGCACAAATTCCCAAGTCATGTACATGTACACATCAGTGTTCCTTTGGGGGGAAAGTCCAACATAAGGCTTCAAATTGAGGAGCTTTCAGCATTTGCGTCCCTGTTACACTGGGAGCTCCACAAAGTTTGTCCTTGTGTGCGCTGAAGAATGCAGACATGGGAAATGCGTGATGGTTGGGTTTGCACATAACCTAGGTGGATGTACAGCTGCCGAGCTGGCTTTTGCCAGACTATTTTCTGAAGTTGGTGGGTTTATATTGCTGTGAATTGATAAGCTACAGAGAAATCAAAACACTGTAAGGCTATTTTTTTCTCACGCGGATTTCCAGTATGGTAACCTAACTGATTTGAGCGCAACACAACGAGTCCTGGTTTATACTCCTTTACCAAAACTGGAATGTGAGCCTTTTTCTATTTACTGCTAGATACTATATCAGTGTCTCCAACTACTGCTTACCATGAAAAAACTTTTCTAAACCTAATGGAGAGCAGAAAGACCTAAAGACAACAGTCGACCTGTATAATTTATGGAACTATATTTTGCTTTATGGAATCCAGTCATCCAAAGCTACCTGCTAATTTTAGTCTGGAAATACTATCGCTGCATAGTATTATGCCTTCATTCGTCTCTCCTTCTGTGAATATTGTAATTAATAAATATCCCAAAGCCCTCCCTCACCTTGCTTTCTGACAATGTAAGGAGGGCTGACATACATTAACACCCACAACAGTTGGGGGGGGGGGAAGGGAAAAAGACACATTAGTGCTGCAATTTTATTGGTAATTAATATTCACAGTTCCAAGCTGTGTCGTCTTTTAGTTCACTTTGAGAAATGCAGAGCAAACAGCAGCGTGATAACATTTATCATAGCTGGCTAATTCACAAGTGGAGCTAGCAAATATAATAATTGAAACTATGCTCTATAATGCATCTTCCTCACGCATGAGTTCTGATACCACTAGCCTGGCTTTGATCCATTGTTTCTCTGGTCTGGGGAACAGCTTGCAGTAATTGCTGTATCCAGAGCACTATACGTGAGGCTAGAAGAGAGATCCGTTTCACAGACAGCGGCCCTCTGGCTTTCTCCATATGCCCTCCCCCCTTTCCTACCCAGACATTAACTCATTAGCTTGCCATTTCATAGACGTATGTTCAGACCCAAGATCACCACACTCTGTACTTCCCCCCCATCTATTAATGAAAAGCATTATGCTACAGAACTGCACCCTGGGGAAGGAAATGTTCCACTCTAATTACTACTGACAAAAGAAATCTGCAGATTGATTAAAAACAATATGCGGGGAATCAAATAGGAAATGCAAAGCGCATGAACCTGCACGGGTGCGATCCACTTCTTCCCTGGTCAGGATGTGATGCATTAGCCTGTGAGGAGAATTTGGGAGTGTATGTGTTTGGGGGAAGGCCATCAGGAGAAAAGGCAGCACAAATGACATGAGCAGGCAAAGAGGCACAGTGGTTTCTCTCATTGTAGATCATTGGTAAGGTCTGTGGTGTGGTTTGAAATTAAGGAAGAGCCATGGGTCTTCTGGGTTTAGTCTATTTGCTAGTCATCTGCCAGCATCCTCCCCAGCAGGAATGGCAGGAGGTGCGGGAAGGATGGACCATGGCTGGTGGAGTGCATCGTCATTGGTGAGATCAGATTACTGATGTTGGTGTCAAGCAGGAAGCAGGGAAAATTTTGTCTTCTAGACCATCTTCCCTCCACTATTACTTGGAAGAGACCAGTTACACCATCTCTCCTATTGCCTGCAGCAAATCCATCCTGCGGCTCAGAAAGACCTGGACTGTGGTATCCTTGCCCATCTTTGATAGCATCTCCCCAGAGCTGTGCCATAGAAACGTGTGGGAAATGTTGAGCTTCTCCAGCTGGGTTCAGGAGGTGACAATACAGCAAAGAAACCTCTTCATATTGACTGTGTTTGGACAGTTTCTTCATGTCAAAACGTAATCAAAATTGACCTTTAGAGAAATAACATTAATTCAGTATTGCTGGCTCCCCGTACAGCATGGGTACGCAACTCCTTAATCATAATTATTGTTAAGAGGCTAATTAATCTGATAACAGTATTTAATTAGATTAGCTAAAGTAGAGTGTGTAAATGATTTTGGCCTCCCAGAGTCTGAAATCGCAAGTCTACAAAACGGTTTCCAAAAGGCCTGTTTGGTAATATCACTGCTGACATGGGGGTCATGCCACGGCTGTCCTATTGACAAGCATCATCTTGGCACGTTGACTGGAGCTGATCGTGGGAGTATCTGGGGAAAGGATTTTAGCTCAGATCCAATATATGGAGTAAGGCTCTTAGTTCCCACTGAACTGAATAGGTGCTTAAATGTCTTTGTGGAGATAGGCTTTGGGCCTGATTTTGTCTACTTTGGTGTCTTTCCAAGGGCAAGAACCAGTGTTGTCTCTTAGAGATATGGGATGATGCAGATGGGTGAGCAAGGTGCTGTACTTCAGGATGGAACAAGGTTCTGGTACCCATTTGGTGCAATGGCCAAAGTGTCTCAGCTGTGCTGTCTGGGATAGATTATCCTTCTAGGAGGAAGGGTTGCTGGATACATGTCCAAACGTGTTTGGACCACCTGGGGAATGGGGAAAATACAGTTGAGTTTCTGTGTCACAAGCTGGATTGATAAGAACACTGATGCTATGGCGTATCCTTTTCCCAAACCCTCTCCGAGCAAGGTTAAAAAAAGGCAGAGCAAAAGATTGGATGTCTTCCTGGCCCCTGGGTGAGGGTGATGAAGGACAGCGCTGATTTCTAACTTTCTAACTGGGCAAGAGCTCAGGGTAGCATTCTCCTTAGGAACCAAGACAAGGAACTTTGGTGACAGAGCCTTCAGATAGCTCCATAGCTGTTTCTTCTAATTTTTCCTTTAAATACCTAGCACATTCCTCTGACCTCTCTGATTTGAAGCTCCTCTTCTGAGCGCCCCTTCTGAATGGCAATGTGGGTAGATTGGAGTTTCTTCTTCAGAATGCAGCACTGGGCACATCTCATTATTTTCTTTGTGCCAGTTATCCAAATGGGTCTGTGGGGAAGCTCACAGCTATTCATTGTGGTTGTGGCCACCAGAACCTGGCCAAATTCTTCTAGTTGCTCTGGCAGCTGTCGTTTTGCGAAAAGATTGGCCAAGTGCAACACAGGAGCAAAGACATATATGTGAGATCCATTTTGCAATGCACAGATAGCTGTTGTGGGGTTTTTTTGATCTTCACTGTTCATTCTTTTCATGTTCTTCAGCATCTAAGCCCCAGTTGCTCTATGGTGACTTATCTATGTGACTTCTCTTTTCTTTGAAGAACTCCTTACTGTCACACACATTTTCCAGAAAAGATGGATGCCATATTGCTCCTTTTTAGCATGTTTTTTCAATTCCCAACATGGAGAGATACTGCAGTCACAGGCAGCAGTAGGAAATTCCTCTTCGTCGTTAATACTGTGCCCTTTTTATTCTCCTGGGAAGATTAGTACAGCAGAGTCTGCTGCGGTCACCACTGACCAGCACAACTGGTGTGCTCAACACAACTTCGTGATCTTCTTATGACAGTTTACCTCCTTTTCGACTTCTCAGCTGCATTTACATTGTGGCAGATACTTTCTGCATAAGTTGTTAGTACAGGAATATTATTCAGATATTGGAGGACACGTATACTACCTGCATAACAAGAGAGGCATCCCAGTGTCCAAGTTACAACAGGTTTAAGACTGTTAATCTAGCAGTTGGCTTTATTAAGTCATTTCCTGGGTACCACTCTGAGCACTGCTCTTTTGGACTTCAACATTAACAATTTTGGTTAATCCACACAAAGTTAGTTTGGGTGTAAGTACTGTTGGGTTGACTCTGTATGAAAAAAGGACTAGTATATGCTTCAGAAAGAGTCCTGT
Organism: Anarhynchus alexandrinus; assembly: GCA_008711295.1. NCBI lineage: Eukaryota > Metazoa > Chordata > Aves > Charadriiformes > Charadriidae > Anarhynchus > Anarhynchus alexandrinus. The sequence goes on from VUYV01000046.1 coordinate 1,522,970, forward strand.
CTTCTACAAACCTTTTTAACAATTAACCAATACGCAGAAATTATGAGAGACTGCCTCATTCTTTAGAATGCAAAACTAATCTGTCTTTCTTTTACAGAATGTAAATTTCCTATACTATGCCATACAACCAATAATCCATCTGTTCCTTTTTTGCAAGGTCAGGAGTGAACTGTGGAAGAAAAAAATGTTTTCTTTTTCCTCTTCCCTTGACTTGTTAAGATTTGTGTGGCTGTTTGTTGCCATTGAGGAGTATTGACTGAAACCTTTGATCCTAGTGATATGACGGCAAAGGAAATTATTTGGAGCTGGATAGGTCAATGGGTAATGGGAGGGGGGCTTAAAAGTTGTTTCCAGTAGGCCAAAAGAATGTAGATACTGTCTCTTCAAGGTGCAATTTCTTACTTCAACAAACTGTTCATCTACGAGAAACAGGGATAAAAGTGTTCAATTTGGGACCTAAGGAGTTTATATGGAAATTCTTGGATTTCTTCCAAACACACATACATGTTGAAATTAAATTGTGATTCCTACTTTGGAGACTGAGCCTTCCTGCTCAGACAGAAGCGTGTGTGTATGTGTGTGTTTGTGAGTGTGTGTTGATGCTATGTCTCTTTTGGATCTCTTGACACTTTTTGGTGCATTTTTGTACTTCTTTGAATGTGCATATGCGGACTTACCGATGGTGTATTGACGGCATTCTAAAGGCCCTCAACAGCCTGAGATAGAGCAAAACTCTCTAAATTTCTACCCTGGTTGATACATTTTCTGTGCAGCACACAGAGCATTAGGAGCGCGGTCATCTAGAAAGAGGAGCTGCTTGGCTGTGGAGACTGCACTGGGAATTTACCTCCTGGAAGCTGTTTTCTCTGCTCATTTCAGACCTCTAACTTCAACAGAGTTGTTGAGCTGGTCCTAGCAAAGGACAAAGAGCAGGTCATAAGCATCAAGATGCGATTCGTTAAAGCAGTGATAACTTGATTACAAAGAACCAAATTGAAGACTCTTTTGTGTTTTAATTTCTCTTTCTGGCCTTCTCCGTAATGGGAGAGGATGCCTTCACACATGGCCTTAGAATGCCGTACTGGAGTTAGAATGCAACAACAGTCAAATGAAAATAAGATGTATTGCAGCTTACATAAAGAATGAAAACTGTATCACACAAATGTTTACAAGTCCAAGTAGACAGCGAACCCCTGTACAATATGTAATTTATGCAAGGGATTGCATCTTTCTTTTGTAATGAATGCACTAAGCAACCCTGTATATATTTTACAATGTCTTTACAGAGAAAAAAAAAAAGAATCATTTACTGTAGTGTTGTAAAATAATGCACTTTTCTAATTTTTTCATTAAAAATCCTATGGCACGTTTTCAAATGTATATTGTTTCTTTTATATTGAATGTGGAAATGTTAACTTCCTGTAAAATTGCACTACAGAAGTAAAATCCACTGATGGAACTTATTTTGTTAAAGAAAAGTCCCTTGACAACCAACAGATGTTTATGATTATACGATATGTATGTGTGTGCATATACGTGTATATAGTGTATATGTAATGTATATATATGTATATGCACACACACATGTATCTAGTGATATGTGTATATATATAAAATGATATAGGTCCAGATTTATATATGATTGTATTAATATAATATCTATAGATTAATAGATATATAGATATGTATATATATTCATACATACACACAAGAATCACAATGTACAAACCCAGAAAGGATTACTCATTAAATTTAAGGGGGTTGGGGGGGAGAAAGATGTCATATACAGAAGATATTTTGCATTGCAATAAAAGCTTTTTTGACAAAAGTACGTGCAGAGTGAAGTATGAACCTTCATCAAATACCCAACTATGCTGTTCCCAGAGGAATACAGTACAGAATAAGCTTAGGGGAGGCATAAGAGCAGAGTCAGCGCGTGGTGGACTGGAATTAGCTGTTGAGACTCCCCCCACCTTAACTTTGTGGAGCTGAAGGGCAAGATCTTAGGATACCAAAGTGAACAACATAACTTCTTCTGACTTGAAGAAATCAGCGTTTCACTCGCAAAATTATTAATCTTGTGCTTCCTAGCAAAGGAAGGGAAGTGGGTCTCAGAGCCAATTTTAGCTGGCAGGTGTTGCTGCGAGGCACAAGCATGATTTCTCATTTGGGATGGAGCATTGGGGCATCTTGTACTGTTGTTGCCATCCAGGTAAGTCACAAGTGGAGTCAGGTGCAGGACCTCACTTTGCTCTTACGATGTGATTTCTACACACTACCACTCATGGAAGAATTCTAAAAGTTTCCAGAGCTAATATTTCATATTTGAGAAACATCTTACCAATAGAAAGAATCCCCTCTTTTTTCTCTTTTTTTTTTTTTCCTGATGATGCCGTGGCCAGAAGCTGATCCCAGCTGCGCAGCAACAGAGAAGGAGAGGTTTTATATTTCCTAGCACCAGCCTTGATGAAAGAAAATGTCTACATGAACAGTGAGAATAGTTAACCCTAAGAATAAAAAAAAACAGTTGCAGCAAATTTGCCATGACATGCAGTGATAAAACAGAGACCAACTACCTTGTGCACTCTTACAGGAAGAAACCGTTGCCTTAATACAGGAGGTATTTGGTAGAAGTTACTGTTCTGTGTGATAATGAGAGTGAAATTAGCTTGTCACCACAGCCTTCATCTGTTCTTGCTATGTATGTAGTGATAGGATGAGGGGGAATAGCTTTAAACTGGAAGAGGGCAGGTTTAGATTAAACATTAGGAAGAAATTTTTTTTTTTAGGTTGCCCAGAGAGGTTGTTGAGGCCCCATCCCTGGAGGTGTTCAAGGCCAGGCTGGACGTGGCCTTGGGCAACCTGGTCTAGTGGGAGGTGTCCCTGCCTATGGCAGGGGGGTTGGAACTCGATGATCTTCAAGGTCCTTTCCAACCTAAACCATTCTATGATTCTATGATTCTATGTATGAGACTCACTTACAAATGAGTGAAGAGCCAATGTACCCTACGTGCTGGGATGCAGTCAATGTTATATATACCCTATATTTAGTCCCTGGCCTGCATTAAAACAACAACAAAAAATGCTTGTAAAAACTTCATTTTCTGATGGTGAAGATGGGAGTTCTTATGGCACAGAAAGGAGAAAAACAGCTTTAACAATAGAGATAAATATACCCAAACAATCTCACATGTGTTTTCTGTGCTGCATGAGATAACATCTCTGTTAGCAATTAAGATCAACAATTTCTTTCTTTTTAGAGTGGTATTTGCCAGCATATTTTACCGTCTCAATTTATCCAGCATGCACAGACAAGCCAAAGTGTCGTTGAATCCTGTCCACCTCTTTTGCAGGCAAAAAAAAACCTTTTAGAGTAATTAATTAGGCAATCAATAATATAGACTAGAAGACCACATTTAAAGGGATCCAGATAGTGCGGCAGCGTGGCCAGGAGAATCTGAAGAAGACCTTGTGTGCTGAACTGTTCTTAGCAACCACAAAAATGTTAGACTTCAGGGGATGGGTCAAAAAAATGCGGATAAAACCCTTCCAATCTTTCATCTATAGGCATATAAATATCTTTATAAATTTGAATCGAAGTCACAGAAGCCTGATTGTTCAGGGTTTGGCTGCTGCCATGTGCCTGGGTCCTGTCTCAGAGGACGAAAGAAATTAAGCATCCTGCAGCAAAATGCAAGAGCCTGCTCAGTACACATCAACTGCTCGGTTGACAGCAAACAAAATATTTCAGTCGCTGAAAATGGGTTTGTGCCTGTAATCATGCTGTGACCAAATCTCTGCATCTTTCTCACCTAAGGCAATGTCTTCAGTTCAGCTTGCCTGTTGTAAAAACAGTGACTTTTGAGAGGGGACAAATGAGGGAATCGTACTGGAAGTGTACAAAATAATGAGCAGCACAGAAAAGGTAAATAAGCTCTTCCCTGTTGTGCTTTCTTACTCTCTTAGGACAAAGCAATAGCCAATTAGAAAGAAACCAAAACATTTAGAACTGAGGGAATGAAATATTTTTATTTCCATTATTTAAAAAAAGTTTTTTTAGGAAAAAAAGAAAGGCATATTTCTAGGATCTTCAAAGCCAGGAAAAAACTGTTACTTGATTAAAAGGCAGAAAACAAAAACTCTGGAAGACCTGCAATCAGTGTGTCAGCCCAAGTTCAGCCACTGAAGGAGGTATAAAAGACTAGTTGCTGTTTATATTCAGACTATCCTTGGCTCCAGCATTTTACTGCTGGGAAATTTTGACTGTTGAAGGAAAGGAAGAAAATGTTCCTATAAATGAAGTCAATGTACTGTGCCACTTACATAGAGGCTATTAATGGAAACTCTTGGCTTTAACACTTGATATGGATTCAGACGAGTTGTCCTGTCTTAACACTATGGTTATTTGTTCCAGGTCTGGCTGGGATGGGAGTGTATCGCTTGGTTTCTAAGAGGGTGGAAATGCAAGAGTTAGAAACTACTGACCTATACAACCTCAGACTATATGGACTCTACCTGGAGGTTAATCTTTCCTTTTTACCTCCTAGTCAAGGTTGAGAGGAAGAAAAAACTGCACTTTGATAGACACATGGCTTCTACATACCTCATACACTAATGGTCTTGTGTCACAACAGACTCCAGTTTCACAGTGGAAGTTCAGGTCATATGAATGAACTTGGTATTTCCAAAGGGAACAACCCACAGCTGTGACATTACACTTGGGTTTGAATAAAAGGAGAACATATGGTATGTCTTGATCACAGGGGATTTCACACCTGACCCTTGACCTGTTTCCACTTTGCACTTATCTGCTGGAGAAGACCTGTGAAGAAGGCAACGCTAGAATGCAGGTGCCATACGGCAGGAAGAGCATTTCCTCAGTGTGTCGTACCATAGTGAGCTAAATTTGGTGTCCTTCTCTAGACAAAAGCCAGCAGCTGACTTTTCAAGTAAGGAAGAACAGTTTACACCATCCTCTGGTGTCCTGTGCTGCACAGTGCATCATAAGCAACAGCTTTTATCTTGCATTTCACTGTTGTAGTGTCTGATAAGTGTTACCAGCTGCATTTCGAATAGTAGGATGCAGAGAAAAACTGCAAGATGCTGACAAGGCCAAGTGCAAGGTCCTACACTTGGGTCAGGGCAATCCCATGCACAAATACAGGCTGGGCCGAGAATGGATTGAGAGCAGCCCTAAGGAGAAGGATTGGGGGTGTTGGTTGACAAGAAGCTCAACGTGAGCTGCCAATGTGCGCTGGCAGCCCAGAAAGCCAACTGTATCCTGGGCTGCATCAAAAGCAGCATGGCCAGCAGGGGGACGGAGGTGATTCTGCTCCTCTACTCCGCTCTGGTGAGACCCCACCTGGAGTACAAAGTCCAGCTTTGGAGCCCTCAGCATAGGAAGGACACAGACCTGTTGGAGTGGGTCCAGAGGAGGCCATAAAGATGATGAGAGGGCTGGAGCACCTCTGCTATGAGGAAAGGCTGAGAGAGTTGGGGTTGTTCAGCCTGAAGAAGAGAAGGTTCTGGGCAGACCTTATTGCAATACTTAAAGGGGGTCTACTGGAAAGATGGGGAAAAACTTTTTATCAGGGACATGTAGTGATACGACAAGGGGTAATGGTTTTAAGCTGAAAGACGGTAGATTTAGATTAGATATTAGGAAGAAATTTTTCACTCTGAGGGTGGTGAGATACTGGAACAGGTTGCCCAGAGAAGTTGTGTATGCCCCATGCCTGGAGGTGTTCAAGGCCAGGTTGGATGGGGCTTTGAGCAATCTGGACCAGTGGAAGGTGTCCCTGCCCATGGAAGGGGGGTTGGAACCAGGTGATCTTTAAGGTCCCTTCCAACCTAAACCATTCAATGATTCTATGACACATCTGCAGAGTTTTTGGGCAGATGTTTGCTGTGTTGCACACAGAAGTGAGAGGGAAAGAGGCCAACTCACAATGTGAGTGACCTTGATCTCAAACTATGAGTTATGTCTCTTGGTGATGCTCACATTTAGTGCTATTGCTGTGCTTTTCTTTCATTATTTCTACATCATAAAATGTTAGAAATTCCATGTATAAAAAGGGGGCTGCTAAGAAATGCAATCACCCTGCTCCTCTAAGATTTCTTTAGGAATGTTTTCCCTGTCTCTGTCTTTGAAGATATGAGTTGACATAATTTTCCCAAGAGACAAAGGGAGACAAGGAGCAGATGGGAGCAAGAGGGCAACCTCCCTCTGCTCTCAACTCACGTTGCTGTTGTGAAACACTGCACAGTACAAATGATCCCAGCTTGCATTTCTGTTTTAGTCTGTCTCTCCCCACACTGTGCATGGGCTCTGACTATCATGGTATGGACTCTGCATTTCAGAATTTATCTTATATGTGCTCACAGAATTTATATTACTGTAAACAAGAGGAATATTTGGACTGATGGGTTAAATTAATCTGCATTTTGGTGCAAGAGTCTGTGGGATGGTACGAGCAAATCTGTTGGGTAGTAGTGTAAACACCAACATTCAGCTGAATACAGATATGATGAAAAAGAAAGGAGAGGGTAGAGCAGTAATTAATAGAATCCGAATTATTTAACTAGTCAGATTTAATAAGAGAGCTTACCTCAGTTTTTAAGCATTGCACGAAGTTTAATTTAGGCATAGCCTAGACTGAGGCTGAATTTTGCTTGTTTGAGTCAATCCAGAATTGGTGCAAGTTATCACACCTTGCTAGTTCTATCCGTATGGTCTCCCTGCCTGGGCTACTTGCACTCAGCAGGTAAATCTCAGCACTGTTCACATCACTGACAGTCTGATTCTGCTCTCCTTGACTCTAATTTCATGCTCATGGTACACTTCTCTTCCTAATGCTAATAGAATTTGCCTTTTTTATTTTTCCTTCCCAAAATGTCTGCAGAAAAGACTTTTCCATTCCTGTCGTAAATTTGCCTGCCCAGAAGATGTGGTCACCAAGGAAGAGCCCTCCTGCAACTATAAAACATGTAGATGGTGGATGTGGATGCTAATAGCTTCTGGCTAATTAGCACAAGAGCAAGTATCTGTGGGAGGTAATTGCTGTAAGGGTAATAATGTAGGAAACATCCAAACCATCGATCTCTGTGTGAAGGTGAATCCCCAGGTGCTAAATCACTGAAATTAATCACGCAGTGGTGTTACAGGCAATGATTAGTGTCTGCTCTTCTGAGGGAGAGGGATGAAGAGAGAGCGAGAAATCTAGAACGCAAATCACGACGTGTTTGTTGCCCTGCAGACATTTCCACCTCGTTGCAACAGCTTGTAGGCTAATACAGCTTTGCAAGATGTGATCTTGTCAGGATTCTCAAGCGCAAACAAGTCAATCAAGTCTGGAAGAGCCACTAACAAGAGGAACAACATGTGACCAGGTGCTGTTTCAGTAAAAGTGAGATCTCTAGGACCCCACTTGGTAAGTGGAATCCCAAACGCACTCTATGGCGATTGCAGTTGGATAATTTCAAGATGATTTTGGCCTGCCTTTGATCATTTAAATCCATGCCATGTTGATATCACAGAATCATAGAAACATAGAATGGTATGGGCTGGAAGGGACCTTTGAAGGTCATCTAGTCCAACCCCCCTGCAATGAGCAGGGACATCTTCAACTACATCAGGTTCCCCAGAGCCCCATCCAATCTGACTTTGAATTTTCCAGGGATGGGGCATCTACCACCTCTCTGGGCAACTTGTCCCAGTGTTTCACCATCCTCAGTGTAAAAAATTTCTCCCTTATATCTAACCTAAATCTACCCTCTTTTAGTTTAAAACCATTACCCCTTGCCCCATTGCAACAAGCCCTGCTAAAATGTTTTTCCCCATCTTTCCTGTAGGCCCCCTATAAGTACTGAAAGACTGCATTAAGGTCCCCCCAGAGACTTCTCTTCTCCAGGCTGAACAACCCCAACTCTCTCAGCCTGTCTTCATAGCAGAGGTGCTCCAGCCCTCTCATCATTTTTGTGGCCCTCCTCTGGACCCGCTCCAGCAGGCCCATGTCTTTCCTGTGCTGAGGGTTCCAGAGCTGGACTTCGTACTCCAGGTGGGGTCTCACAAGAGTGGAGTAGAGGGGCAGAATCCCCTCCCTCGCCCTGCTGGCCATACTGCTTTTGATGCAGCCCAGGATATGGTTGGCCTTCTGGGCTGCAAGCATGCACTGTCGGCTCATGTCCAGCTTTTCATCCACCAGTACCCCCAAGTCCTTTTTAGCAGGACTGCTCCCAATCCCTTCATCCCCCAGCCTGTATTGATATCAGAGGTTCCCCACCCCAGGTGCAGGACCTTGTACTTGGCTGTGTTGAATCTTATGAAGTTCACATGGGCCCACTTCTGGAGCCTGTTCTTGTCCCTCTGGATGGCACCCCGTCCCTCAGGTGTGTCAGCTGCACCACTCATCTGCACTGGTGTCATCTGAAAACTTGCTGAGGGTGCCCTTGATCCTGCTATGTCATTGATGAAGATATGGAATAGTACTGGGTCCCAGTATGGAACCCTGAGGGACACCACTTGTCACTGATCTCCATCTGGACATTGTGCTGTTGACCACTACCCTCTGTATGTGACCATTCAACCAATTCCTCATCCACCAAACAGTCCACCCATCCAATCTATATCTCTCAAATTTAGAGAGAAAGATGTTGTGGGGAACCATGTCAAAGGCCTTAGGGAAATCTATATAGCTGACATCCGTAGCTCTTCCTTTGTCCACTGATGTAGTCACTCCACCATAGAAGGCCACTAGGTTAGTCAGGCAGGACTTGCCCTTGGTGAAGTGATGCTGGCTGTCCTGAATCATGTCCCTATCCTCCATGTGCCTTAGCATAGCTTCTAGGAGGATCTGTTCCATGATCTTTCCAGGCACAGAGGTGAGGTTGACAGGTCAGTAGTTCCCAGGGTCCTCCTATCTACCCTTTTAAAAAAATGGGTTCTATGTTTCCCTTTTTCCAGTCACCAGGGACTTCACCTGGCTGCCATGACTTTTCAAATATCATGGAGAGTGGCTTGGCCACTACATCAGCCAATTCCTCAGGACTCTGGGATGCATCTTGTCAGGTCCCATAGAGAGGTTAGAGTGAAGACTGAGGCAAAAACATTGAGTCCCTCAGCCTTCTCCTCACCCATTGTCACCAGTTTGCCAGTCTTGCTCTCAAGGTGGGGGTATTCTTTCTCTGATCTTCCTTTTCTGGCTGGCATACTTGTAGAAGCCCTTATTATTCTTTTAATCACTTGCCAAGTTCATCTCCAGCCATGCCTTGGCCTTCCTGACGCCTATACAACCGGGTTGTGTCCCTATACTCTTCCCAGGATACCTCTCCCTGCTTCCACTGCCTGTGCATTTCCTTCTTGCCCTTTAGTTTGACCAGCAGGTCTTGACTCAGCCATGCTGATCTTTTGACTTTCTTTCCTGATTTCTTACACCTGGGGATTGAGAGCTCTTTTTCTTTAAGGAAAGTGTCAAAGATCTGCCAGCGCTGTTCTGCCCCCTTGTCCCTGAGGGCAGTTTCCCAGGGGGTCCTATTCACTAACTCCTTGAAGAGCTGGAATTTTGCTTTCCTAAAATTCAGGGTCCTGACTTTACTCTTTGCCTGACCCATATCCCTCAGGACTGCAAACTCCACCAGTGCATGATCACTGCAGCCCAGGCTGCCTCCAATCTTGATGTCACCAATTAGCTCACTTGCATTGGTGACCATCAGGTTAAGTATCCATCTCCTCTGGTGGGGCTGTCTATTACCTGGCTTAAGAAGTTATCCTCAGTGCACCCTGGGAGTCTTCTGGATTGCCTACAGCTCACCGTGCTACTTTTCCCGCAGATGTTGGGGTGGTTGAAGTCCCCCAGCAGGATGAGAGCATGCAAGTGTGATGCCTGCTGTGTTAGGACAAAAGGCCTCACCAATGAGTAACTGTCTAGTTTCTTGTAGCAGATGAGTTTTCAAATTGGCCATTACTTCCCCATGCTCCTCGAGATAATCTGATAGGGCCCGGGGCTGAATGAGTTGTAAAGACAGAAGGATTCTGTAGTCTTGAGCTGCAGTAAAAAAAAGCATAACTTTTTCTGTGTCTTGGCCTTTAGTGGAATGGTCTGGAGGTGTTCCTAAGCTCTCCAGACTTCCCACAGCCAGAGAGATAGCACAAGGGTCACATCCATCATGAAATTAGTGTCTTAAGAATCTTTCATGCGTCAGGTAAAACCCGGCCTCAGGCCTCTCCTCAGCCCACGGCCATGCTGTCTGGAGTCTTCCAGTCAGTTGTGAGGGAGTGTGTGCTTCTGGACAAATATACAGTGACATTTATTCTACCTCATATTTATTGAGGAGCTGTCTGGCCTGCTCTACTCCAGTTAAGTCTCTGAAGGAAACTGGTGTACTCCTATATCCAGTCAAAGACCTTTACAGAGGGAAGCCAGCTCAAACCCTGTTCTGGTCAGGATCAGAAACACTCTTTCCATTTCAACTGCTACTACCTCTTCAGAAATTTGGGATGCCCCAAAACAGTTAACAAGCCCATGTGAGGAACCAGCAGAATTGAGGATCAGCAGAGGGGGAGGTGCTGATCTCCTCTCTCTTGTGACCAGCAACAGGACACAAGGAAATGGAATGAAGCTGTGTCAGGGCAAGTTCAGACTGGACATCAGGAAAAGGTTCTTCACTGAGAGAGTGGTCAGTCACTGGAACAGGCTCCCCAGGAAAGTGGTCATGGCCCCAAACCTGTCAGAGTTCATGCAGCACCTGGATGATGCTGTTAGTCACATGGTTTAGTTTTAGGTAGTCCTGCGAGGAGCAGGGAGTTGGACTCAATGATCCTTATCGGTCCATTCCAACTCCAGATATATTTTTAATCTAAGGTTGTTTTAAACATATGGCTTTTTAAGGCAGACACGGACGGACTGGGAAAAATGTTCTTACGTTGGTCTTATATTCATGATTACATGTTATTTTGACTGTAGTTGTGCTTAATGCCAAGCAAAATGGGGCCATTCAGCTTGGCATTGTACATGGACAACACTGAGGCAAATTGCTCCCTTAAAGTGTTTATATGCTAATATGCACATATGCACCACTCTCCTGGGAGTGTTACAATGAATTAATGGGGGAAAAAAAACCCGTATTTTGCCGCTCCAGTACATCATGTAGTCATAAGCAGGTAACTGCCACTGATGATGATGATGTGTCAGAGAGGGAGTGAACACCACCTTAGGGCGGCTTGTGGTGAAAATCGTCATTCAACATCAAGAAGGGAAGGAATGTGTAAGGAAGGCACTACGAGGATGAAAAGGGTGGGAGAGCGATTGTCAAGAGCAGGTGAAGAGTCAGCACCTATATTGTGTGTCCGTGCCCAGGTGGAGGAGGAGGAGGGCAGGAGGTGCTGCAGGCCCGGAGCAGGGATCCCCTGCAGCCCTGCAGAGACCCCGCTGGAGCAGAGACCCAGCCTGCAGCCCGGGGAGGGCCCCAGGCCGCAGCGGGGGGATATTTCCTGCAGGAGCTGCGGCCGTGGAGAGCCCCGGCGGGAGCAGGTTGTCCCTGAAGGACTGCAGCCCGGGGCAGGGCCCGCGCTGGAGCAGGGAGAGGGGGGAGGAGGGAGGAGCGGCCCAGAGGGGCTGCCATGGACTGACCTGCAAGATTTCTGTTCTTATTTTTCCACCCTGTCCTATTGAGGAGTGGGAGTGAGAGAGGAGCTGAACTGCAGTTTGCCCCTTAGCCAAAGTTAACCCACCACAGCACCCAAGTGGAAAAAGCCCTAACAACTCAGTCTGACTTTTGCGTTGGCTCAACTTGAAGGAAGAGATTGGGCTAGATACCTCCTGAGGTCCCACCCAGCTTGAACAACTGTGATTCTGTTGTTTGAATCAGTGTAACATGAAGGAGAGACCTGGAATCCAGACTTGTACCATAGATATAACAGCAGTGACACAAACATAGTCTCTCAATATCAACAACACTTTGCCAGAGACAATAGATCTGTCACTCCAAATGGACACAATGGAAAATTTGCCCTGATGTCCATGAATTAGAAGGAAGCTTAAATGGAGCATAATCTTAATATAAAATGAAGAATAATGCTTAAATGAGGGATCATATTGCAGAAGAAATAAATCTTCTGGAAAGCCTAGTCTCTCTTCGTTGCACCCTGGACTTCCCTGGTAATGATCACACATTCATACCCATCTTCCACCGGGCACTAAACATTGTACATGCAGCTTCACTGCCTCCCAGGGAGAGCTGTGTTCGGGTTCTGGTAGGTAGACATTAATCATTCAGGACGGCGAAGTGACGGATGGCTGAGTGAACAGGGCGCAGTGTGCTTTCATTCTCAAAGAAGGCTGTGATAAGCAGGAGCCAGGGTTGTAAGGACATGATTATTAGTGTAGCTGTCTGATTACCAGAGAAACAGCAACAGAAAACACAATCTGGTTTCAACTACTACCTGAACACCTCTCCCCTGTAACAGCTCAGGGGAAGACAGAGGGAGCTGGGCTGTTCCCTCTGCTTCTAGAGGAAGAGGTGACCCTGTACATACGGACAGTTGCAAGCCAGCCTCTTCTTGCCAGCCCGACTCCTGACTTGGTGGAAAATCATAGAGAGATAAGCTCTTTGGCCACTGACTTGGGGAAGGGGTGGGGAAATCAGGGGCAAAGAAACAACTGCACTCACCAGTGTTGCGACATCTCGCCTGTCGCCTGGGAATCTGCCAGAAGCTCAGTGGTGGGTCTGGAGTATCTCCTCAAGTCATTGAATTTCCCTGTGTACCACAACACTGACGCTGGTGCAGAGGGCAATGCCCCCTGCTTCAGAGAGACAGGTCGTTGAGAGGCAAGTTTCTGGGTAACAAAAGCAGCATTCAAAATGATGCCAAAAGTTTTCCTTAGTGGAAATCTCAACACAATGAGAGAGATCAAGGATGTGAAAAGAACTGAGCTTTCTTCTAGCCACCTCCTAAGGTGGACTTAGGTCTCTGCTGTGGCCTATAACTTGAAGAGAGACTGAGATCCTTTAAAGACCTTGACAGGCAGTGGGGAGAAATGGTGCCATAGACAGAGCCTTCGCCTCCTACAGCTAGCTGACTTAGATGTTGTAACTACTTACCTCCATCGACTTTATCGAAAACCATGCTCTGGTGCCCCTTATTAGAAGGCAGTCTGAATAAATCACAGTCACATCAGCTGGGAGGCTCATGCTGCTGCCTCTGCAGAGGACTCAACTCTCCAGTTCAGTGGTGCTTGACTCAATTGATTCACAGAGAAAGTGACCACAGAGGGGAAAAAACAATGCTGGTGTGTTTCTGAAGACTCTCCTACACACCCCTATCATATGTAAAAAATGACCTTTCCCAAAATATAGCTGCGAGGCTGTGTGAGTTATACGGCCTAGATTCTTTTCCAGCAGCTGATTTCATGGCTCTGCTTGTCTCCAGTACATGGTGCCTTCCATTTTGGTTCAGTCTGTTCTTTATCTGTGCCATTCATGGCTGAGGGACAATGATATTTCTCATCTACTTAAGTTCTGGACAGAAAGCTACGTGAACTCACACACTACCTCTAAGGATGCTTCTGAGGGGATACGCCGTGGCAGTGATTTAAAGCTCCAGAAGAAAGAAAAGAAACATTTGCATTCAATTTTCAATAAGCAGATGGCACACGGCTTGTTTTATACCGCAGTAAATTTTGAAGTCCCTACTGAAAAATAAGAAAAGCGATCGTATTCGCTTTTATTTCAAACTTTCCCTGTTTCCATGGCAATATCCCAGTGAGGTACCAAGAGTAGATGCTGGGATATGAGGTATTAAATAGTTCTTTTTCTGTGCATCATGAAAGGTAATGCTGAGATCCACGTATAAAGGCCAGCAAGTTGGGAAATGACGCAGGGACATTGAAGAATTATTACACTGAGAATGAGAAAATTTCAATATTGTGAATCTACAGAAGGATATGTTAGATTTGTCCCTTTGTTTTGCCCCAGTGCAACTCAATTGATTTTCAGTAGAGCTGTACAAGCACTAAAAATATGGGACCATTCCTGCGCTATATGGGGGGTCACGGAGCTGTGTAGCAAAAGGATGAGCCGCAACAAACACAAGCTGCAGCAAGTGAAATTCCCATTAGGTACCAGGGAAAAATGAATCACAATGAGAATGGTCAAACCCTGGAACAGGTTGCCCCAGTACTAACCTTGAAATAATCAAAGCCTGACTGGAAAAGCTCTTTAGCAGCTTGATCTAACTTTGAAGTTGGCTCTGCTTTATTCAGAGGTTAGATGATCAAGTTCCACTTCCAACCTAAATTATTTTGTTATTTTATGATTCCCTGACACATGCACTTCAAGAAGCCTCCTTTTTCCTGTTGCACTGTACATTCACCCTAGTCTGCATTTAAGGTAAACGAAATGATGCTCTTTCTGTTGCATCCTTTTGCAGATCATTCTGCAATTTCATAGATTTTGCTTATAGTGAATAGGTAAGCCAAATTTCCCCACTGCTCCTTTCTCCTCAGTTTTAGTATGACCCTTGGCTGACACATTACAGTACACTTGACTGAGCTCTGTATTTACTGTTTACTTCAGTAATTGGAGACCTTTGATACCACCGCAGCCAGATAACGAGACACCTCTTCAGATAAAATATGTAGCCCAAACATCATTAGCCAATTGCAAAAATATAACAGGATCATATGAAAATTCACCTTGGAAGGGACATCAGGAGATCATCTAGTCCAGCCTTGTGCCCAAAACAGGATGTGAGGGAAGCTCATTTGTACAGATTTATTGATTCAGGGAAGGATGTGAGTATCCTAGAAGAGTCAGAGGTCCTAAAATTTAACAGGCATTGGATTGCCTTCTCTAATAACAGTGAATATATACATAGTAATCTTTTGTTGTTATTATTATTAGTAGTAGTATGCATTGAAGTCCTAACACTTCAAAAGTTATCTCCTTATTAAAAACTAGATGGAGAAAAAAGACAAAATGGAGATTAAAAGGAGTATATTAGATTCATTATTTTACAAACTGATAAATTGTTTTTTCATAACATAAACATGACATTTCTGAAGGATGCATGCTGATCACACAGCTGGAAAACACTCACACGCTCCTCAATCCCAGACCAGTTCCTATAGGTAAGATCACTCTTCTCTCTAACGAGAAGAGCATTCGCAAAAGCTTAGGATCCTTCAGCAAGGAAGACGATATTGCCTGTGACTTGGGAAAGAAATTGAGATCTCTTTTTTTCCCTGTCTGCGTGTGGTAAACCTGAAGCTTATTCTTTAAACGGGTCATAACCATGAATGTCTGTTTTTTCCCATTTTCAAGTTGGGCCAATATTTCAAGTGGCCATTCTAATGAATGTACAACGTACTACTTCTCCAAACACAGCAGGCATCAGTGTCTTTGCTCAGTTCATAATCTCTTTGCAACCAGTGCAACACTGCATCTCTCCTTGTTTCTCGCAGGGTCACACTGTCACTATCTCTCTTGCTTTCCCTTTTTCCCCAGCCCTTCCATGTGATTGCCACCCTGTGACTGCTTCCGTTAGCAGAGGTCTTGTGCAGTCCCTCTCCCATCGGTCCCTTGTGAAACAGCCACTGACTTGTGCTTTGAACGGTGACTCTGATCACTGAGCTTCTTTGCTTCATAGAATCATAGAATCATAGAATGGTTTAGGTTGGAAAGGACCTTGAAGATCATCGAGTTCCAACCCCCCTGCCATAGGCAGGGACACCTCCCACTAGACCAGGTTGCCCAAGGCCACGTCCAACCTGGCCTTGAACACCTCCAGGGATGGGGCCTCAACAACCTCTCTGGGCAACCTGTTCCAGTGCCTCACCACCCTCAAAGTGAAAAACTTCTTCCTAATGTTCAATCTAAACCTGCCCTNGTTAATCCTGGAAGAAAGCTGGTTGTGATGCTCACCATCTTCCCAGTGGTTCTATCTAAGGGTTGACACAGAGGACTGTGAATACTCTCTGTTGGAAGGGGATCCTAAAAGAAATGATGGCATTGATTATAGTGAATAGTTTAAGTATAATCTGAGCCTTCCTTCCCGGAGAGGGAGGCAGTAGTTGGGCTCTCACGTCCTACTAGCCTTCTAACCCAACACAGGAAGGGGTAAAGGATCCCCATGGGTATAACGCTCAGGGAGTACAAAGCAGATTCTTGGCCTGCAGAGTAACCCCTCAGAAAAGTGAGACAGAAACCCACTTGGCACAGTCCCGTCTCCCAATACAGGAACAACGCCTTCCTCTGTAGTGCAAAAAACACACAGCTTGTGCGGTGGGTAGTGATCCGTGACACTGGGAATGTCTGGGTTCTACAAATCATTTGGCTGACACCACTTTAGTTGTTGAGAAGAAATTTAGAAAGAGCATGAGTCTTGTTCCAACTCCAGGAAAGGCATTTGTAGTTTCAGCTGACATCCACTGGGACCTAGCCAGATCCTGAGACTGGGTGTGTTTTAGCAAAAAGCACGACTGAAAGTGTTTGGATAGACCGGTCCTGTTTGAACACTGACCACCCTCCAGGAGTACCCCAAACACCAGACAGCACCAACTGTTCAGTAACTATTTAGGAAAAGAAATGCTTTCAACAAGCACTTACTCTGTAGCAACAGATGGCTTGAGGCTGCCGTGAGTAAGAATTCCTAATGAGGTCCTTCTAGTGGAGCTCCTGCAAAGGGCAGAGGAGGGAGAGAAATGTGCCCTAGATTCACAAAAGTGCTCATCTGCACTCATGCTGTCCTTCTCTGATCAGCTGTAAGGGAAGAAGCAGAATCTCACTGCCTCCTTGCAGAGATTAACCTCAGTCAGCAAAGTCAAGCCAACGAGAGATACAAAACCAAGCAAACAGTTTTAAAAGAAGACATGAGCTGTAAGGTGGATTGTTTTCAAGGTTCATTGTCAGTAAATTTTTATGGCATGTGGAGACCTGGGATGGAGCTTTCATATTTGCGAAAGCAATGACGTGTGAGTGGAGTGCTGTGCAGAGAGAGTGAGGCGGAGAGACCCCTTTGCCATCTCTGCTGCAAAATCTCAGAAAATCAATACTAATAATATTAACACGCAGGGAGGCTGAAATAAAGTGTATGCACCAGGGCTGTGGTATTTAAATATGGTCTTTTCAGTGAGCAGTGAACAATAACGAGGCATGACAGGGAGAGTAGTTCTCAGATCCAGAATTAATGAGGAACTTAGACCCCCGAAGTTACTTTCTGTGATATCTAATTTTCACTCTTCTGGCTCTAAAAGTAGAACTGAGATGTCCTGCGTGAGATTTCTGGGTGTCCTATATTATGTACACAGAACAAAATTGGGAGGTGTATTTGGGAGACCAGAGGGTTGTGCTGCCTTTCAGAGGGACCTCAACAGGCTGGAGAAATGAGATGACAGAACTTCATGAAGTTCAACAAACGGAAATTCCAAGTCCTACCCCTGGGAAGGAATAACCCCAGGCACCAGTAAAGGCTGGAGAGCAAGTGGCTGGAAAGCAGCTTTGCAGAAAGACATAGAGGTCCTGGTGGACAGCAGGTTGCACACGAGCTGGCAATGTGGCCTTGTAGCAAAAAAAAAGGCCAACAGCCTTCTGGGCTATATTAGGCAGAGTATTGCCAGTAGATAAAGGGAGGTGATCCTTCACCTCTATTCAGTGCTGATGAGACCCATCAGGAGCGCTGTGTCTGGTGCTGGGCTCCTCAGTCCAAGAGAGACATGGGCGTTCTGGAGTAAGTCCACTGAAGTGCCACGAAGATGGTTCAGGTATTGGAGCATCTGACACACAAGGAGAGGCGGAGAGCTGAAACTATTTAGCCTCGAGAAGAGAAGGTTCAGGGGGATCTTATCCATGTGTATAAATATCTGATGGGGTGAAGTAAAGAAGACGGAGCCATCTTGTGATATCCAAGATGTTCTCAGTGGTGCCCAGGGACAGTTCAAAAGGAAATGACAGAAATTGAAATAGAGGAAATTCCATTTAAATGTAAGAGAAAACACTCCTGTTGGAGGGGGGGAGATTGGGATGGTGGGGGGAAAGACTGGTGACCCAGACAGTTTGTGGAGTCTCCATCCTTGGAGGTATTCAAAACCTGAATGGACATGTCCCTGAACAAACTCCTGTAGCTGATGCACGGTCCTATTGACAAATTAAACAAATAAGTTTTTGAAAATGGGGAAGGACAGTAAAGTCCAAGACTTTAGAGAATAAAGATTTTTTAAAAGAAGTGAGATATAACAAAGTATCCATTGGCAAATTTTGTGCCAAAGAAGGAGGAATGCCCAGAGCCAGTAATGGGCTGCTCTGTACTCAGTGTTCAAAGAACTGAACGTCTCTGCCCAGTTAGACTGAGTCAGGCTGAATCTTTCTTCAAACCCATTTTTTCCTAATGGCATTCTCATATTTGCCATAAAGAACCTCACCAGCTGGGGTGCCGTATGATTAGGGGTAGGGTGGGACTAGCATGGTTCTGCTGATGTTTCCCTCAAAACCAGAATTCATGGATCATTTAACCACAAATTCCTTAACAGCCCGGTATAGTCTTGATCAAAATCCAACAGTAGGCCACATGCATCAGTATCATTTATTTAGCTGAATAAAATGTGGAATCTGAAGATTAATAAAGAGGCTTCACTCTGGCATTTGACTATAGCCGTTGCAGGAAGGATGATAATTTTCTTTTACAGTGACTTAATAATTTATCCCCTGACCACAGGAATATTCATTAAATGTCTTTATTGACCATCTGGGCAAACAGAAATTGCACCAGGCTACATCCAAAAGACATTACTCTTTCGAATGCTAGCGGGGCCAGGCCATGGCGTGGGGATAGGATGCTGCAACACTTTTCTTGATTGAGTAGGAAATCTTTGGATCTGAAGAAACTGCAAACTTAAATTGCAAAAGAGTGAAGGGCTCTGTGCACGGGTTGCCTTTTGTGAGGCAGCCAGATGGTGAATGGGTTGTGCGAGTCCTTGAATAAGAAGGCTGAGAAGCATCTTTCAGCTTATTAGCTGAATCACTGAGTGTGAAAGAAACTTTGAAACCTGCTAGACTAGAAAGTAGCATATTTATAGAAATGTCTCTGTGAACTGTATTATCTATTCCTGCACTGTGTACTCTATCTGGTATTACTACTATTTGCTCTTACCTTAGCCCAGCTTGAAATAAAATGATTGAGAGATAATGGGCTAATACTACCTCTTGTCATCCTTTTGGCATGCCAGTCCTTAAAATGAAGTCGCTGAGATACTCCAACAGCGCTCAATTCCCAGAAAATCCCAAGAGAATGGGAATGTGTGTCCCCTCACACCCCCCAGGATGCCCAGCAGCACGGTACTTGGGAGCAAGGAGAATCTTTTCATGGCCATTATTAAGCCAGAAGGTCTCAGACGTGCAGCAGGCCCAGGAGCTTTGTGCCGAGACCACAGAGTTTGCAAGGACTCTAAGGTAACAGTGCAGAGACATAGACAACAGGCTGATATGGCAGGAACAGACTCCTTCCACTAAGACTGTGTCCTGAGAAGATGGTCCTCTCCCTGGAAGAAGTGCTTGGCCCAGAGCCCAGATGCTTGGGTTACGGGTGTAGCCCATGAATAGTCTGGGTTTGGGGACGCTACAGTTCATCTATTTCAATTTGCCTGAGAACCAGCATCAGTGAGTGCAGCACCTGCCACAGAGACAGTCCTGCTTTTTTCATAATGCAGTTTTGTAGCAGATATTGTTACCAGTACAACAAAAGGAGCCGGGCTTATTGGGCCTGATGATAGAGGTATACGCTGCTGGGTTTTTAGATCTTTCCCTGAGTGTCTCAGTACTTTTCTTGATACCAAGGTTATGAAGGTTAGTGGTAGTGTGAGAAACAGTTACATCCTTAATCAATCAAAGCCTATTCAGTGAGAAACAGATCAGTGTAACGGAGAGGATTAGTCCTAGCAAAGGTCCACACAACTGCAGAATAGTAAAACGAATTCCCATCGTCCTCAAGGGATGTGCAGCTAACTATCCCTGTAGCCAGCCAAGTGTCCTGGCAGAGAGATTAATTCACTTGAGTGATATCCCCAGGGAAACAGAGCACCTGAGATGTTAAGAACTGGATGGGGTACTGTCTCTGTCTCTCCTTACACAGGGAGTGGTGGGTGAGAGTCAGCGCACAAGGTGATGGGCAGGGGTGTGGGGTGAGTGTGTGGGGTGTGAGACAAGGGAGGGATGTACCAGCACCCACAGAACATCCCCTTACTGGGAGATCTGTCTGCCAGGGTGGGGGCCAGCTCAATGCCAGTGCAGCTGAGGGGGGCCCTTCCCATGGGGAGACACTGTCAGGGAGTTCCTTGGTGGACAACCCAGCCTTGCTGTGCACTGCTGGGATGGAGGGAGAAGGAACAAGGTAGAGGAGCCCTTCGTGCAGCCCCTGGCACAGCAGCGTCCTGGTTCTACAAACACAAACCCGAGCTGGAAATCCAAATGCTGTTTTCTAAAGAGTAACGTCTAGTGATGTTCCCAGTGTCTGTCACAAGACAGACACACAGACATACAGTCCATACCAGACATTGAGGAGGGTGCAGTATAGGTCAATGGCAGTAAGAAGGCCAGAAGGAGCAGTGAGAAGACACAGCAGGATGGCCGAGGGGGACTGGCATCAAACAGGGAGCTGGGGACACCTTGTGAGGCACCATTTATCATTGCAAAGTCTTTGTCTCAAGCGTTTTTTTCATGTGTGGTATCAATTAATACTTATCTATGCCCTCTAGCAAGATGGTTTGTGCTCTTCTCCCAACTCCTACAGGCCAACTGCTCTCAAAGTCACCGCTTTCCCCACTGAGTTGCTGCTGACTTGGAGGAGTGTAATCAGTATATCACATATACCCTGTGTAAATGTTTTTAATCAGGTCTATCTTGTGGCCAGATCTTGGTATGGGTGGGATTTGGGGGTGGGGGATTATGGTGTTTCAGCACAGCAGTATGTTATAATGCCGTGGTATAATGCATGATTGATTGGGGTGGTGGGTCATTGCATTACTGCTCTCTTCTGCCAGGTGAACACCACTTAGGGCTGGAATACGAGGTTTATAAACAGGAATTGAGAACTGTTATGAAAGTAGGAGTGACCTGATTACTGCAGACAATTATTACTTTTTGGGGTTTTTTTTTTTGAGATTTGTTCACTTAAAAGCAGTCCTGATGTTTAAAATCAACACAAAAGCTACTGCTTTGTGGAAAAAGGTTAGAAAAAATAAACGAGTTGAAAACTCAGAATTAAGAGACTAAATCTCTCCCTTGCAGGCATCCCCTGAAACCACATGGGATCCTGGGCTTTTGGTTTTGAATGTCTGTACTCTGCTGAAGACAAAAGACAAAGCCAGACCTCCTGGGCTTTGGGCAATGTTTGTGTTCCCTCGTACCTAACCCAACACTGCTGAGCAAAGGGTCTCCATACATCCTAAATACTAGCTTCAGATTCAACAGATAGAGGCATACCTCGATGCCAGGAAACTTCCAAGTCACAAATTCTAGGTCTGACATGATTTTTGTAGGTCTCTATATGTACTAAGACCTTCTGATCTCACCCTTGGTTTCAATTCACCATCATCCATGCAAACAGCACAGGAGATTCAACAGTCTGCTCCCTGAGGTCAGGTCTGGTTCCAGACTTCTGAATCTCAGGGTTGGCAGTATGGGACAGTATCTCTTCTCAATTTTCCCACCTTGTTATGCAGTACCAAGAGGGTTTGGAGAGGTATTTGACCTTCAGTGCTTGTCTTGCCAACCTACTGGAGCAACTGATGTTTAGCTGCCCGAGAGGAGTGAAACGCAAAACTCAAAATCATTAAAGCAATTTAGTTTAAAAATTCAAGCAGCAATGTAAACAAGGATGAACAAAAGCCAAGACCTCACATCCAAAGCCAGCTTTTGGTTGTCTGGGAATGCAGAAGGCTATGTTTGATCTTCCTCCCTCAGTGAGTGTTTTCAGGGCAGGGCTGGGCTTTCTGCGTCAAAAGCATTTTTTTACACAGCCAGGACATGGTATAGTTCTTTAAATGCAGTACAGCTTGTCCAAGGAGTCATCAGTACCATGTCTCTCACTCAGACTTGTGCATTTGCAACTTGTTTATCTCCCTTCCGCAAGATAGATATTAGGCTTTTGCAACAGGAGGTGGGTAAATTTCTCCCAAAGAGCCAAACTCAGCTCTGGAAAAATGGGATTGCAGCAACATCCCTGCATGGGGCTGACAGGGGGGAACAGGACACGTCTGANGGAGACCAGAGGGTTGTGCTGCCTTTCAGAGGGACCTCAACAGGCTGGAGAAATGAGATGACAGAACTTCATGAAGTTCAACAAACGGAAATTCCAAGTCCTACCCCTGGGAAGGAATAACCCCAGGCACCAGTAAAGGCTGGAGAGCAAGTGGCTGGAAAGCAGCTTTGCAGAAAGACATAGAGGTCCTGGTGGACAGCAGGTGGCCTTGTAGCAAAAAAAAAGGCCAACAGCCTTCTGGGCTATATTAGGCAGAGTATTGCCAGTAGATAAAGGGAGGTGATCCTTCACCTCTATTCAGTGCTGATGAGACCCATCAGGAGCGCTGTGTCTGGTGCTGGGCTCCTCAGTCCAAGAGAGACATGGGCGTTCTGGAGTAAGTCCACTGAAGTGCCACGAAGATGGTTCAGGTATTGGAGCATCTGACACACAAGGAGAGGCGGAGAGCTGAAACTATTTAGCCTCGAGAAGAGAAGGTTCAGGGGGATCTTATCCATGTGTATAAATATCTGATGGGGTGAAGTAAAGAAGACGGAGCCATCTTGTGATATCCAAGATGTTCTCAGTGGTGCCCAGGGACAGTTCAAAAGGAAATGACAGAAATTGAAATAGAGGAAATTCCATTTAAATGTAAGAGAAAACACTCCTGTTGGAGGGGGGGAGATTGGGATGGTGGGGGGAAAGACTGGTGACCCAGACAGTTTGTGGAGTCTCCATCCTTGGAGGTATTCAAAACCTGAATGGACATGTCCCTGAACAAACTCCTGTAGCTGATGCACGGTCCTATTGACAAATTAAACAAATAAGTTTTTGAAAATGGGGAAGGACAGTAAAGTCCAAGACTTTAGAGAATAAAGATTTTTTAAAAGAAGTGAGATATAACAAAGTATCCATTGGCAAATTTTGTGCCAAAGAAGGAGGAATGCCCAGAGCCAGTAATGGGCTGCTCTGCACTCAGTGTTCAAAGAACTGAACGTCTCTGCCCAGTTAGACTGAGTCAGGCTGAATCTTTCTTCAAACCCATTTTTTCCTAATGGCATTCTCATATTTGCCATAAAGAACCTCACCAGCTGGGGTGCCGTATGATTAGGGGTAGGGTGGGACTAGCATGGTTCTGCTGATGTTTCCCTCAAAACCAGAATTCATGGATCATTTAACCACAAATTCCTTAACAGCCCGGTATAGTCTTGATCAAAATCCAACAGTAGGCCACATGCATCAGTATCATTTATTTAGCTGAATAAAATGTGGAATCTGAAGATTAATAAAGAGGCTTCACTCTGGCATTTGACTATAGCCGTTGCAGGGAGGATGATAATTTTCTTTTACAGTGACTTAATAATTTATCCCCTGACCACAGGAATATTCATTAAATGTCTTTATTGACCATCTGGGCAAACAGAAATTGCACCAGGCTACATCCAAAAGACATTACTCTTTCGAATGCTAGCGGGGCCAGGCCATGGCGTGGGGATAGGATGCTGCAACACTTTTCTTGATTGAGTAGGAAATCTTTGGATCTGAAGAAACTGCAAACTTAAATTGCAAAAGAGTGAAGGGCTCTGTGCACGGGTTGCCTTTTGTGAGGCAGCCAGATGGTGAATGGGTTGTGCGAGTCCTTGAATAAGAAGGCTGAGAAGCATCTTTCAGCTTATTAGCTGAATCACTGAGTGTGAAAGAAACTTTGAAACCTGCTAGACTAGAAAGTAGCATATTTATAGAAATGTCTCTGTGAACTGTATTATCTATTCCTGCACTGTGTACTCTATCTGGTATTACTACTATTTGCTCTTACCTTAGCCCAGCTTGAAATAAAATGATTGAGAGATAATGGGCTAATACTACCTCTTGTCATCCTTTTGGCATGCCAGTCCTTAAAATGAAGTCGCTGAGATACTCCAACAGCGCTCAATTCCCAGAAAATCCCAAGAGAATGGGAATGTGTGTCCCCTCACACCCCCCAGGATGCCCAGCAGCACGGTACTTGGGAGCAAGGAGAATCTTTTCATGGCCATTATTAAGCCAGAAGGTCTCAGACGTGCAGCAGGCCCAGGAGCTTTGTGCCGAGACCACAGAGTTTGCAAGGACTCTAAGGTAACAGTGCAGAGACATAGACAACAGGCTGATATGGCAGGAACAGACTCCTTCCACTAAGACTGTGTCCTGAGAAGATGGTCCTCTCCCTGGAAGAAGTGCTTGGCCCAGAGCCCAGATGCTTGGGTTACGGGTGTAGCCCATGAATAGTCTGGGTTTGGGGACGCTACAGTTCATCTATTTCAATTTGCCTGAGAACCAGCATCAGTGAGTGCAGCACCTGCCACAGAGACAGTCCTGCTTTTTTCATAATGCAGTTTTGTAGCAGATATTGTTACCAGTACAACAAAAGGAGCCGGGCTTATTGGGCCTGATGATAGAGGTATACACTGCTGGGTTTTTAGATCTTTCCCTGAGTGTCTCAGTACTTTTCTTGATACCAAGGTTATGAAGGTTAGTGGTAGTGTGAGAAACAGTTACATCCTTAATCAATCAAAGCCTATTCAGTGAGAAACAGATCAGTGTAACGGAGAGGATTAGTCCTAGCAAAGGTCCACACAACTGCAGAATAGTAAAACGAATTCCCATCGTCCTCAAGGGATGTGCAGCTAACTATCCCTGTAGCCAGCCAAGTGTCCTGGCAGAGAGATTAATTCACTTGAGTGATATCCCCAGGGAAACAGAGCACCTGAGATGTTAAGAACTGGATGGGGTACTGTCTCTGTCTCTCCTTACACAGGGAGTGGTGGGTGAGAGTCAGCGCACAAGGTGATGGGCAGGGGTGTGGGGTGAGTGTGTGGGGTGTGAGACAAGGGAGGGATGTACCAGCACCCACAGAACATCCCCTTACTGGGAGATCTGTCTGCCAGGGTGGGGGCCAGCTCAATGCCAGTGCAGCTGAGGGGGGCCCTTCCCATGGGGAGACACTGTCAGGGAGTTCCTTGGTGGACAACCCAGCCTTGCTGTGCACTGCTGGGATGGAGGGAGAAGGAACAAGGTAGAGGAGCCCTTCGTGCAGCCCCTGGCACAGCAGCGTCCTGGTTCTACAAACACAAACCCGAGCTGGAAATCCAAATGCTGTTTTCTAAAGAGTAACGTCTAGTGATGTTCCCAGTGTCTGTCACAAGACAGACACACAGACATACAGTCCATACCAGACATTGAGGAGGGTGCAGTATAGGTCAATGGCAGTAAGAAGGCCAGAAGGAGCAGTGAGAAGACACAGCAGGATGGCCGAGGGGGACTGGCATCAAACAGGGAGCTGGGGACACCTTGTGAGGCACCATTTATCATTGCAAAGTCTTTGTCTCAAGCGTTTTTTTCATGTGTGGTATCAATTAATACTTATCTATGCCCTCTAGCAAGATGGTTTGTGCTCTTCTCCCAACTCCTACAGGCCAACTGCTCTCAAAGTCACCGCTTTCCCCACTGAGTTGCTGCTGACTTGGAGGAGTGTAATCAGTATATCACATATACCCTGTGTAAATGTTTTTAATCAGGTCTATCTTGTGGCCAGATCTTGGTATGGGTGGGATTTGGGGGTGGGGGATTATGGTGTTTCAGCACAGCAGTATGTTATAATGCCGTGGTATAATGCATGATTGATTGGGGTGGTGGGTCATTGCATTACTGCTCTCTTCTGCCAGGTGAACACCACTCAGGGCTGGAATACGAGGTTTATAAACAGGAATTGAGAACTGTTATGAAAGTAGGAGTGACCTGATTACTGCAGACAATTATTACTTTTTGGGGTTTTTTTTTTTGAGATTTGTTCACTTAAAAGCAGTCCTGATGTTTAAAATCAACACAAAAGCTACTGCTTTGTGGAAAAAGGTTAGAAAAAATAAACGAGTTGAAAACTCAGAATTAAGAGACTAAATCTCTCCCTTGCAGGCATCCCCTGAAACCACATGGGATCCTGGGCTTTTGGTTTTGAATGTCTGTACTCTGCTGAAGACAAAAGACAAAGCCAGACCTCCTGGGCTTTGGGCAATGTTTGTGTTCCCTCGTACCTAACCCAACACTGCTGAGCAAAGGGTCTCCATACATCCTAAATACTAGCTTCAGATTCAACAGATAGAGGCATACCTCGATGCCAGGAAACTTCCAAGTCACAAATTCTAGGTCTGACATGATTTTTGTAGGTCTCTATATGTACTAAGACCTTCTGATCTCACCCTTGGTTTCAATTCACCATCATCCATGCAAACAGCACAGGAGATTCAACAGTCTGCTCCCTGAGGTCAGGTCTGGTTCCAGACTTCTGAATCTCAGGGTTGGCAGTATGGGACAGTATCTCTTCTCAATTTTCCCACCTTGTTATGCAGTACCAAGAGGGTTTGGAGAGGTATTTGACCTTCAGTGCTTGTCTTGCCAACCTACTGGAGCAACTGATGTTTAGCTGCCCGAGAGGAGTGAAACGCAAAACTCAAAATCATTAAAGCAATTTAGTTTAAAAATTCAAGCAGCAATGTAAACAAGGATGAACAAAAGCCAAGACCTCACATCCAAAGCCAGCTTTTGGTTGTCTGGGAATGCAGAAGGCTATGTTTGATCTTCCTCCCTCAGTGAGTGTTTTCAGGGCAGGGCTGGGCTTTCTGCGTCAAAAGCATTTTTTTACACAGCCAGGACATGGTATAGTTCTTTAAATGCAGTACAGCTTGTCCAAGGAGTCATCAGTACCATGTCTCTCACTCAGACTTGTGCATTTGCAACTTGTTTATCTCCCTTCCGCAAGATAGATATTAGGCTTTTGCAACAGGAGGTGGGTAAATTTCTCCCAAAGAGCCAAACTCAGCTCTGGAAAAATGGGATTGCAGCAACATCCCTGCATGGGGCTGACAGGGGGGAACAGGACACGTCTGACTGAGTTATTGGGGGAATTAATTATTTTTTTTTTCCTGAGGACTCCCTTCCCTTTCTGTGGAAGTTATTTTTTCACTTGCACTCTCTCTGCTCTTCAAACTGATGTATAAGCTGTTTGCAAAGTGCCTAACACAGATGGCACTATCTGAGTCTGCTGCGGGTATTAATGGATAATTGAAGCAGTAATGCAAGTGAACAGTGAGCATCCTCCAGTGTGTAATTCACTGGTGTCCTCACTTCTACAGAAACTCACAGATCACCAGCTGATCCAAGGTCTATTGAGGAGGAGGAAAAAAACCACCCACATACACAAACATAGATTCTACCTTGTTTTAAGACTTCCTGAATCTTACAGTGAGATTTGAATGAAAAACATTATTTCTGAAAATAGTAACTTCAATAGTTAAAAAGAAATATAGGAAGGCAATGCAATCTCCCTGCAGGTGCAGATAACCTTCTGGGACTTACACCTGAGACAGAGAAGGTAAAGCATAACTCACAGAGAATAGAGAAAGGATGAAAAAAAAAAATCTCTGAAAAGCTTTCATCAAAGAAAATTGAATTTAGGGGATGAATTTGCCCCATAAATCTAGGAGTAAAAATAGCCAAGGCTGGCTGATAGTGGTCTGAAAAATGAGTTCAGTTAGAACGGTCACAGCTTTGATGGATAGGGGAGCTGCTTCTTATCAGGTCAGGCCAGTAATGGAAAGGCAATGGGATAATCATCAAATAATTCTTTTTACTACCTATCAGTTACACATAAGTGGTTGCCTTACAGAACCAGTTAACTGGTGACAGTAAATCTGAGCAGAGCCTGTATGCTCCAAATGAGGATCTCCTTGTACTCCTCCCTTACTCGTTCGAGTGCATTTTGTTTTTCCATCTCTGGTGTTGCCCGGGTTAGCTCTGACTAAGTGCCGTTGCCATCTGATAGTGTCTCGGCACCTGTGGGAAATGTGCTAGAGACGCCACACTAGTTTCAAGCAGACATGCATCACCAGCAAGCCCCCATCCCCAGACTTAACTGGTTTCTCCAGTGCAGCTAAGCTGAGATGCTTTAAAAGATTTATTTTTCAGATAAGAGTAAAGCTGAAGTCATGACTATGGGGGTCCTTAGAATAATGCTCTTGTTACTATTGTTACTGCTACTGCTAATACTAATACTTTTACTAATACAGGTGATATAGCTTACCTAGTAGTGCTAATGATAAAAGCATCAGGAATAATAATAACAAAGACATTTTTCTCATTCTTCCTGAGCGCTAAAACTTCCCTGGCAAAACAATTAAAAGAATAGCACTGAATCCCCAGCACCATCTGGCCTTGGAGACCTGCAGTTTATCCATGCAGAAATTTCCTGCGGTGTCACTTTGGAGCTAGTGTTCTTTAAGTTTGCTGCAGGGGTGCCTTTAAAATGGGGGATGAAGGGTGGGTGGGTGTATGTGTGAAAATAAATAGGCTAGTGGCTGTGTTGAGGCCGTAAGGAGTTACAAACATAGTATTAGAATCCAGTGATAAAATTTTGACCATGGCCGTGTTCACATGGATATGTGATATGTCTCTGAAGCTCATTTACAATTTTCAGAGCAGAAATGATGCCTCTATAGCCAGATACCTGGTTGCTCCCTGTGTTTCCAAGTCGCAATATACTTCTGTTTTATAAAACATTGACCCTGATCGTATTGTGGGTCAACTCTCGTACTGAGGCACGGTGTATACATAGAATAGCCAGGTCAAGATCTTGTCTGGCCCATGACACTTATTGTTTCCAGTTTAATGGAGATAACCCCAGAACTGGGCAGAAAGGGTGGCTATTGGTATGGCACAGTCCCAGTTGTTTCTCTTACTTGGGATGTTCCTTAGGAAATAAACTATCTTTTAGTGTAATGGTGTATGCTTGGTCATGACAAGGTTGCATCCATCAATGAAGTTACCAAGTTTCTGCAAAGCAACTGGAAACCTGCAGTGATGCCCTGTGCTCCCTGCTCTCCTCAGCTGCAGAGTAGAAGACATTGACCTTTCTCACTGAGCGGGGGCCATCTTTTAATTTACCGCTTAATAACTTTTTCAGTGGAGTCCTAATTTTATTTGGGCTTTGGATGGTGCTGTACTGTTTATACAATAAGTGTTTGTAAAAGGGAAATGGTTACTTCTTCACGCATCTCCTTCTCTTTTTACCCCCCCCCCCCAAAAAAAATCTGCCAAAAGAAAAATACTCACCGTTTGATTACTAGTGATGTTGCCTTTGTAGTTTTCATCAGTAATTCCTCATCTTCAGAGCTTCAGCTATTCACAAAGCTGTGCAGTTTTGCTTCTGAAGCACCACAATATTCGGTGGAGCTTGAGCCAACTCACGAGTTTAATTAGTTATGTGACTTAAAGGAAAACACGGTTGCAGTTTCCTACATGCCATGTCACACTGCGCATCTGTCAAATAGGCTGTGGGAGTCTTCCAAGAAGTGCTTGCCCTGTTATTCAGAAAGCCAAGGCCTTTTGTTCCTTCAGTGGCAGCTTGACTTAATAATTAATACTTAGCACTGTGTAAACATGAGTTAATGAATCCTCATGCTACCCCAAGGCTAAGGATTAGTGCTTCCCTTACATGAAGGGGGAGACGGCCACAGCAAGCCCCGTTGTGTCTTCTCCAGTTATGATGGCCCAGGAAACTTCAGGACTGTGATGCCCCTTTAGAAGAAACTGTCTTTAGACAACAAACTGGCACAGGAGGGTTTTTTTATTCAGGGATAGTAGGAAGAAACACTGAGTACAGTCAATCTGTGCTTCTGGACCCTGATCTTCTTGCTGGTGCAGCAGAAGGCCATGATACCCACTCTTTCCAGACATAGGCAGGAATTCATGCTGCTGTGAGTGGGGCTTGCTGACATAAATTCAACTTCCATGTCAAAATTATTCTTAAGGGACTGTGACTCTCATGGCAGCTCCTCCTTGACCTTTTTGAAGGTTTGATGTCATAGACTCGGATACATAGGCTTGTCACTCTCTATCATTTCATAAATCAAGAGAAATGGTGGATCCTTGAAAAATTCAATAGTTAAGTGCAGGTGCCAGAGTAAAATAGAATACAGAACTCAGGTCAAGGAGAAACAATCCAGGTTCAAATAAAGAAAAAACTCTGTCAGGTAATAATCCCTTGAGCATTTCGCTTTAGGAATACAAGAGACCATCTGGAGTCTCCTGCTCCACAGAATAACTACTTGGAGTTTAGAAAGATACAGATGATGCCAACAATATGCTCCTCTTCTCTGCCCTTTCCCACACAACACAAGCCCCTAAACATTCACCAGTGTTCCTGTACCATAAGACTTTCAAAGTGCAAATGCCATACCCAGAGTTCGGACCTACTGATAAGATAAGCAGGACAAATCTGGTCTCAAACACCTGCTCCATAGTCTTGCTTTGGGCTAGCTCTGTGAATGGCTCATCAGCTGAAGTTGGAAGACAAATTTTATTTTTTTTATGTTCCCAAGGCCTGATCTGTGATTTTCAGTATGTTAATGATGCCTAAGCAATGGCTTGAAGTGCCTGCACGGATAGGAGAAAAACTGGGTGTCAATGGTTTAACCAATCCACTCAAAGCTCTGGCAGAGTCCACAACTGGATGCAAATCTTCCAATATCTTTCTGTGTCTGCACACCTAGTGGGGCATAAAACTGAACCACAGTTGTGAGTCCAAGCACCTTCATCCATTTTGTCAATGGCATCAAAGGCTAAAACACCGTAGCCAAAACTCTCCTTTCTTATGAGGCTGTGGATGACTTTAACCTCTTGCAGGTCAATACAAAGCTTGGCAGGGAAGGTACTCCAGGGGAAGGGGAGGCCTCTTCTTCAAAGCAGCTTAATCCTAGTAGGGAATTGCTTCTGAGCCCACTGCTGAATGTCATCCTCCCCTGCCCGCCTCAGCACTCTGGTGAGGAATAACTCGATGGCTTAAGCTTCTCCCTGTGACTCGGGCTTCTCCCCAATGATTGCAGGGATGACGCAGCAACAGCAGCTCATCACTGACTCACTCCATCGACGTCTCTGAGAGAAGCAGGGGCAGGAGGGAGACCTGCGTTTCCTTCATTTAAATTCCAGATTTTCTGTGAAGGTGGCAAAGCATGCCTGAGACCGTCTGCATGCCGTGCTAGAGAAGCCTTCACACTCGCTTCCTCTGGGAAGCTGCCTGTGGCATCCAGCACCCCTCTGAGTCAGAGCTGGTGGCTCTGCTGTTTGTTTGTTTCACTGGACATAGACAAATGCATCACGGGGGAAAACGGGAAATGAAAATACATTCAAAGGATGGTCACTGGCCCAGCGGTGAATGCCGTAGCTTTTCACGCAACACAAGGGAAAACAAGACTTAACAATAGCGGCATCAATAACGTATATGCGTGCCAAAGCACCACAAGCAACCAGAAACAGCTGCATGTTGCACAGTCTTCCCCAGTTCTCTGTGGCAATTGCCTTGGGATGTCTGATAAATCACCTTTGTCTCAAGCTGAATTAAAAAAGGCTTCTTTTGTCAGTGAATGTGTTGCTACGATGTTCCCAATGCTCTGGTTCCTCATCTGCAAAGCTACCGTGCAGCGGAGCCTCCTGGAATCCTTATCTTGGTGTCTGACACAGTTTTGCCCTGAACATGTTGTGCCTTTGCAAATTATAATCCGATTTGAAAGTGATACTTATCTCAAGTGGGCTAAATGACTTACAGTTCATAATCCTGGACTTCAATAAAAGTCTAGGCATCAGACGCACAATATCTCTCTGTCCAGAATGTAGTGTTATAATCTGTCAAGGGCCCTTATTTGGGAAAGGGATTGAATTCCTTGTGTGTAGCACAGACATCATCACTCGCATGATCCCCTAGCTTTCAAGTCATTACACCACTGACTGCTCTATTTCTCAAGCAACTTCTACAGCTTCGTTTCTGTGCCTGATCCCAGGAGTTTTATTTCCCTGGTTCACAGGGCACCACAGCAGCAGTCTTCGTCATCAAACCACTGGTGACATCGATGTCTCAGAGTTCAAAGCCTTATCCAGCTCAGGTGTCTCTGGAAACAAACTTCATCCAAGGGGTTTTTGAATAGAAAGGATATTGTCACACTCATGGAAACAGGAGGCTTCTCTATCACAGTTTTTTTTCAGTATTTTCTGCAAAATGGTCTTCTTATCCATTAATGGGAGTCGTGCAGACCTCCATACACGCACTGTTACTATAGCGGACAAACATTTGGAAGACCACCTCAGAGCGCTGGTGTCCTGATGCTCTGCTCCAGCTCTTGCCATCACCAGGAGGATGATACAGTTTCTGGGAGGTAAAATGTTCCTGGTGGGTGTTGCTAGTAACTGGTCCTTGCTGGCATACAAGCTTCTGTGATAACAACAGCAACCCTGGGAAGAATCTGGAAGGGCAGCAGATAAATTGCGACTATGTCTGCCTACCCAGCCATTCTCTAGCCCTGCAGAGATTGCAGTTCTCAAAAGTATTTGCTCCAGGGCAAGGGAATGCAAAAACTGTTTTGTGAAATGAAAGCAATGTTTAGCATTGGAAGGCAACACCAAATATGTTTGGATATAATGACCCTGCAAATATAAAGCAGAGAGAGAGCAATATGAGGCAGGAGCAGACAGATGAAGAATGAGTGAGGTGGACCTGGAGATTTGGGTTAATTCTGTGCCTTGCTGCATCCAGGCAGCCTCAGACTGAGCAAGGACCTGCTCGGCAGGAGATCAGGGTCCCATCACACTACTGAGCACAGTCACCTGCAGGCACTACTGAGTTTAGCTCAATGAGTGCCGAAGCTTCAGACAGAAGCTGGGTTAGTTTATGAGTACATTGCGATATTTTGCTATAAAGCAATACCCTTCCCCAAATCTGGACAACCTTGAATAACCTTACCCAGGCAGCTCTCTGCCTGCTTTGGAGTCTTTTCTTTTGCAATCTGAAAAGAAGACAAGCGTTTCTAGTTCTAGGCTGACACTGTCCAGACGCATAATGGAAGCAACGTGCTTTGTTTCTGCTCCTCTGGTTGTGACACATAAGACATATTGAAATGGGTCTCAAAAAAGCTGCACTGAGGAGGAGAGGAACAGAATGAGTTTTTTTGCCTCAAGTGGCTCCTGAAATGAATTTGTCTTCCTTTGGGCACTGCCCTTGTGGTATTAGCAAGGTATATACTCCACCTCCTTAGGACATGGGAATGACCTATTCTGCTTATGAGACCCATTTTATTCATATTTTTCACCACTATATGAATTCCTGCGAGGATGGCTTCCTCACCTTCCCCAAATCTCACCTCTATTTTCTAGTGTTACCACCATGCAAGACATCACACTTCAAACTAGCTGTTGGGGAAAGTGTTGTCCAATAACCAGGTAAGAGTGGGATGAAATCCCAAATTTTATGGGTTTAAATTTTTATGGCAAGCAGATTTGATTCTTCCAAGGATATTTGCTTGACACCGTTGCATTAAAATTTTGGAGATAAACTAGCCGGAGATTAGCTCATGGTTTGAAGGCAAAATGAGGTGCCATTACCAAAAATGCAGTACAGGCACTCTCTAGGGATGGGAGATGTCAGGTCTGTATCTGGAGGGAGGTTTGGAGATTCTGTTTAACCCATTTTTTTTTTCATGGCAAAGCTTAGGACAGCTGTGTTATTCACGAATGGCTCTTATACTCCTGGTTTGTTTATGCCACAGATTCTTACCGAAATATTATGAGTTAGAGAGTTATAAAACATTTTATGGTCTGCACATCCCGCTATAAATCCAGGTTGCCTTAGTTACCATCTGGCTAACTGCACAGGTGAGGACAGAGAGAGAGACCGAGAGGGAAAGAAAGAGATTAGTACTAATACATTTTTAAAATCTTGAAAGATCTTGTGAATTGTAATGTTGTGATATGATAGAAAGCTTTCAAGACCTGCACAATACGAGAGGACTATGAAAGCAAAGATTCAGACGAGCAGCTCTCTGACAAGATAGTGAACACACTTATCGGTCTTTTTATTAAGAAAATCATGAATCTAAGCCTGAATATTGGCAAATCAAAAGCTTTAGCGAAGCTAATACTTAGTCCCTTCTTGAACACTTTCCGTGTTTAGGCTGAAGAGCTGTCTTCCCTGGTAATAAAATGTGGTTCATCTTCTGATTGTGAGAGCAGGTGGCATGGCCCAACTTATATCCTTATGATTAAATCATCTTCGCAAGCCTCTAATCCAAACTGTGCATTGGGACCAGTCTGGTCTGTGCTACCTCCTGACCAATTTGTTTAGGCTGCACTGCCCTGTGAAGCAGGGACAGGCACTGCCCATGTTAGTTAGTACAGACCAAAACCATGCCATGGGGTAACCTGATGACTGAACAGTAAAGACTGGATGCAGGATAGCATGCTATGGTCCATGCTTTAGTCTGATTTAGTGTAAATGGAGGAACAGGGAGCAAAGACATCTTCCGAATACCTTCAAAAATTGTATGGCTACTTGAACAAAGCAGGCTGGAAGGGTGGCACTGGTATTCCTGTGAAGTTTTGTGACACAGTTGTGAGTCACATAATAGTTGTTTTCCTTAGAGCAAGTCCCAGCTGCCAGAATCAACAGCAAAGGCTTGATATTCTCAGCCTTCATTCGAAAAGACAAAGGAGAAGACTAAATCAAATAATTCTTGCACACACTGTCGTGAAGGAAAGTTTGCATGAATGGAGGTCCCCCTGTGGGCAGAGAGGCCAGCATTTCATAAAAGCTGTTATTTTAAGCCAAGCTCGTAATCTTCTGAGAACAGACTCATTTCTTTGGGAGAAGAGCAGTACCGCTAGCAGGTTCGATGCCTCTGACTCCTAATGCTTTCTTCATTCACTGCCGTGTGCGCCCATGGTAAACCAAATTATGGTTGTGGGTTTTTTTTGTGCGGAAAAATGCACCAAAGAAGTTTGGAAACAAACCCAGAAGTGTCTGTCCCATGTCTGTTCTCTGCACACAATCTAGAAAGGTAGTCACGGCTCATTAGGCTCATGGATTAGTTAATTGCTAGTGAATAATATGATCATATAGGTTGAGAGCTGTGTATTGACTTACATGGGAGTCTGAGCCTCCAGGGAAGCTGAATACAGATGTTTGCAGTCACTCTTCTCTAAATGACACCCTGGGGATCTTGGATATTAGCGATGATAGCTCATAACTGTGTCCTGATAAAAATAGTTTCTCTAAATTAGAGTGAGGAGAATAGATAGAAATCATGACACATTTATTTTATTTTTAGTCTGAGTTTGTACTGAAATCAGTAGGAAATGTGGTTGTGTGAACATGCTGGCTGTTTACTAGTCAGCATCTCCCAATCCCTTATAAGTTTTAACCTGATGGCCAGTTTCAACCAAATTTAAATGGAAGTTTGAGATGACAGATCTCAGTTTTTGATGTGTATAGGATAAAAGATGCTAGTAACACTCTGACAGAAAGGTCATACACATGGTAACTCCTACTAGAGGTAGGAGAATTCACACAGGAATGCAACTTTAGTACGTGGACCTATGCCTATTGGATTCCTGCTCAAAGGCCTACTAGTTTCTGAATAAGGTAGCAGAGGATAGGATCCTAGACACCAAAATGGATGTTGGGGATAAGTGGAAGAATTTGTTTAAAAAACTTATTTATTTTGGGGTAGGAGTGAGCTGCAGTATTGCAAAAGAAGCTGCATCTTCTTACCTGAACATGCTTAAAGCATTTGCTATACTCTTCTATGTCAGAGGTATGAAATGTTTGGCCACCTCGATCAGGTTCTAGCTTTTGTGGTACATCTCACTAAGGTTTTTCTGACTGTTCATGCCCAACCAATATTTGTTGACTCACTGTAGTGGGTTAACCCCGGTAGGCAGCTAAGCACCACACAGCCCTCCAGTGGAAGAGGGAGAGAATTGGAAGGGCCAAAGTGAGAAAACTTGTGGGTTGAGATAAAGACAGTTTAATAGGTAAATCAAAAGCTGCACACACAAGCAGAACAATATAAGGAGTTTATTCACTACTTCCCATTGGCATGCAGTTTTTTGGCCATTTCCAATAAAGCAGGGCTTCATCTTGGCAGTTACTTGGGAAGACAAATGTTGTAACTCCCAATGCCCTCCCTTCCTTCTTCTTCCACCCATTGCTGATTGCTGAGCACAACATCATATGTTATGGACTATCCCTTTGGTCAGTCAGGTCAGCTGTCCTGGCTCTGTCCCCTCCCAGCTTCTTGTGCACCCCCAGCCTACTTGCTGGTGGGGCGGTGAGAGAAGCAGAAAAGGCCTTGATGCTGTGTAAGCACTGCTCAGCAATAACTAAAACATTCGTGTGTTATCATCAACACTGTTTTCAGCACAAATCCAAAACATATCACCATACAAACTACTGTGATGAAAATTTACTCAATCCTAGCCAAAACCAGTGCATTCACTAAGGAACTCAAGTATTATACATCTCTCTTAAAAATGCCCCAGAACTTTGTCTTCAATGGTAATGAACCATAATAGGTAAGATGAATGCTAAGCTGATGTGCTTCTTGGAAGGAAGCAGGATCCTCCATTCGGGTGAAGATGAAAGGGGACCCAGGCAGGCACGTGCCCTTCCTGCAGGAACCCTGGCTGGCTGGCGGTATTAGCTTTCACCACAACATAATGACCCTCTTTCACGAAACCTGCACTCATGCAAGCATGTACGTCTTGGGATAATCAATCAGACCAAACCAGCTCTTTCAGCAGCTGTGCATGTTGAAGTCAGAGTTATTGAGATTCACCCGCAGACAGAAGACTTGGACATCGATCCTTATTCTCAATTCTGGCATTGAAGTTGTGGTTCCTCAGCGCTTCTTTTTACCCTTCTCCATTATGAATGCAATCATAACTTACTTTTATTATATGTTGAGACTTTCCTAAAGAGATTATAACATAAAAGCAGCTTTCAAAGCGTAACTAAGAAATACTTTTTCTCACTGATCACTGAACTAGGTGGGACCAAAGATTAGATTGGAATACAGAGTTGAGTACAAAATAGTCCCCAGTACTTTCTCCATGGCTCCCAGTTTCCTTTGCTGATTTGATGTCTGAAATACACTGGACAGATATTTTTTCTAGCAGTGTTAGACATAGATGAGTAATTCTTATGGTCTTTAAAAATAGTTCGGGCAAACAACTACCCATCTGCACAACTAATGTACTTATAACCACCACATCTTGAAATTGCCTGGCTTCCTTTAAGGGCCCCTTGTTCCAGCAATTGAAGCTTACTGAAACAATAAATATGGCAACGTTGTCAATTCTGATGGGTTGAGGAGCTCAGAACTGGTTAGTGTTAATTTACTCCTTGAGGTGGTTTGGATTTTGACAAAAATATAGTGTTTTGCTGTTGCTGTTTCAGTTTGCTGGCTGAGCATTTCTTTAAATGCTTACTGCCTCTGCTCAGCAATATAAAAGCAAGATTGCTTTTTATTGCCATTCTCTCCCAGCACAAGATTGTGTCTCGGTCTCTTACTGACTTAGCTAAACTTGTCAATCTGAGAACTTCATTTGCAATTTGCCAGGAGCCCTCAGGCCATATTTCTTGTGGTAGTTCGCTGTCTCCCGGGAAAGGTGATAGATTCACCCTTAGGAGCGTGAGATGACAAAGGACCACCATGCATCCCCCTGTGCAGGTCCTATGGGAGCTTGTGATGCTGTGCTAGGTGGGCTACATGCTTTCCCTTGCATCCTATTCACAGTGGGACTAAGACAGCAAGCTGCCAGATCCCAGGGCAGTGTTACAGCTCAGGGAATTGTATTTGCTGTTCTGGGGACTGTTGTGCCCCAACCTTGTCTGCTGGTCATTCCTTCCCCTACCTGTGGTCCTCCATTCCCCAGGCTCCTCATAATATTTCCACTCATAGCCTGGTTCTTGTCCCTTCTGCTCCTCTTGGCTGCCTCGGTATCAGCCACACTGTTTTCAGTCCCATAACTGTCCCTACCAGGCAAAAGAAGCAATCGCAGGAAAAATTTTGCCCATTCTTCCAAAACCTGGGATGGAGCATACTTGCTAGACTGAGACTTTTAGAAGGACCTAGAGTCTCTGTGCAAGATATTCTGATGAAACTGCAGCTCATCGGGCACAAGGAGAGTAGCTATGGAGGTGAGCATGAAGGTGTTACAGAATCGTCATTAAAACAGTGGAATAATTANAGGCACAGGGAGAGTAGGCAGGACACTGCTGATAAGTGAGCTATGGAGGTGAGCATGAAGGTGTTAGAGAATCGTCATTAAAACAGTGGAATAATTACTTTAAATCCATGCAAGATTTACTTCCCTAGATTTACTTTAAATTACTTTAAAACTGCTTCTTTCCTTTGCTTCATTCCTTCAAACAGCAGAAGTAATTTTGCTGAAATTTTCTAAGGACTCTGCTTTTTCCACAACTAATACATTTATGGAAAAATGTTTAAGCCTTCCAACCTCCAAGCTTGCAAACAGTAAATAACAGTTAGGGTGTGATAAGAAACTTTCTGTTGATCCCAGTGGAAGTTGAGGACAAAGAGAGAAGGCTGAGACAGAAACACAAGGGACAAAGAGGAGAGATCAGTCAAAATGTGTCAGATCAGTGAACGCATGCAGTCCTGCCTTGACGGCTCACTTTTGCTTGTTTTCCTCCAGCAAAAAAAAAAAAAAGTGCCTTTTTGTGCTCTGCAAGTACAGCCTGTGTCTCACTGAAGATGCTGAGAGGGGGAAGGGAAGGCTCACAGAGGAGCTGAAAAGTGATGGGAAAATTCCACTCATGATTCATTTCTGTGCTTGGAACTTGAAATTCAAGGTTCAAACTTCATTTAAAGGGATATGATTAAAGCTTGTGGAGTTCCCTAAGGGATTTCTGCATACAGAGATGGATAAGGGTGCCTCACAGCACTTGCAGAAGGGTCTAAGCAGGGTGGGTGCCTAATCCTCTACAATTCCCTTCTTAGGCCCTTTTGTAGATCACACTGAGTTCACATCTCACGTTTTAACATGCCTTTGTAAACCTTATGCAATCTTGTATTCACCAAATTCCTTTGCTTGGTTAGACAGCAGGCAGTCATTTGCAGCAATACCCTATGAGAACAGCAGATGCTTTCACGCAGCGTTTTCCCCATAATAATTTCCTTTCTACAAACTGTTTTATCCTCCCAGTAGTAACAGCAGCCCTTCAGGAAAAGCAGAGCACCAGGGCACTGCTGATACTGAGCATTCCCTGTATTTGCGCTGTACTCGGGCCAATATGGTATCTGCTGGTGCTCACTTTACCCAACATAACTCCAACCTAGTATTCATTCACCAGCTACTGAAGTCTCTTACTATGACATCTTCTCATCCTGCCACTTCTCTTTCTCACTTCCCTCAAAAAACAAGCACTTCAGGATCCAGCTCTTCTCTACTTTTGGTAAGTCTGAATACAGAAATGACGTAGGTGCATCTTCCCCCTCCCCCCTCCCCGGCTTCATTGTTTGAAACGGCAGAATAATTTTTGCTGAAACTTTAAAGATATATATATATATTTTTATATCTCTCCCCATTTTGTGGCCTATTTTTAGACGCTACTGCCAAGTACCATGAGCTACTGCTTGTGAACAATACATTACAGGTTGATATATATTGCCTTTCCCTTGTTTCTCATCTTCTACTGCAACTGTAAAGAAGAATGCGGCTTGAAATGAACTACATCTGAGTAACTTACTTTATGATCACTTGGAAGAGTCAATCAGTTTTTCAAAAAAGTTGTAACTGATTTTATATAAGAAAGTAACTCCCTAGCTAGAGGACTAAGTAGAGAGAAGTCAGTTTTATAAGAGTATTGTATTTGTCTGAATCTCTTTATAGAGCTGCCTGAGTCTCAGGCACTGCAAAAAAACCCAAACCCAAACTCAAGCAAAATAATAGAAAACAATGCCGAAAAAGGTCTTGAGAAGCTACCTAATTGCCCCTTTGAAAAAAGCCGAAGCTTAATAGATGTTTCTTTAGCCTAACGACTCTCAAGCATTAGGTTACAAACAAAGAGCCTGTCCCTCTCATGCCCCATGAAATGTGTAGAGGCCCTTGGCAGGAGCCCTCACTTGTGAAATTTCATGTGTTTTTGTATTTTTACTGCCCCTTTTTCCTGTTTACCTCTCTCAAAGCTTCTTCCTCTTCCACACCCATGAAACAGCTGTGACACCTACTTGGGGAGATAGATAGGCTGAAACCTCCTTACTTTACTCTGTACTGGTTTTGGCAGGGATGGAGATAATTTCCTTCATAGTAGCTGGTATAGTGTTATCTTTTGAATTGGTGATGAAAACAGTGCTGGTAACACGCTGATGTTTTAGCTATTACACTGCCAGGACAGCTGAATCCAACTGACCATAGGGATATCCCATCCCCTATGACGTCATACCCAGCAATAGAAGCTAGAGTGAAGAAGGAGGAAGGGGGGATATTTGGAGTTATGGCATTTGTCTTTCTAAGTCACCGTTTTGCCTGATGAAGCCCTGCTTTCCTAGAAACAGCTAAAAATCCACCTGCTGATGGGAAGTAGTAAATTAATTCCTTATTTTGCTTTGCTTACGCACACAGCTTTTGTCTGTCAGTCTATTAAGCTGACTTTATCTCAACCCATGAATTTTCTCACTTTCACCCTTTTGATTCTCTGCCCCATCCCACTGGAGGGGAGTGAGCGAGTGGCTGTGTGGTCGTTAGCTGCCTGTTGGGGTTAAGCCATGACATACTCCCCGTTTTCACATGGTTTTACCCCTGTGCAGCTGTGAGCAAGCTCAGCTCGGCAGAAGTGCTGTGAATGGCTGTGAAGGTGTGAAGTGAGGAGAGGCTGGGTAGACGTTGGGAAAGTGAAGGGTCAAGGGAACCCTTGCTGGATGTCGGACTGGGACTTGAGTGTGGCTCTGCTGAGTATGACCAGAAGCTACTTTACAAGAAGGTGGGATGAAAGTATTTTTGGGGATGGAACAGACAATTCTCATTGCCAGAAAAAGATAGATGGCTGAAGGACAGAAGGTCTGGGATGACCAGAGGGTGCAAGTTTTTTGTGTGGCAGAAGGTGGGACTGAATGGTCCCAAGTTATTACAAAAAGAAGGTGGCAGATTTTGATCTGAAGATCTGTTGCAAGCAGTCAGCATCCTCTGTCCCCGCATTAAGGCCAGCTTTCTACTCATAGTCTGCAGGAAATTCTTCACTTAAGAGTTTCTTAAGGAATAAGGATGGAGGCCACAGCTCCAAATGGTAATCCTTATTACTTGTTTTCACAACATTCTCCAGCCTGATTCCTGATATGGCGGATTTTGGGATCTGGCTGTTCACCACAGGTCAGGTTAGATGCTCCCAAAGAGGATGATTTCATAGCCTCTTAATCTTCCCATCAAACACCCCTGGAATCTTTTAGAAAGGCATGTTTGCCAGACCCCAAACAAATCTTTTAGCTCTCCACTAAGTCCCTTCCATTTTTTTAACTTTTATTTTTTTTTAAATTGTGGACATGAAAACTGCACACAGCACTGCAGTAGTGGTTTCTCCAGTGTTCAATGTAAAAAGTAGGTAATTCTTCTTTCCTACTGCTATTTATGTCCTTCTGCTTATGTTCATCTTATGCCTCAGTGAAAAAAAAGAAAAAAAGAGACACCGATCACCCCAATGTAATCTCTCAGCAAAGTTCTTAATGAGTGTTCCTTGCAAAGAAACAAAGAAATGGAAAAAAATTATGTTTTCTTCTTTTGGTTCCTTCTGCAATATGCCAAGAAACATTGCTCTACACATTATCAGCAGTATAAATCTAATCCTGCTTAGAAACACTTGTTTAAGAGATAAGAACCAGAGACCAAAATACATAAAAACTTGATGCTGGGTCTGCAACCATTGCTTTACAACAAATGACAGGAGGGATTTATTTTTCCTTATTTCTCCTCTCAGGGAATTCATAGCTTTTGCTTTATGACAGATAAAAATATTTTTAATAACCCTGCAACAAGGAATTTAGTGTGTGATTCTTAATAACTAGCGCAAGACAAACAAAACCTTCTCGGCTTCAGGAGTATGAGTGATCAAAGAGTGTATCTGAAACACCTCCGGTGCAGCCTGGTATAATTCCATCCATTGGTGGCTCACTTTTTTCATGCAAGTATAAAAAAACAGCAAGATCTAATGCATTCATATCCAGTCCCTTTTTTACACTTCATTTCCTGTGCTTATTATGAAGCATTGTCAGACAACTAGATCTCTGTACTTTATGGTTCATTAGCACCCTTGCCAAAACACTCACAGGATTACCAAGCACTGGAGGCAGACTCACTATTTGCACAAACACACATACACATGCATACACACACAGGCTATTTAGATTGAATTATTATTCATAAATTAGTCTTAATTAGACTGTTCATCAGTCTGAGAGATTATGCTCCCCTGTTACGAGTAGCATTAAATTACTTCTTAAAAGTCATTACCATAGCTTGGTTTTCATGTGTGGTTTTTTTGCCCACAGTTTGAATAATAACATCTTCTTATTGCTGAAACAGTTGAGAAGATTTTGACATTGCCCAGCTTGGTGTTAACTCCATAATCCTGGCTGCTCCTCCAGGCAGGGTTCCTCACTGTGCATAAGAGGGGAACACTTATGCGACAAGATCTTATCGAGCAAAACCGGATGACAGGGAAATGAAGCGATCAGGATCTGTCCTGGCTTGCATTCCC
Organism: Anarhynchus alexandrinus; assembly: GCA_008711295.1. Classification (NCBI taxonomy): domain Eukaryota; kingdom Metazoa; phylum Chordata; class Aves; order Charadriiformes; family Charadriidae; genus Anarhynchus; species Anarhynchus alexandrinus. Next base: position 1,565,818 of record VUYV01000046.1, read on the forward strand.
CAAGGTTTCATACATGTGATTCCCCATCCACATCTTCTACATCCTGGACAGACCCTTGCACTTCCGGTGGTCTCTTTGAAAGGTAGCTCCTATCTTCAGGAGAGGGTTTAAATGAATATTGTGCTAAGGCACTTAGATCCTGAAAAGGAGGGGGATTAGTCTGTCCTCAGCATTCCCAGTTTCCTAGCATGGGTGCTCTCAGCTTTAATGTGTGACTTCTACAGATCCTTTTCAGAAAAATCCAAATCTCTTTCCCCTCTGCAGGGACCCTGAGCACTTGTCTCAGGTGCAAGGTTTCTACTATAAAACCACACACCAAAATAGGCTTTTCCACCCTGAGCCACATGTCATCTGACTGAACCTTTGGGAGGTCTTGGCTGGACAGAGAGGGTCAGTGCACGGGGTGGGGGGAGCCATTTCTTTTTCCCATGGACTGTCTGATGTAGTTTAATGCCTGCTCTCGACTTCAGAGTGCAGCTGTTTGTCTGCAAGGAGTGCAGAGTCCTGTGTCTGGAAACGGGTCTTTGGACCTGGCATCTGCACAAACAGCTGGATCTCTCCCACCTTTTTCACTAGAAAGCATCTGCTTGTGATGCCTCCAGCTGGGCAGTCAGTTTACCCCCTTCTCCATGTTCCTTAACAGACTGCGCCGTCAAATGCTTTTTTATTTTGCTTGTTACACAGTAAGGCAAGAGGCAAGAAAGCTCAGAAAAACATAATACTCACAAGCAGCCAAGAAGAAGAAAAGACAAAACAAATCCTCCCACCGAGGTAGAGATCTCAGAGCTCATTTATTTCAACTTCCAACTTACGCTCAGATTTTCCAATTTGCTGACGTTGAAAAGTACATAGACTCTTGGCTGAGGTACAACATTTCAACTCTTTTTTTTTTTTTTTTTTTTTTTTAAAGCAGAATTTACATCTACAGCTGCACAGGAGACAGATAAAAGACTGGGCAGATAAAGCCTGCCCTTTCCAGGATGGGGAATTCGCAAGCACTGTGATAAATTTCAGAGAAGGAGAACTGTTTCCTTTGAGTTTCAGTTGTGTTGTGGTATTGAAAACCGTCAAAGGTAATTTCCTCGTTGTCAGAACTGTGAGGGAGGAAAGAGACATTGCTGGGTTATTTACTTGATTGCTGCCTTTTCTTCCCTTGGGATTTCAGCATCTGTGGTCTTTCTTGATGATGTCCAGCTTGTCTAACTATGGTATTAAAGTGTCCTGCCAATCTATTATCTCTCTTCAAACAGGGCTTCCAGGTACAAGGAGGACCAAAAATCTACTGTCAAAGTGTGCTCAACTTGCTTTTTCTCCACTTGAGAACTACTTTAGCAACTTGCCATGCATCTAGCTCAGCTGAACCCCAGCAGTACAGCAGGAACCAAACGGAGGGTAAACCAAATTAAGGGCCTGACTCACAGTCGCTCTGGGGAGCGAGATGAGCTGTTATGACTGATCCTTGCTGCTTAGTTCAAGCAGTCCTTGTCCTCATGGCGAAGAGAAGGACTTGCTGTGCAGTGGTTGCCCACCTTGCCTCATTGCCATACCCACGTCGTGGGCTTCAGGGGGTTAGCAAAGGGCAGCGGGCTTTTTTCCTGGCTAAGAAGCAAACTGGTACATATTCATGTTTGCTTGAGGCTCCTACGGCTTTTGCTGACCTTAACCTGCTGAAGATCATGAGAGCTCTGTGTCTCTGAGTCACCTACTCAACATGGAACCTCTAGAGTTCGTCTATCTGCGCCCACAGCTTGAAGAGGCGAGACTCAACCTTCCCCACGGACACATCCCCAAATATCCCAAGTTAGGACTCTCCTCTAAGATCCATGAAATGTAAATTTCCCCTAATTATATAATTTTCCTTCAATTTGTTCAGCCAGTATCGTGTACTTATGACTAATTTTTAAGCTAAAACAGATTTATAATGCTCCGTAAACTTGAAATGCCTTAGTCCTAATTCAAGACTTTTCTTCTCCAGTGGGTCTGCGGGGCGGCCTGTGTGCGGAGGTGCCGGGGCTGCCCCGTGGCGGACACAGGCGGTGCCAGCCGGTGCCAGCCGGCTCCAACGGCCCCACCGCAGGACACAGCTGAGCCCCTCAGCCAAGCTGGGGGCGCCCAGCGGGGGGAAAAGAGGTTTGCGGCAGGGCCGAAGGCGGCCCAGGCAGAGGAGGAGGAAGCCCAGGAGGGAGCAGCAGCAGAGGGAGCCCGAGGGCGGAGGAGGAGGAGGGCAGGAGGTGCTGCAGGCCCGGAGCAGGGATCCCCTGCAGCCCTGCAGAGACCCCGCTGGAGCAGAGACCCAGCCTGCAGCCCGGGGAGGGCCCCAGGCCGCAGCGGGGGGATATTTCCTGCAGGAGCTGCGGCCGTGGAGAGCCCCGGCGGGAGCAGGTTGTCCCTGAAGGACTGCAGCCCGGGGCAGGGCCCGCGCTGGAGCAGGGAGAGGGGGGAGGAGGGAGGAGCGGCCCAGAGGGGCTGCCAGGGACTGACCGCAGCCCCCATCCCACCCCTGCGCCCCCCGGGGTGGGGAGAGGGGTCAGGAGGGGAGGGGGAAGGTGGGAATGAGGAAAGGGATGGGTGGAAGTTGTTGGTTTTGTTTCTTACCATCCAAATTTACTTTAATTGGCAAGAAATGAACTTAATTTTCCTTGGTTTAAGCCTGTTTTGCTCATGACAGTAACTGGTAAGTGATCTCCCTGTCCTTATCTCAAGTCAGAAGGTTTCTCATCCTATTTTCTCCCCCTGTTGAAGGAGAGTGAGAGAGCAGCTGGGTGCAATTTTGGCCCTTAGCCAGGGCTAACCTGGCACATCATGACAAATCGGTCACGTAATTAAAAGCATCTATTCATTTTCTTTGCTTCTTAGACAATACCTTTCCTTACGATTTCATGTGCAAAACTCCAGTAAAATTGTTCAGTGTCGACTCTTCTGTTGGCAGCAAAACCCACTGTCTCCTCGGTGTCCTAAGACGTAATGACTGAAGATTTTTGCTGTCATAATGTAAAGGCACCGGGAAAAATAAAAGCTTGATGGTAAAGAAGCTTGTGTAGAGTCACATTTAGACTTCATGAGAAACGTTTAGCGTCACAAATGCTTTTGAAAACATGAGTGACTGGCACACCGCTGAGGACCTAATGGGAGCAGCACTGGTGAATACCACGCTTTAGTTCCTCAAATAGCAGCTGAGGTAACTGTCTCTGGGTAGTGTTAGAAACTCTGTATGTTGTCTTCAGAGTGCCCTTTCATGGCAATAGTCCCAATGGGAAAGCGTATTGAGCATTACTGTGATTTTCTAAGTACTGGAATAGGTTAACTGCTGCAGCTATCTCTTTGTTTTCTGCTAATGCGGTTTCTTTGCCTGACTGCTCACACTTTCAAGATCAAGGGACCACATCCTTATATTGGCCGTTTATCTGACTAGTTTTTCCCTTCAAGCCAAAAAAGGATCTGTGATGGCCAAAGTTTCTCCTGAAAAACCTATAAAACGTTCTGTCAGAATACATGGTTTTCCTTGCTCAGATCTCTATTCCATCTGGCTACATGGATTAGACAAGGTGTTTTGAGAGACTGAGTTGTTACTCCTTCTCTTCAGCAGCAGAAGTTAAGGGCAAGTGGGAATCTAAGGGCCAGAAGTGTCTCAGTCATGCCAATTTGTTCCTTGCTAGCTATGCAGGAGATAACAGCCTGGGAAATGTGATAAGCTAAGCTTGAAATTGTGCCCTACTACACTCCTGGTCTGGACTTAGCAGGAAAGGGGGCACCATCTGGTTGCCTGATTAAAGGCATCCAGGACCATTTTAGAGTCACTAAGGCATCCTGCCTGAAACTGCCTTTCCTGTAGGTCCTGTGGCATACCTGTGCAGCCACTTGTATGCTACTGGCATCTCAAAAGTCACTACACACTTATTTTTGGGCTACTGAATTGAGCCCAAAGAATTGGAATGGCAAAGAAGTGCATATCTTCCACTCACGCTTTTCCCAGACTTCATGCTTCGACCTCCAGATTTTAGTATAAAAGAGAAATAATGGTTTAAGCTTTCCCCAGTGTTCAGATAAACAGAGGAATTTAGTATTACTAAATACACAGAGTCATAGCAATCTCAGTCATGATCAGTGGAAATATCTCCATGACACTGACTTGAGTCTGATTCAAGAGGAGCCTGATTGGGGTTGCACGCTTCGTGGAAAGGGGATTGTATCTTTGTCATAGCAGTGCCAATAAATGACAATGATTAAGTGCTGAGCAATACGCTATAGTCCCCTAAAGGAATGATTGGACAATCTATTTAAAACCAAGATAAATGGAAAATTGGAGCAAACACTGTGGGAAGGCTCATGCATTGACAGTGGAGTGACTGTTGTGCTGTCAGTCTGGAAGTCTGCCGGTCTCATACTGGTGGTTCTTCCCTTCATTGCTTTCTGGACCAGCATGGCTAAGAGCAGCTTCAGACATGCAAACACTAAAGAAAATGTGAGGAAATGAAAGCCACAGTGTTATTTTCACTGGGGGCCAGTAGCAGGAAGAAAACATTAGTGAAGCAGAAGACAAGGTAGAAGAGTATGAAGTCCAGGAAATTCCCCGAAGAGTGAGAGAAAGGTATAGGTAAAAGGGGAATAGTATGCATGAGAATATGATAGGGATAAATATGAAAGACAGGTTAGGGCAGGGAGAAAACCACTTAGTGGACATGGAGCTAAGCTTTGTGTCAGGAAACCTAAGATCTCTCACCAGTGCAGTCATGATTTACCTTCAGGTTAATTACTTGCTTTCTCTGGACACCTAATTCCCTTTCTGCACTTTATCTGCCAGCCTTTAGATGTGAGGCTTACTACAGCAAGACCCCTCTTCTGTAGCTCTATGAGGACTGGCACAATGGAGTCCTGATGAGTGACACAAATAGCAAGGAGAGAGTACAGCTAACGATGCCTTGGAAGCATCTGGGATCCAAAGCAAGCAGGAGGTGGGTGGAAGTGAACAAGAACAGCTGGTTATAAAGCATCCTCACCTTGTTCAGTGCACCAAGATCCCTGATGAACTCATGGATCAGGAGGCGTCTGGGGCCACCAAAAGCAACTATTACCCTTGGCAATAATTCAAAGGGGTTCGCTTCTCCGGAGTGGCTTCAGAAAGTCACAGGAAAGGAAGACAGCTTGCTTTTTACTTTCCTGGTGTTACTCTCCCATGATTACATTCCAAGTAACTGTCGTAAAGACATCAGAAAGACACAGGACAAGGAGCAGCACTTCTGGCAGAAGGAGTGGTGGGACTTACCGATGGAGAAGTCTAAGGATGACTAAATGTGAGGACAGACTTCCCTCCCATCTCTACTTGTGCCTCTTCCCAAGTCCTTTGTGTTGAAGCTTGCTTTCCACCTGTATTCTAGGCGGGCTCTGGCTGCCTGGATCGTATGGTTTTAGAAACCTCCTGATGTGAAATAATAATAAACAAATGAAAGAGGTTATTGAAAACATTACAGGCCATAATTTTAATAAATGTTGGCTCCTGTCACTATGTTCTCTAGTATTTATAGTTTTATATACTGCCAACAGATCCAAGTGTTTTGTCTTTTTGACAAACATTTCATGCAATCATAAATTAACTCATTTTTCAGCAAAATCTGACATCAGCAGTTAAGCTGTCAGTATATAGAAGTACTAGGGTTGGCAAATCCTCATCTCATAATGAAAACAAAGAGCTGTAAATGCGTCCCAGACAGTGAGCTATGTGTGCCCAGGCTGAGTCTGCTATCGCAGGCCACATTGGTCACACATCTGACAGGCAGTGATTCTGCAGCTCATGCTGCAGCCAAAACGGATCTCACAAATGTTGGCCTTTTTAATAATCCTGCACAGGTATGCAGGAGCAACTCCTGAGCTTTCGATGAAGCCAGGGAACTTAAAACCTCTTCATTGTTTCTTACTGGCTTGTGTCGAGTTCCATGTGTTGCTAATTTAGATCTTGGGAAGTTCTGCACCAGGCGGGTGGTTTTTTTAGATGCACTACTAATAAAAACAGACTACAGAGTGATAGGAAGATTAGTTTATCCACTTGATGCTGGGATTTACGCACTTTCTGATTTAGTAGGACACTTTGGGCAGATAGATCTGTGCCACTTCTTTTAAGGGAACTGCAGAGGAGGAGGCAGAGCTGCCCTGAGCTACGTAGAAGCTTGGGAAGAGCTCTGTTTATAGCTGTAATCCATATGAATCTTTCATTCTGAGCAAAGGCTCATGCTTAAAAAACCCAATCATTTAGTCTCATTAGCTGTTCCTGCTCTTGAAGAGAGAGCTCCTCCACGGACTTCCTCGAGGGGACGTCCTGCCTGCAGAAGCCTGTCTAAGGATAGTGCTGTTAAGGACTCCTCAAAAAGGGGAACCTTTTCACCCTTCCAGCACCCCAGAGCACAAGGTGGAAAATGCCTCTTATCTATACAAAGATGGCAGATGAAATTACAGCAATGAATGGCTCCGTGAAGGAGCTGGGGCAGAAGGCAAGAGTGAGAACATGTACCCAGGCAACTCAACAAGCCTGTATCCATGTTTGGGATATAACGGACAGAGGGAGCCCAACTCACACTGCCTGGACGTCAAACTGGCCACATGTGTGCCAGATCCAGGATCTATGACCATGCTAATGGGTTTCTTGGGAGACTGATTTTCCTGCCCACAGCATGGCACTGCACCAGCACAGCTACACATCTTCGCCTGGAAACTGATTCATGCCAAGATAACTGTGAGCAAGACAGAGCAAATTCAATTTACTGGTGCATGCAGAAAGGGACTGACTGTTTCATTTGGATTGGCAAATTGTCTAGGTCAAGTTTTAGGAGACAATGTGAAAGGACAGTGACAAGACTCCACTTGTCATTCACTTAGTGCCCACTGGGTAAACGTAAGACTCGTTGGCACATACCGCCTGGTCTCTGTTGGGTCATGAATCTTCCACAAGACCCATGTCATATCTCTGGATGTCTAGGACATGGTAGGACATTTCACGATGTTTGCAGAACTAAATGAAACCTTAAGGTCCGTGGAAACATTAACAAAAAACTTTGCTTTGGAGCCTACTTTCAAATGACTGGGGGATTTGTGACCCAGCAAAATTCTGCACTGAGAAAAAGGTTTCTATAACCCTCGCTTGACTGCAGATTTCTGCTTGCATGGGGAAGAAGAAAGTGCTGGCTTCCTGCTCTGGGAGCCAGTATGGAGCAGCTCCCTCATGCATCTCAGGAACCAACCAACAACAGCCTCTGTGGATACCTTTTGTTCTTTCCAGCCTGTCTGTTTGGGGACTGGTTGTGGCAGTGGTGAATGTTTAATTGAAAATAGCCACCATTCCGTTTATAGGGAGTTAAGTATTAAGTTGGAAAAAATAAGTGCTTATGCTTTAATAAGTGGCAGCCTTCAGATTTGCTGGTGACAATAAAAGCAGTACCATGCCGATGCCTTGCATTTTTTGTTCAGTGTTCCTGCTTCAGCTAATGTCTACTCTCATTCATCATAGCTTTTCAACATTTTGGCTTCCCTCCCAGGCAGGATATGTTTGATTTTTTTTTTTTCTAAAAGGAATAGAATATAATAGGAACCATTTTTGTTTAGCTGCAGTGAAATATACAAGGAGATAAATAGTACCTGAATCAATGAAGGGTGAGACCACAGGTATAACTGTTTAAAGATTTAAACAGCACTTATTTCTCCATTCTTCCAAAGTGAAAAAAATGGGATTCTTTAAGCATTTGAAAATGGTTATAGACAAATGTTTGGATAAGGCCTTTGTTTGTTTATCAGTGTCTCCAGTGTGTTGTGTCCCTCTTGTCATCACTTGTTTAATACAAAGCCTTTCAAGATCTTTTCTCTGAACTACTTAGTTGAGGAGCGCATGGAGTACTTAATATAGCATAATTCTCAAAATGCCTCTGACATCTCATTTATACAGTTGTAAATGAAGAACTTTGATCTTTTTTGTTTAGGGAAACAAAGGAAAGCAAGATGGAAAGCAGGGTGTAAGGATATGCAATGATTTCCTCTAGCAGAGCTAGGCTAAGGGCAGATTTGGCAGGTCTTTACAGCTTTAGCTCCAGTGATTCTGGATCTTTGTTGATCTTCTTACCACCTGACTTACACTCTGGGCCTCTGCTGTTGACCACCCAACAGGAAGACAAGAGAGGATCCTGAGAAAGAAGTTCCTGCGAACAAGGTTTTGGCATTAAAGGAATCTAAGAAAGGTTAGGCTGGCTCGTGTAACCTTGTGCCCTGTCTGTTCCTTAGTAACTTCTGTTTTCTGGTAAAGTGAACTACAGCTCTTTTTAATAATGCTGTGGATTCAAACCTCCCACTGGAGATTCCAGGCATTGCCCAGGTATTAACCCAGTATCTTAACACAAATGGTTGAAATGAGTGTAAAAGTCCTAGCAGGAAACAAGGACGAGTCCTGGTATATTCATAACTATTTCCCCTCCACAGTCTAGAAAGAATGGGAGTATTTAGAAACAAAAGTGGCTTTTACTCTTACAAACTGGTTTGTTTTTACCACAGCTTGATGGTGGGTGGAGTTATGGGCTATTTTGTAGTGAAGAAAAATAGAAATGAAAGAGACTAAGAGACTTGTGATATCACATGGGGGAAAAGTAAGGCCATTCACCAAAATGTTGGACCTTTAGTGTTAGGGAACCCATAGAAATTCAGAGATCTCTCAGAATGAGTCTGAAACCACCAAAGCAGCTGGAAGTGACCACTGGACCTAGATCCATCTGTGCTGTAAATTCAGCAAGTCAGATGAGCAGCTAGAATTGCACTGCAGCCAGGAGTAAGGATGCTTTCGAAGGCAGTGATTTCCTCTTCCCACACAGTAAATCTAAGCCTGGTTGCTTAATTAGTTTCCTACATTTTGATGTATCTGAGCAAAGTGCTCGTCACACCATTCCCTGGTGCTCTGTTAACTGTAAACATGGGGAAGCCTTATAACTGCATTATCCCAGTGTCCTGTTTGGGTTGGAAATCCTTGCAAATCCAGCCATCATAATCCCAGTCATCTCAAGCAATTATTCTTGAGTGTGTGTTTAAACATGTCCCTGAAATGGGATTGTTTCCTCAGCTGGGCTCAGGTGGCTTATATAAATGCAGACTGTACTGCAAGTTCACCACTTCAACAAGTGGTTAAAACTTGGACCAGTCTAGATTGTTGTGGTCTTTACAGACAAAGGAGTGCAGCAATAATTAGAAATCAACTGCATAAAGAGATTTGAAAAATCCATTGAAACAATTTGGCCGATTGAAGAACTGGTCACACCAAAGTGAACCTACAAACACTGGACTGGACTACTTGGTTCCACAAGTTCAATTCCTTACAATTATAAACAAGCATATAATAAATGTGTGGTATAGAAATGTCTATAAAACATTTATTCCATCTGCCTTCACAGGCCAATAAGCCATTTATAACAGCCTGTGCCAAGACTTATAATCAAAAAATCAAATGCCACCAATATAGTCTGGCATGCAAAGAAGACCAAGGGCTTTGCCATGACATCCTCCGGTACTCATAGGAGGCAGGCACTGCAAAATGCTACAGACAAAGGCAAAAATCCAACTCCAGCACTCTGCACCACTCTGATCTGAGGGGCATATGCCCCAAGGATGTGAGTGTGTCAGTGAGACTCACCAGCAAAGAGACAACTTATCACCTGTGCCTGTCTGTAGCAATCTGCAGTGATTCAGAGAGAGGTAAAATCTTCCTCTAAAGCATCCCAGGAGACAAATTATACCTAAGAAGGAAACAGTTCCTCCATCATCCCTCTAGGCAGCTGGCAGAAACCCTGAAGAATGACAATGATATTATATTCAATGATTTAGGCTTCCTTGTCAAACCAATAGCATCACCTGAAAGCATCAGCTGCTTCAAAGGAAGTTGAATGAAGTTGGAAACTAAAAAGAAATGAGAGGATAGGAGAGGTGGGGGGTGGGGAAAGCTACATTTGACATGTAGGTCCAGATCATTTCCAGTCCTCCTACAACATGAGTGTACTATGGACAGATGCTCCATGAAACAGGGAGGAAATAAAGGAAAGAAAAAGACAAGATACTCTCTGTATCTGAGGAGATAAAACTGCTCCATGGTCCTGCAGAGGTAAGAGTATGGCATAGACATTTGAAATGTTCACATGTGTGTATGTATGTTTGCTCAAATGTAATTGCAAATATGCACCAAAGACATTTAATCAGGGCAGGGAGAGTCTCAGAAAATTCCCATCAGTAAAGTATCTTCTGAATGCAGAGGCTTTTAATGAAGTTAATGAGAATAACACTTTAATCATAGATAGCTGCTGTTGTGGGGAGTATAATAGCCACATTATTTAGGCTGGATTTTTTCTCTGACAAACACAAATTTAGATCATAATGGTCAGATGTTTGGTTCCCAATTCTCAACTGAGTCAATTAAAAGTAGAGAGAGTAGGAGAGTTCGTGCTGAGAGATGAATGGACCCAAACTCTTTTGAAAGACAAATCTTTTTTGTTCACATCTCTACATATTGATTTAGGAACTTAACATTGGCTACTGAATTTAAATTAGGAGCCAAAAGATACTGCTCCGCTTTATGAACACAGTTAATGAATTAAGCTTCCCAGTATGCCCTCAAGGTAAGTAACAATCATTATTTGAATTTTAGAAATGCAGAAAGCTAAGGCCAAGTAATCTCTGAAGTATCCATCAATGTGCCTAGTTCAGGATACCTTCCTTTTGGTTTTCCAGAGGCTTGTTCAGCATTCTGCTGACAGTAGGTGCAAAAATTAAGCCAAAGGACAAGATCTGGAAAAACACCATAAGCATTTCCAATTTAGGTGTCAGAGGATGAAAAGCTGAGCCCCCTGCACTGCCACCCTTCATGGTGAGAAAAAGGAAATGCATGGGGTCTAGGATCCCTGCAAACTCCATGGGGAGACATTACCACCCCATGGGACAGTCACACACAGCCTGACATTAAACCACCAAGTAGTGTTTGAGCAAAGGAGTGTGTTCTGCAGAGTGTGTATGTCTGAATCGAGCATGTAGCTTAGATGCCTCCATCCCCTTGAGGTCCGTGGCTGAGGGAAAGGTTGCAATGCGAGGAGGTTTTTCCTCTCTTTGAAGGTGATACTATGATGAATGTGTATGCAATGAACTAGCCTCTAGGCCTTTCCCATCTTCAAATATCACGTCACCGAAAAGAAAATCTTAATCATATCTTTTACTGACGCTAGTTTACTGTTCAGTCAAAGATACAAGAGATGCTGGAATAGAAGATGAATGAAGGGTTCCTAGTCCTACCTCTGTTTATGTACTTTTAATCAAGGATTATGGAATGTGATGGGAGTAGAACAAGGACTGGAGAGAACCTTGCTTTCAACACAGTTGAGTCTTCCAAAGTGCCTCCAGGAGGCCAGCCAATGTGGAAGAACTGATACACCCCCAGGTCTGAGGTTGGTGTGGTCCTACTCACATGTTTAGGAATGAAACCTGAATCTGCAACAGTTATGTCTTGCACCAGAAATCTGTGCCAAAAATAAATGCAATGAAGATGTCAAGTTGGTAGAAAGGGTCATCTTGCAAATGCAAACTTGTTTTCTGATAACTATAAATATATACTCTGAATGTTATGTATGGTACCCAGATTTCTCGGAGTGTGGCAGCAAGGAAAATTGAAGTTGTAACAGGAAAATCTGAGGGGAAATCGAAAAAAGTTGGAAGCATGCACTCTCACTGTCTTCCTCTTAAACGAGTCGGCAGCTGTTGTCGACACAGCCCGGTACTCATTTGAATGATGTCCATAGAGCACGGTTTCAAAAGACAACTGTTTAAAACTCTAACAAAAGAAAAGGAAACATCTTCTTGCTATTCATAAGGTAGATGGAAGACATGGAAGTACTTACTCCACAACTTGTTTTCCAAACAGCAGTTGGTGGTTTTCCCTTGCCTCAGTGGTGATACCAATCTACTGCACAGGAAAGAGTTATCTTTCCAAAGCTCGTTAAGTCCCTGCTAAGGTTAACAGCAGTCCTTTGGTAACACAGACCATCCTGAAGACAGCAAATTTCATCCCTGTCAGATTCCATTAGTTACATTTTTAAACTGATCTTTTAATAGTACACATTACAGCTGCCTACCTTCTCCACACAACAGTGCAACAGAAAAGGAAAAACACTGAAAAGATTTCAAAATCTTCTTCCAGAAATATGCCACTTCTTGGATGAGAGAGGTAAACACTATGAAGAACTCGGTGGTTCTCCACAGCTGTCTGGTTTGGCTTTCACTGTTGAGCTGACATCAAAACTTAAAGACCTTAATCTTGAAATTCAAGGTGAAGGGAAAACTGACACAAATTATTTCATCAGTAAGTGCTTTCAGAATGAAGCTTGAGCTTAGATAAACCAGTTCAACGTAGATTTCTTTTCTCTACATTTCAAAAGAAAGTCAAAGAAGAAACAAACTTTCCTAAGATGATGTAGTCAGAGTATTTGGAAAATGCTAAGGAGGATTTTGAGATGTGACTTTCTGGCTTCAGCTGCAACATACTCACCTCTTCGCTAGTTTCTTGGTTGCTAGACTTATATGCAGAATTTCTAATCAGATCAGAAGTGTCTTGAAAGTAAACGTCAGTGACCTGGAATGGAAATTATAACCTTGCAAACAGATGTGCAATTAAATGCATCGCCACGTCAACCATATTTTTAGCCATTACTGGAAAAAACTCAGCTTTCTCTTTCTGAGTGAAGTTTCCTTTTGATTAAATGCATGTTTCAGGTCAACACATCTGAGTGAAGCTGAAATTTCCATGATGAAAATATTGAAGTCCAAGCTCAGGTCTGTTTTGTCAGGTGACCTCCTTAATAACTGCAGACAAGTAGCAGTGACACATTACATATCCTGAAAGTTGGCTGAGAACATGCAATACTGGAGTTCCCATTATTGCTTCTCTGAAAGCAATTCTTATGACACTGATGGCAATAATATACCTTTAGGTCTATGACTGCACAGTATTTTTTTAATATAGTGTTATGATAAATTTAAAATTATGTAAAAATAAGTTAATTATTAGCTACATATTATTTTAACTTCCCATTTTTGTGCAAAGTGCAGGTCTTATTGAAAAAGCTCACCCTGGCATTGGCCCTGAAGGAGGGCACAGTGGAGGCACACCCCAGCCACACAATGCAAGTCATAGAAGAAATGTAGAGGTATCCACAAATATCAGTGCTGAAATAGATTTATTGGTGCTGGACCTGAACTGACATTTCCATATACCCATGCTGGGGTTTGTGAACTTGCTGGCTTGCTTGCAGATCTTTTTTTCTGCACTTCATTGTGTGCTGTAGTTGCACTTGGGTCTGAAATACGTAGGTGGCACTTGGTCAGTAAATGCTTATCCTCCTAGTCTAGTTCTGTGGTTGGATGCAGCCAATGTGGGGGCGCAGGGAAACAAACCCCACCCCCCTTCCAAACCCCTGTGGTGTGGAGAGTGGCTAATGTGTCAGTCAACTGCGCAATGCTGCCTTCCTGGAGCAAGCTGTTAGAGCTGTCCATTAGCAGTCAGGTGGTGCA
>VUYV01000046.1:1587606-1675536 GCA_008711295.1 Anarhynchus alexandrinus
TCTTTCTCTTTCTCTTTCTCTTTCTCTTTCTCTTTCTCTTTCTCTTTCTCTTTCTCTTTCTCTTTCTCTTTCTCTTTCTCTTTCTCTTTCTCTTTCTCTTTCTCTTTCTCTCTCCCTCCCTTCTTTTCCTCCTTCCTTCCTTCCTCCCTCCTTTTCTTCCCTCCTTCGTTCCTCTCTTTTTCTTTTTTATTTTCTCTCTCCTTTCTACTTTCTCTTTTCTCACACAGAATCACAGAACCACTGATGTTGGAAGGGACCTCCAGATGTCATCTGGTCCAACTCCCTGTTCAAGCACGGCCACCAAGAACTAGTTGCCCAGGATGGCAAAAGTCCAGGCGGCTTTTGAATATCTCCAAGGATTGAGACTCCACAACCTCCCTGGACAACCTGTTCCAGTGCTTGGTCACCCTCATAGTAGAAACGTGTTCCCTGATGTTCAGAAGAAACCTCCCGTGTTTCAGTTTGTGCCCATTGCCTCTGTGTCTGGCACTGGGCACCAATGAAAAGAGCCTGGCCCCATGCTCTTTGCACCATCCCTTCATGTATTTATAGACATTAATAAGAAGTCTTTTCCTCTCCAAGTTAAACAATCACTGCTGTCTCTGCTTCTCCTTTCTCCTTTCTCTTTTCTCTCTTTTTTGAATCCAAGTATCAAAAGGACTTAAGCATAATGAATCATCACATATTATGGAAGAGGTCAGTTACAGTGACTAGAGTTACAGCTGTCATGACTAAATTGTAAAATAATATTACAGAGCTGTTAGAGACTTGTGAATTCACGATACAACACTGCTATTTCAGGTGAAAAGGGATGCATTTTCCCATCTGTTCTTTCAGTCCCAGTAGTTAAACACATTAATTACTGGCATGATTCCAGCACATTAGGGGTTGATCTGCCTGATTTATTTTTTTTAGTGTGTTATTGAAGGACTGCGATGAAGCGTATAGTATTTTTAAAATAAAAAGCACTAACCCATAAGCTCTAGAGAACATGTTTCAAATCTGCCTTAACTTACTAGACCTTCACTGTCTGAAGCATGTCCTTGATCGGCATTTACCAGTGTTAGAAAATCACCAGAAGATGATCTGTTGTGATGCTCAGAAACTCCTGAGGGCTGTAACAAGGCAGAGGGCTGCCAGCCAGGTTACAGCACAGGCATTTTGCTTTCTCACTATTGTTGTCTTCTACTATGAGAATTCAACTGAGGCATATACAAAAAATAAGCAACATCTCCAGGCTACGCTGATGACTTTACAAAGACACATATGAATCATACCTGTTTAAAAACAGGGACTGTCACAACATTCAGAGGAGTTCCAGCAACGGTTGTCCCATGCCCTGGCTAATACTGTCTCAACAAAGCTGGGACACAGCCTACGCAGCTTAGTGGACAAGCATACATCTGAATTCTGGATTTCCCTTGATCTGGTGTGGGGTGAGAGATTCATCCCTGTTTCTGGTTTTGCAGATCCCTTTGGAACACTCTCTCTGGCTAGCTCGGTTCGTGCAAGCACTCAAACCCAGAAAGCTATTATGGTGAATGTAGTGGATGTATGTGCTGATGCAGTTCATAATTTACACAGCAACAATGTAGTAAATGAAGGTGTCCTTCTATGACTGTGTATATTTGTTCACCTTGAAGGGATTCACTCTGTTGCAGCCCACTTGCTCAGCTCTCCCAGCTGTGATGAAATCCTTCGGCAAAGCTCTAGTATTCAGAATTGCTTTCATTGATTGGGGTCTTGATCTTGTTTGTCTTTGGAGACAAACATTTCCCTAGAGACTCATTTTGTGCTTGGGATTCTGCTCAAGTTCAAACCTTGCCCCTTGAGCACTTTCTATCAGTCATAAAATTGATATATAATGGAGATATTATGTATTCACTTTTCTTCTGAAAGGTCTTTCCTGCACATGCCTACCTTCAGAGGTGCTGGTGTCTTTTGAGTATAGATGGCCAAGTAGATCAATCACCCGGCAAACTGTACACAAAATTTGCTAATTGCAGCTAATGATAATATACTCTGTGAAGGAAACTCTGAATGGACAATGGGGTTCAAACACACTACTAGGCTCTATAAAATACTGAAAAGTGTCATTCACAGAGACATTGATTAAGAACTACACTTATGAAAGCATACTTAGAAAAACAATTTCTGCAAGTGGTTATTTTGATTGCAACTATATACTACAGAAGCTATGTATAATTTTGATCCTAGTAGACCTGAGATAAATAACCCATCAACTCATCTTTGAAAGATACCACAAGGTGGACATGCTGTGTAAACTCAGTGGCTAAGTAAGGATAAAGGCTGAATTTTGATCTATGTTTTCTCAAAACAAACAGGATATTGAAATATTGCCACAGTTTCATTTTTATTGTTTGATGACTTGATGCACTCTGGGGTTTTCAGCCATAACAAACCAAAGAGAGGTAAGGATGCAAGAAGAAGGAACTGACAACATCAGAACATATATTGAAACCTGTTGCATTAATCAAGAAAACAGAACGGAGCAGGCAGTGAGTAAAAAATCTTTAAACAGTATAGATGTCAGGGGAAGAACACACCTGGTTTGTGTCATTTGCCAGTCTGGGAGCCAAAATAAAACAAGGGTGGAAAAATCAGTGACATGGGAACCAAAAAAATAGAACTGAAATGAAACTTTCTTACCTTGAAATTGGAGGGATATGAGTTTGGTGGATGGACTGTTAGCTGGATAAGGAACAGACTGGATGGTGGCATGCAAAAGATTATAGTCAATGGTTCAATGTCCAAGTGGAAACCAGTAGCGAGTGGTGTTCATCAGGGGGGACGTATTGGGACCAATACTATTTAATATGTTCATCAATGACAGACAGTGTGATTGAGTGCACCCTCAGCAAGTTTGCAGATGACAGCAAGATGAGTGATACAGTTGATTCGCTCAAGGGAAGGGATGCCATCCAGAGAGACCTTCACAGGCTTGAGGAGTGGGCCTATGTGAACCTCATGAAGTTCAACAAGGTCAAGTGCAAGGTCCTGCACCTGGGTCAGGGCAATACCCAATATCAATACCAGACCAGAGGCTGAATGGATTGAGAGCAGCCCTGAAGAGAAGTACTTGGGGATACTTTTGGATCAAAAATTGGACATGAGCCGGCAACGTGCACTTGTAGCCCAAAAAGCCAATGGTATCCTGGGCTGCATCAAAAGAAGAGTGGCTAGCAGGTCAAGGGTGACTCCACT
Organism: Anarhynchus alexandrinus; assembly: GCA_008711295.1. NCBI lineage: Eukaryota > Metazoa > Chordata > Aves > Charadriiformes > Charadriidae > Anarhynchus > Anarhynchus alexandrinus. Next base: position 1,590,832 of record VUYV01000046.1, read on the forward strand.
CTTGTGAGACCCCACCTGAAGTATTGCATCCAGCTCTGGAGCTCCCAGTACAAGAAAGAAATGGACCTGTTGGATTGGGTCCAGAGGAGGCACACAGAAATGATCAGAGGGCTGGAGCACCTCTCCTATGAGGACAGGCTGGAGAAGGGAAGGCTCTAGGGAGACCTTAGTGTGCCCTTTCAGCACTTAAAGGGGGCTTGTTAGAAAGATGGAGAGAGACTTTTTACCGAGGCTTGTAGTGACAGGACAAGGGGCAACAGTTTTACACTGAAAAAGGGTAGATTTAGATTAGATAGAAGGAAGACATTTTTTTTATGATAAGGGTGGTGAAACACTGGCCCAGGCTGCCCAGGTAGGTGCCCCATCCCTGGAAACATTCCAGGTCAGGTTGGATGGGATCAGGAGCAACCTGATCTAGTTGAGGATTTCCCTGCTCATTGCAGGGACTAGATGACCTTTAAAGGTCCCTTCCAACCCAAACTATTCTGTGGTTTTCTATGATTCTATGAAAAGAAGCAGAATTTATCAAACAGTTGGAGTAATGTCACTGCCAAACCGTGAGTTTTGCCAGCTCTTCTAAACTAAGCAAGGTCGAGCTAAATCAGTACCAAGATGAGAGACCACCAAATAAAACCTGACTCAGTAAGCAGCACTTCATCTTTTTGAACAATTTAGTTTGGCTCTTCCAACACAATGTCATTAGACGTCATGCTTTTTTTTAATGAATAGCTATGGGAAAATAATCATGCTCAGTTGGGGGTTTTTTTGTTCATTTTTATAGAAGGGAGTCTTTTTAGTTTCAGGAAAATTAAGAGCTGCTTTAATAACCCCAATTGATGAGTATGTTAGCTATTACTGTCCCTGTGATGCTGAAGTGGAGTTTTATGTCTAGAGTCACTGTTACACACTATCTCTTATTTACTGCTTATGAATGCCTCACTCCTAAGATAAATGGAATTTACAAGCAGAGACTTGACTTCGTCTTGAACCCAAATGCAAACCTGGTTTAAAGACATTTTTTCATGAGCTGAAGCTCATTGGTCAGTATGAAATATTTTTTGAAATCGAATCACTTTGGGATTTTTTTTTCTTTCGCCCTTGAAATGGAGCTAAAGCCAAATTGTTCCTTTGAAAAATGTCGAATTTAAATCTGTACTAAACCAGAACAGCTCAGGTGATGCTTGAAACAAGATAAGAGTTGAACAAAAACCTTTCCTTGTGTGACTCGTTTGCAAATAAAAAGGCCTCCAAAACACAAAGTCCTGAAAAATATAGGTGTATGTCAGCTCTGCAAAAGCAATGAGAAACGAGATGGGATTTTCTCTGCTTATGTACCAACACCAGAACCATAATTCCTTGTGCAAAGAGAGTCTCCCTTTACCAGATGTCCCTGTGTCAGTGACTTGCCACCTCTGCAAGTTTAATAATGAGGCAACTCATGTGTGGAGAGCCTTGTTGAAAGCCTACTCAGGTGACACTGTTCATTGACATCTCTGATGTTTGGATCAGGCTCTGAGAGCACAAGAGCATCCAAACTCTCCTGAATGGTTTGGGCTGACTTGGCGGATTCAGAGGCCCCAAGGGCAGTACAGTTTTTCTTCCCACTGATTTTATCCAAAAAAGGTAAAACATTGTCCTCAAACTAAATGTTTGGATATTTAAGCATCACAGCAATTGAGAGTACCACATCCCTCACTTATTGTAGCTACTCCTGGGGAAACGTTGCTAATAGGATTTAACAGTCTGTTGCGCAAGGAAGCCAGTGGCATTTAAAAAACCCTTCGTTCCTCTCTCTCCTTTGTTCAAAGCTGCCAGATTGAAGTTTACTCGGTAAATATGCAAAGACTTAAAATTACCTTTCAGTTAGCATGGACTGAAATGGGAAAAATCCCCTTCTGTCTAATCTAATTTACTGCCAGAATCAAGAGTGTCAATAGAAAAGAGCCATCAATATGACGCGCACATGGAAAATAATTCATTTCTCTCTGTTCCCAGGTGGTTGTGGTGCAGATGCAGTGGTTGCTTGTGTCCCATAATTAAGCCCCAACAGCTTTGCCATTGTATTATGTGTTACATACATTATCCTCAAATCGTCTCCCTTCCAATGATGTATTTGACTGATGCACTGTGCTGCCAAACAGCTGACATGAGGATGATGATGCAGCAGTAGCGAAATGAACCTTTCAATGTCGGCACTGGGATGATATATAACCCCATAATGGCTCTGTTTAAGCTGGGGAGAAAGCATCCAGGTGGGACAGGATGACACAGGTGGAGGCTTTTGGGAAGCTGGGAACAATCTCCCCTTTAGGCTCTCTCTCCAGCACAGTTTCTGCTGGTTTTATAACAGTGGATTTCTAAACCTGTCTAACTTCCCTCCCTCCCTCTGTGTTTAGATAACAATATTTAACTTTTTACAGCACTGCAGTGGCAGGGACAAACTGTGACAATCATTGCTGAAAACAGAAAGTACAATACAACCCCGTTCAACAGAAGATGGCTGTTGGCTCCTGATTTAACAGTGCATCACATTAAACCTTCTCACAACTCTCTTCAAAGCTCTTCTTCAGAGCTGTTCCCGCCCCTACGTCTCCCCCATTGCTGGACTCTGAGTCCTCCTCACCCCCATGACCGCTCTTGCTCTGCCAACACTTCTAACTTTGTCAGTTTGTTGATCAACAACTCCCACTGTTGCCCATGAGCCCTACCGCATATAGCCTTCTATATAAATGGCCCAACTTCCACCCACATGTTAAAAACTCCTTTGTGCTGTAATACTTAGTGAATTTATTTGAATATACTCTGCCCAGGCAAAGGCTTCAAAGACTGACAAAGTAGATGATTCTCTAACTGAGATATTAGGTGCAGCAAGTATTTATTATTTGGTAGCAAATATGCCTCATTAAAATTTGCTAGAGTGAAAAGTCTGATCCTATTCATATTTGATGGGGAGTTAGTCCAAAAACTTGGCATACATCACCGCTGCCTGCTCTCAAAAGTAAGCTAAAACTGGCGGCGTGCCTGGTTCTCTTTCTCTCCTTTAAACTACATCCATCCTCAGATCATGAGCTCCTGGGCACAAAATACCCCCATCCTGAACCAAGCAAAAATTTGGCATAACTTTAAAGAAACAATCGTCTTTTATACAAATGATATCCCATAATACTCTACTGGTTTAAGAGAAGCCAACTGGTCTTAAAAAACGAAGTAAGATAGGGCAATTTGGAGTAGTGGTGGAAAGTATTTGTAGCTAAGGTTTGAAATGAGAGTTCACACAGGACACATGGAAGGGGTCTATATGGAATGGGAGTTCAGGATTCTGCAACGAAAAGAGCTATTGTGTTCCAGAAGTCAAAATTGCAGTGAGGAGGAAAGGCTCTGAGTGAGAGGGTTGCTGGAGCAAGTGGACAGATGATTTTAAATTCTAAAAAGAAGTGATCGACATGGAAATGTCCAGTTACAGGAGAAGCTACTGTGAGGAGGTTAGGAAAACATTGCCTCAGGTAACTTTCTAAGAGAGGGACAGTGATGGTCTTCATGATACAATATGGAGAGGTGCAATGAAATAAAAAAACACAAGAATCTCAAATAAGATTGTACATTTTGAGGAAAATGCATGAAAACCGATGATAGATTTCTAGACTTGAAAGCTGGGAAAGAAACAGGATTAAAAATGACAGAGTGTGAGTAGGTACTACAAACACCACAGTAATTCTGGATGATATTGAATTAGTCTGTCTATAGGCTTTTTTTGCACATGGTTCAAACCAAGTCAACATGGTTGGCCATTGCCAAAACCCCACCTGTGTGACAATTACAAGGAGAGGTGGGCTGTTCCGAAGTGTCTGGTTGCATCTTATTTTTCTCATAGCGACACTGATTTGAGGTTTCAGTGGGAATTGTACTGGAACTGCTTTACCTTTCTCTTAGTCGGGTCTTTGGGCTTTTTTTCTTGGTTCATCTTCAGCTAGCTGTTCCGGGCTGCCTTTAGGCCCAACACAAAGCAATGAAAAATCTAATTGAGCCTTCCTACCAGTTCAACAGATTTTTAGGTCATGCCTTCAAAGTCATTAAAAAGGGATTTGGGATCACATCCGTTGTTGGTTCAGGGGACAAGACTGAGGGAACGGCAGATTTCTTACTGTGAGCCCAAGGTCAGACTGCAAGACACTTGCTCAAATGAAGCTTAAGCGCCCCAATACCAGGACTTCGGTTTCCGTGCTTTTATTTTCCTCTCCAGGTTAAAAGGAGCTGCAAGAAACTTAGGAGAAGTCATTGAAAAAGAAATGACTCATCCAATCATCCAATAAGGCAGTAAGGGTCTTAATTAGATCCCAAAATGAGTAAATCTGGTTGGTCCACAGCAGTATGGAGCAGGTGCCAAGCATGACAAGCATCTTTGCGAGGATGGAAAGCCCTGTCTGTTAGTACAGAACAAGGCGGGGGGTGGTGGTGGGTGCCAAATATCTGTCGATAATTCTATACAGGGAATACATAAGGGGAGGTAGAGACATGCCATCAATAAGCTCTACAGCTCACTGTGTCTACCATGATCCCTGGAGCAGAAACTTATTGTGAAAGTCCCAGCATGCGGTGTACTATGGGATCTTGCTCCAGGGCTAGTCATTTATTATCTTTCTCTGTGGCAACCAGGCGAAAAAGAAATGAAAATTTTTAAGCAACGACAAGTGGAAAATTCAGAAAACTGGAATGCCTGACAAATATCAGTTCAAAGACATTTAATGAACTGTGATTAAATATTTCATGTTTCAATTAGGGCCTAACTGAAAGGCAGTTCAGGTCCACACAAAAGCTACCAGTGACTTCAGTTCTGGCCCCTACCTGAATATTCAGGTTTTATCTATAACGTCTGTTGTGTAGGAAAGCTTCGCAGTGGGGTCTAGACTGGAGGTTTGCTAACTTTGTTTTGTGCATTGGGCTAAAGGAGGCTGAGGAAGGATGGTTACGTGGTGCCCTTCAGGCTCTCCCTCTTGGTGTGAAGAAGAGGGCTCCCAGGGTTTGCTCACACCAGGTCCTTCCTGACCCCTGAAGCAAGTCATGCATGGGTATAGTAGACACAGCAGGTTAATGTCCTAATAAAAAATACAGTGATCAGATGCAGGGCAGCTCAATGGGGAGCCTGAACAATCATTTCTGCAGGAGGAGAAAGATGCAGTTCTGTAAACATAAACACACTTACGGTCCACTTAACTCTTGCTATTATGAGAGGAGTGAATAGTTCCTTATTTCATACAGCTTGGCGAACTGCATGTTTACAGTAGGGACCACTTGAGGCCCCTTGGACTCCGATGCTTTTGCTTTGTTCCTCCTCCTGCCATGGTGCTAAGGTGTAATCAATGACTGCTTTATTTCCACAACAGAGTTGATCAGCCGTTCACTTCCTTAATCAGCTGCCACCAGTTAAAATGAAATATTTGCACATATCATGCCTTTTAAAATGTAGTCCTGTTCAGTTTGCAATCTCTTCTTTTCCAAAAATCTGTACTTTCAAAAATTACATATTTGAATGTAGGAGATATAAAGTGATTGTAAAAGGAAAGTGATTTAAAGATTTCAGTATAATTTAATGTAATTCCAAACAATATTCTGTATCATTTACGTATAATAGCTTCTCTTTCATGATGGAAAGTTTTCTGTAACTCTATCCTACTCTCTGGCAATTATTCATATTCTAGTTGAAAGGCTTTACATTCCTATAACTGTAATCTTTTATATTAATGATTTGCACATCAGCTATCCAGTAATATTTTATAGAGATATCTTTCTCATTCTGCAAAATTCCTTCCTGCCTTTTATAACTATTCAGAAACCAAAGATCATAAAATGTGCCATTTGGAAAGGAACTTGTTGATACTCCTCGCTCACTGGAAATTGTCATCTGGAAGTTTCCCAAACCATAACACCTCACTAGCTTCAACCACAAAATACTGATATCAGGATTCAGCTGATTTTTCTGTGGAGTTAAAGATTGCAAAAGTAGACTGTTGGATAGTTAGTTATTCACAAATATTTTGAAACTAGTTGGAAGCCATTTCTTATTAGCCTACACTAATAAGAAGGACAAAAAGCAAATAAAAAGGCCACTTGTCCTGCTTTGGTTGTTGTCACTAACGAGAAATTTTTCCTCTTTCAAAAGCATTTTGCACTGATTGAAAAAAAAACCAGAGTCAAAGAGAACCAATAGCTGAGCTTCTAATGAGCCACTGGCTTTACGTAACCACAAAAGCTGTCAGGCAGAGTGCACATTGCGTGTTTTTTGGTGATCATCTTATCAGTGTTGGAGAGAACAACAGTGTACACTGCTTAGAGATGTTCCATCCATGGTGGTTTTGAAGCATTTGTTAGAGGAGCCATTTATTTCTCCTCCCAAATTAATATAATTATGGAGACCACCTTGGAATTGATCTCATGAAATTTTATTTTCATTTGGGGAGACTGAGTACCTGGGATGGAGGTGAAGCTTCATACAACTTGAAGTTTTGTGTCCTTTATGGGACCATGTTGGTAATCCATGTCTAGAAATGCTTGGAGAACACCACCAGTGAAAACAATTCCTCTAAATATAGAATCATAGAATGGTTTAGGTTGGAAGGGACCTTAAAGATCACCTAGTTCCAACCCCCCTGCCATGGGCAGGGACACCTCCCACTAGACCAGGTTGCTCAAAGCCCCATCCAGCCTGGCCTTCAACACCTCCAGGGATGGAGCTTCCACAACTTCTCTGGCCAACCTTACCACCCTCATAATGAAAAATTTCTTCCTAATATCTAATGTAAATCTCCCCTCTTCCAGTTTAAAACCATTCTCCATGACTCATCAAAGTTATTAATTCTATGAGTCTGTGTCCTAGAAGTTCCTCTTGCAACAGATTAATCAAACTGGATGGAAAAAGGAATTCTAACGCTTCAGGGGGTTGTTGTTGAAGCAATAACATCATAGTGTAACAAATTATAATCACTTGTATTGAAAATAAAGTAGCATCCTTCCTGTAAATGGCAGCTCATTTTTTCAGTCCTTCATACTCAGTGGAAGACAAATTCGTGCCACAGTTGTAGCAATTCTGTCAAACAGTAATTCAGGTTGGCTTTATCTTTCAGAACACAAAGGGATCTGAAATACGCAACTGCAAATTAGAGTCCGATCAATTTACCAAGGAAAGAGAACAGGACAATATGCTGCTTCTAGAGGAGCCCTAACTTAATTTTTCCCCATTCACATTTGTATTCTTGGAAAAGTGATTCAAATTCTGAAATAATCAATGAAAGATTCAGAGTAAATTCCAGTTATTGATATTCCTGGTAGCTCTTACCATGCTTCTAATCTCACAGGCTGAGTTTTTTTCCCTTCCAGTACCACAGCTGCATGTGGCATAACTGGAATTTCTGATTTAATCATGCACTGTACTTGTCCAAGGAGCTAAAATTATGCTGGGAGATACAATATCAGCTACATGTTCACAGATTCCAAGACAAAAACATCCAAAGGAACCACTGTAGTCAGAAAGTCTGACCTGTTGCCTAGTACACACCTGGGGACATCCCTGATTTTGTCTGTGTTAGAACAAGAGGATATAGTTTCCAGCTCCCTGTGATTTGGCTATAAGTGCTGTAGAATCCTCTGTAATTGCTATTCCAATCTTTCTGCACTAAAATTGTGGGCCGCAGTCTAGCTCGGTTGTCCAACTAGAGACACTTGTCTGTAACTTTTGTCTACATGATTGAAGAGCTCATTATCCACAAATATGTTCAACTCCTACCCATCTCTACTGGTGCAAAAGATTGGTATTGAGCTGGAGAAAATAATATTTGAAATATTAGGCACCTAGTATTTATTCCAATATTGCAAGTACAGTATTGTGACTCCCCAAAGCAGCCTCAACTATGAATTTTACTGTGTGTTCACAAACTTCTTCATTCATGATTTTTAAGGCTAGAAAGGACAGCTATTATTACCTAATTTGCCTGTTTCCCTAAATAATGTGAATTGCAATTAAGTGATTTGTACACACGTGTGTTTGTTTACCTGCGTTTCTGTTAAAGATACCCATTGTTGAGTGAAGAAAGTGCAGAAGAGAACCATCTGGATCCTGGTAAAAGGGAGAAGTAAAGCAGAACTTCCATGTCCTGTAGCCTGAGGGCCTGGAAGTGGTTACGTGAGAGGGTAAAAAAAAAGGAAGTTCTTTAAAATGCTCCAAATATATCACTTTCAAGACTGAGGTTGTTGTCAGCAACATAAGTCATGTTATTCCTCATAGAAGCTCTGTTTAAGTTTTACAACACCTCATGTTCTAGCGAAAAATAAAAAGATAATGCTCATGTGTTTATCTGGTCTGTACTTCTCTAAAATTTTGGCATCTTGGTTCTAAGCAGTATTCTTCTGTCAATGGACCACCCTAGTGCTTCTGAAGGACAAGAGGTAGAAGGCAGTGCAAGCAGTAAGTGGACAAGCATCCTCCTTCTTCTACTTTTGTATAAGTCAGTCTTCTATTACAGTTTGAAAAAGGCAAGGATGGTAGAACTGGAAAAACTGACACCCATTTATTGCCATTAAGAAGATAAGAAGCACATGTGCCTGTCCTCGAGAGTTGGTTACCCCCTGGCAGCCAGGCCTGTGTCGCAGTTGTGCTTCCTAAACAGAGTAAATATGAAATGAACCACAACCTTATTTTATGTCAGAAAAGCAAAAAATGTTTGGGCTCTGTATTGCCCAGTTGCACATCAAAAGTCATATGTAATCTTTCCAATGCATATTAAAATTTTAAAGGGGAATAAAGATTTTTAGCATGCAGGGAAAAAAAAAGAGAATCACTGAAGGCTCAGGCTGGAAAGTCTTTAGCTTTGATCCTGTGCCAGTGAGCAAACAGAGGATGTTATTTTCATTTATGGTGAGCTTATCATTTTAAACTACAATTACAACAATATCAAATTAAAAGTTCATACAATACTTACTCTTGCTTTCAGGTCTTGACTGCATCTCATAAAGCTCAAAAGCACGTAACTCAAAAATATAATCTTCAGCAATATGGGTTTTCAAAATTTGTAAAAGGCTATAAAAGTGTCAATTCAAATTCCCCATAAATCATGTGTAGCTTGGGATGAATCTTTGATGCTTGATGTTGGATGTTCATCTCTGTCCCTTGTGAGCTTGGGATACATATTTCATTCTGGTTTTCACTCCAGCAAAAGTATTTGCTTAGTGGTCTGCAGCATACAAAACTATTCTATAGATTTGGGTTAAAATACCACTGAAACATCATGTCTAGACCTCCTTTTGCTATTAGTTGTACAAATGCTAAATGTATACTATACCTTAGAAAAGAAATGAGCTGATATTTATGGTGACTTAGTCCTTACATGCTCCAGTCATAGCAGAGCACTATCAGGAAGGGCGCTGTACAACCACTGACCACAATGATTGAACCATCAAGAGATCCCAAATTAAACGTAAGTCAAGACGCAAGAGGTGGTTGTAACACAGAGACAGGAGGAGCATTACAGAAACTTGTTTCTGCCGCTGGAGCAACAGGTGAATCTCGGCCTTTGCATTTTGGGCGAACTATTAGGATACTACATGGCCATGGGCTTTCTCCAGAAAGCTCTGTTATCCCATTTCTGGCATCAGCCAGATGCATTTACTGATTAAGCATAGGTTCCAGAATTTCAAAGATGTATGCAAATAAAATAAAACCACCACTGATAGGAAAAAAACCCAGCAAATGCTTATTCCAAACTTCTCACCATTGAGAAGAATGGTGTGGGAGGGATCGTGCATTGAAGGCAAGTGGTCTTAATAGATTTTTAGAATATTTCTCTGAGAAATACACAGTGTTACTGCGTCTCAAGGATTTCTGCTGTATTGCTGTCTAAGCTGTTTGTGGTGGGACAGATTCTGTGTGCTTGGTTCCTCTCTCAGGCAGTGCATGAGCCACCTCACTGGTGGCTGTGGTGTTGCACCAGTTATTGTTTGTGTAAGTAAGATGAGAATCTACCTCCCCTTAATAAGTTTAAGGTGATGAACCAGTGAAATACAAACTGGAAACACTTTTGCAGTGGCATTTTTATTTTCCTTCTCCAACCAACTATGGTAAACCTGGGTGGAACTCTCTTCACTAATTGCCTTTCGTTGCAGACCAAACTTACCTCCAGCTGGGAGTGCCACAGGGGCCAACAAATCTTTACACATCTCATTAGGGGAAGTCTGACAGAGCACACACCACGGTCATGGTGTTGAGCAGGAAACTGAATAAGCAAGGAGTATCTGGGATCAATGAAAAGATCTTTCAAACTATCAGGTTATGCCACAACTTTTACCGAGGTAAGACGCATGGGTATATTCCCAGGAGGAGTTGCTGGGGACTCTAGACATGGAAGGAAAGATCTCTGGAGATCCTGTGGAAGAACTGGGGCCCCTCAGAAATACTCCATGATGCTGCTACCAGAGAGCCATTCCAACTACATCAAACAGGGATGGACAGGGAGAAAAAGTGGGGCAGCATCAGTCATAAGGTTGTTGTGACTGTTTGATGGATTTGTGAAATACTTGCTAGTGTAGCACCCAGGTGCTCTGCTTTTGACATGAAAAGGAGCCTTTCAAAGGGATGAATGGCAAACCTGCTTATCTCCAAAATCATAACTATTAATGTAAACCTGGAGTGAGGCAGTCCAGGCACTGGTTGTTGTCATACATGTTCCTCTCTTGCAGCATACATTGTCTCAAAGACCCCTTTGAAACTCATGTACTGCGATGAGGGAAGGGTAGGAGGAAAATGAGGGCCTGGCTGTAAAACAAAAATCTTGCTTCACAATGCATCAAGGATCCCTTGGCTTTCTTTTTGCTACTGTTTTTGCAAACTAGTCTTTTATAAATTTTTCTCAAAGGAACGTGTGAAAGAGATGCATCTTGGAATATCAGCTTAGATACAGCAGTAAATTGCAGCCTCATACACATTTACAGTGAATTTCCTACCCCCCAGGCAATTAGTTATCTGGTAATGTTTCCCTTTTGTCTCACTTGTGCCCTGATATGATACCTTTGTGTTTACTCATTGACTCACAACTGAGACCTGGGAAACCTTATTGAATAGTAACCGTGCAAAGTGTACCATTAAGAAAATCCTGACCAGTTCTTGCACATCCATTTATAAGCGCCGAGCAGTCCTTTTGTCCTCCGCTGTACACTGTTGTGTAGAATGTCTTCAAAGATGCCCTCTTTTGAAGAGTAAGGAGTTAATTTATTTGTTTCTATTTTACCAGATGGAAGGAGTATCTGGGATTCTGTATCCTGAATCTCGCAGCAGAATGGATCGCGAGTTTTCCAGTAGATCTCAGTTTACCTGAAAGCGTGGTCTTGTAATACACACTATTTGTGAGTAATGATTAAAAGGGGCTTCATTTTGATGACCATATTTGTGAAAGCAAAATAGGATTTGTGAATAAAGCAGAATGTTTGCCCAGAAAGTCAGACAAATGTGTTGCATTCATCATTTGATACTTGCTCACTTGAAATTTTCATTACATAGACATGAAAGTATATAATTTATAAAGAGAGTAAGAGTAAACAGAGTAATACTGAAATAAAATAATTTATTTGAAGGGTGCCATGACCAAAAGAAGCATTATATTTATCAGGTAACACATTGATAAGCAAGGATATCTGCCCCTTAGCCCATACATGCAACCTTAGATTTAGAATGTCTTTTATAACAGGTTGTCTTCAGACATTCTCTCAGATGTTAAAGAAGGGAAAGTAGATATTTTTAAAATTGTTTCTTTCTTTCTATATAGAAAATTGTTAGAAATATGTTCTGCAAGAAAGAGTCCAGTTAATATTGTATTAACATATAACTACTCTGAATAAGTAAATACAAATTGATTTTCCTCCATTAGCTGTTGGTACAGCATCTTTGAAATCATGCGATATATCTTTTAAGCTGTGGGTACAATTCTAGTTGGTTAGAGGGAGTTTGCTCCTCTTTTGTCTTTTCAGTCTGTTGTCTGTCTCCCATGACTTTGCAAATTTTACCTGCTGTTCTCAGAAGCAAAAATACATAATGAAGCCTAATATCTTGCAGCAAGTTATTAGAAGATTTGAACTCTGAAAGCTGATATATCAACATCAGGTGAGAAAGTGAACAGAGAGTGTCCGGATTAAGTGATAATCATTAAGAAAAAAAAAAAAAGTCTTAAAAATTAACCAGGTGATTATGTGGCAATGAGATATCGCAATCAATCTCCAGTAAAACCTCTGCAGTGTGCTGACATAGGTTCTGTAGCCTCAGGTCAGCCTTGGTTTTTTCAGTTGCAGATCCATCTGGCTAGCAAGTTTGCTAGCTCGAATCATAAATCATTAAAAAGGTATTCTGTTATTCCAGGCACCGATGCTCCAGTTTGTTGATGCTTTTCTCATTCAGGGGCACAGCACAGCTAAACAGGTCATTGTTTGACTTATGCAGCACTTCTAAGAGAGGTTGGTAAAATGTTCAGAATCGCTAATGCCCATTATGTGTCCACTGGCAATGACCTTTCTGTGAGATACCCAGAAAAGCACAGCTTGCACTGAGATTTACCGTCAGGAGAAGCTGGAAGCTCTGTTGTTGCTAGGCAGATGTTATGGATGAAGGTAACGTTAGCTGTTAGTCAAGCAAGCAATGCTCAGGAAGACCATATCTCTGATGTTTTATCTTTTCCACTCATTCCTGGTACGCACTGCAGATGTGTGTGCTGGAATTTCCTGGGTGCATACGGTATTCTTGCAGCCCTCCTTCTCTGGGAATTACTTATTAGGGTCTCCATTGTAATGGTCCCTGTACTCTCGACCATCAATGATGGCTCCTAAACTGCCCCTCATAGAAATTCCCATATATGTATGAAGGAATACAAGTGGAGCAAGGGAAAAGGGAACAATGATACTGTCTGTAACAGCATCATGAAAAGCAGTTGTGAATGTATCAGATCTCTGACCAGTGTTCATTACCAGGGAACCATGCTACCAAGTTCTCATGCTGTGCTGGAGGTTCATCAAGACAGCTTTGGTCCTGGGGTGGAAGATGAGGGAAGTGAACACACATGTTGTCACGAACATTGACCTTCACAATGCTCCTACCTAGTTTGCTAGACCTTTACTTCCAATTGTTGATGTTAATTGATGTTGTTTTCTACAGATGATTCAATGAGAGATTGTTCCGTGCTAGCAGCTGGCTATGCTGGGGACATGGAGGAATGAGATGGAAATGTCAGGGTTGCACATGTATCAGAGAATAAGAAGTGTCTCATGTCCTAAAAAAAGGTCCAGCCAAATAAAGACCTCTACCTTCGTTGGCCTGCCTAATAAAAAAGGGTGACAAGCTGAGTTCTTTCATATGGCTGAGCTGTAGAAGGCAGCAGAAAAATGTTGCACATACATCAGTAATGGGTAGTTTCCTACACAAGGGGAATGGAGGGACTTCCAGCCATGATGCATTTGGAGAAGCCCATGAGTGACTAATGGATGAGTAACTGTGCATGCTGACTTAATTGCAGTGCCTGGATTTGTGCATGTTGAGTCTTTGTGGAGACCTTAAATATGTATCTTCAGCTTTCAACCTACTTCTGAGCCTCCCGTTTGACTGTTCAGGTCCTCCCCCCACCTCTAGTCCTCTGAAGCGCGCATGCAAATAGCACGCTTCTCCAGCAAATACCCTGGGCCACAAGAGAGGCAAGTTTTGCTAACTGTGTGAAATCTCCCTCTACAAAATCCAGTGTAAGCGACTTTGTCAAGCTGCCTTCTCCTCCTGCCTTTGTTCCGAACACACCGCACCACCCACAGCGCGGCTTCATTTTGCACAGTGTCTCTGGGGCAAGCTGCATCCTTAAGTTGCTGCCCGGAGATAAAGAACGAGCAATGCCACAAAGAGAGCAATCATCATACCAGGCGCGTGCAGGGAGCTGGGGCTGCAGAGGAAATCTGCAAATAAATGGGAAAAGTGAATGGGTGACTGCACAACTGCATATCTGCGTCATGTGTGGGACATCAGCCGGAGCTGAAACACCCCAACTCGGAGATGTACTGCTGCCTGCTCAAGCACTTCAGAAGGGCAGTTTTCTCTTGGTTCATATTTTTTAACAGTAAATCACAGTGTATAAAGCTGACTCTGCCGTTAAATCAAGAGTCAGGTAATCTGGCTATTCACTTGGAAGGAAACTTCCTTGTTAATTAACATAAATAAAGCCTTTGGGGCTCGTAGGTGTCAGAGCCAAGGCACAAGGGAGAAAGTGATAAAGGCAGGCAACTGTGGATGGCAAAATGGGAGGATCATTAAAAGGGTTGGAAACGGACCTGTCACATCTAGTTTTGCTGGTAATTTGATTATTAAAAGAATTAAAATTTGATGATCTTAGAGAATAAATGGCTTGTTTCACAGGGCTGGAAGGGAAATGCAAAGTGGAGGGAAGTTAGCTGCAGACTCCAGTGTATCATATTGACGTCTTTTTCAGAAAACTGGAGGAAAAGCTCTCCTACTGGTGATTACAGAAATGCTCACTAGGCTTCATCTTTGGAAGAAGAAAATTTTCTTGTCAATGGCTCAGATTTTTTTTTTTCTTCCTCCATCACACCACCTCTGTTTCATAAAAATAACACCTGGGTCTTGTTCAAGCACCAGCGAAATGCCCTGTCTAGGAATACGATCAGTGATGCTTTCTTGGGGAAAAAAGTTACAGAGCAGGTTATAGAGATTGACCCCTCAGAGGTCAAGGACAGTGTGGCAGTGCAGGCTGTAGGTGCGGCTGAAGCAATGAGAGGAAAAGGGTTTTGTTCCCCCTTTGGTTCCTCACTCAGCTCCATTGGCCTCTCCTCTCCACCTGTAAAGCGATAGTGGTGCACACAACCAGAATCTGGGCAATTTACATAGACTCTAGATAGGGAAGCCCTGTTTGGATGATACCAATCTGCAACAGCAGCTCTGATCAGGAAGGGCATTTGTGAATTCCTCCTGAAGCTGCAGGATTGCAATGACAGGGGCGGCAGCTCTTCTGAGGACCTTTGCTCCTGTATAACCCTCCCAATGTGAATATCTGAGATAGTTGTTTTTTTGTGGGGTTCTTGGAGACCATGGATAGAGCAAGGAGCTACTGCGACCTTCAAAAAGTGTGTGAGGAACTCAGCCCAAATTGGCATCCTTGTGCTTTTAGATATTGCCTGAAGATTTGTGAGCCTGATCTGGGAGTGAAGGCACCATTTCCTTCTCCTTGAAAGAGTAAAACATCACCCAGACATTCTGGATCTACTCAAGAAACAAACCAGACAGAGGAGTTAACGCAGCTAAGTGTGACCAGCCTTAGTAGCTTGAAAGAAAATCCATGAAGAAGGGCTCCAGCTCACAGTTGTCTGACAGTTTCCAGGCTGTGTCTCATCTGGCTTTGGAAGTAATCCAACTCAAGGACAAAACTGGCACAATGTGCTTGGGAAGTTACCCAGAACCAAACAGCCTGGTGCCAGCAGCAGTACTAGCATCAAGGCATGGCAGGCAGGTGTCAGGCTAAGCTGAGACACAAGTGCACGAGTGAGGATCCGACAAAAGTTTGCATGGCTTCTCTTTTACTTTTTTCCCTTTGCTTCTTTGTTTTCATCAAAAGAACTCATAGGAATCTTTTTTTTTTTTTTTTAAATAAAAATCTCTTGACCTAAAATCCTGAAGTGGATTGATTTTTTTCTTGCCTTGAGAGAGTTTGCTGGTGCTAGCAAGCGACTCGTTAAACCAAAAACTTCCCTCTGAAGCATCTCTGTGCATGTGAGAGGAATAAAGGAGAGTTTTCCTAGAAGAAGTCATTTGACTTTTTCACTTGAAGTGTTTTAAATTTCCTTTCTTTCATTTTCTTTTCTTGATGTACTTCAAACTATTTGAAGGGATTGCTGTACACCAGCCACTATGGGAGAAATTAGTCTTTTTTCAGTCATCAGTTACATATTTAATATTTTAACAGTGGAAAGAACTTATCTTTTAGTGAGAAACTTACTCTTTTTTTTTTTTATTAAGTTTTTTCTTAAGCCTTTGAAGATGGACAGAAGATGAAAATCTTGGAACCAAAAAGCTTACCTGTGAAACAAGGGAAAGTTTTGCAGTTGATTTTAGGCTTGAAATGTTTTTATTTCCTTCTCCATGATCTATATCACTGGCAATGGTGTGCTTTTGCTTGAGACAACTTGGTTAATTTACAGCGACAGCATCCCAGAGCTTTAAGTTCAGCCGGTTCCTTGACAGACTCTGGATGACCTCTCCTTTCATAAACCTGAAGCTACTTGGAGTGAAGGTCTGTCAAACTGTCCTTCTTCATTCAGAAACAGGCATTCAAAAGGGTCTATCATTACTCTCCACTGTGTAAGAACTGACACCTTCATTACAAGGTGGCTGTAACCACTAGGTAACCTTGTCAGAAAAGTCAATTAATAAATCCTCTGATAATGGTGACAAACTGTAATGTTCCACGTTGCTGAATGCTCCAGATCACTGAATGGGGAAAGATCTGAAAACTGTTTTCAGTCTAAACTTTCACTCTGCCTGGGAAGCCTTTTCCAGGACAAGAGAGTTTTTTACAGTCCTGAAACTATAAGCAGCAAAAACCCTGGAGTGTAATATAAACAAAACATAAGGGGAACATATTTTATGGACTAAAGGGGTTATTTAATTGCTACGTGGAAGTGGGTGGGGAAGATATCTTGTTTGGGGCATGACTTATGCTTCAAGTTTCTCAGCTTAGGAAGTTCCTGCTGTGCTTCCAGAAGAAGAGGAAAACACTGGGTATTAAGGTCGTCCCTAGACACTGGGTCAGGAAACAAGAGACATCGTCCTTTCAATGTCTGTCTGGAGAGGCACTGGTCTGATTTAGGTGGTCTCGGTGCCACTTAAGCCCTTGTTCTCAGTGTTTTCTACCAGCTTGATGTGTCTGAAAGCCTGGATTCAGCCCACGGTAAGCATTAAGCCCAAGGCCATAGGTGGGGTTTGGGCACATGAATCGAGGCTGGCAGATGCCAGCCCTTGTGCAACTGCGTGTGGGGAAAGTAACTGAAGCTTCAATGCACCAAATGCCATAACCCATATGGGACAGAGCATGTAAGAACTGCTCTTCTAACTTGAGCTGTCTTGATGGGAAACTATCATGGAAGGAATTTCACCATGGATCCCAAAATCTATGGCAATGACATGAAAAAATAAGTCAATCATTGAACTGCAAGTTGGCATACAGGCTCAAGGGATATGTGCGTCATCATAAATGCATGGACCTCTTCTCATTTAAAGCACTATGGTGCTTGCAGTGGCAAAAATGGAAAATTCGGTTAGGCTAGCATGAAACAGCATCAGCAATTGCGGCATCGATTGCAGTTGTATCAATGCAACCTTCTTAGCCTGAAGGATGTCTTCTTTCTAAACACAGAGACAGAGGTGGCCATGCCCCAAGTAGGTGAAGATAGGAGGGGGACGGGTCTCTGCAGCTTGCTGCTGTTGAACATCAGAAGGTTCCACGTACACAAGAAATGATTACGGTATGAATTCTGCTAATTCAGGGGGAGAAGTTCAAGTATTTCCATAGCAACAAAATTAAAGAAACAATTCCTAATGGATCCTTTGACACCATAAATGAAGATTTGATTTGTTCCAGCCACTCTGTATGAGCTAAATCAGTATTACTCGAAGGTCTCCAACAGCCATTTCACTGAGTTGCCTCTATGCAATGAAGGGCAGTGATGTGAACAACGTTCACACTCTGGAGGTAGATGCAGGAGAGAGGGGTAGACTCTCATTTGGAGTGGGAGTTTGGTTCAGAGTCATCTTTGAAATGAAGAAAGACTTTTAAAAGTCTTTTAGTCATAGAAGGCGGGGTAGGGAAAGCAAATAAATATTGATGAAGAAGGAGTCTGAGCATATAACACCACATTCATTAGCTTGCTCTCTCCTGAGCTCCTGTGATGTTTTATACATTTTAAATCAACCAGTTTAGCAGAGGCCAGGTTAATTCCTACCACCTGGAAATGTATATATATATATACACATTTTGAAGGTGTTTCTGGAAGCAGGAGGTACTCATCAAGTGTATGATTTGCTCTGCAAATTTTCATTTTAAATTGAAGAATGTCTCATAAATAATGATTTGAAGCCTCAAGAACATGAGGCCAACAGTAATATAAAAAACCCTGAGGCAAATAAACATACTCACATGCAGACAGAGACGACCACAACCAGATCTGTAGAATACATTAAGGCGATTTTATGGCAACCTTGTCGTACCATTTATGCCCTGGACTGCAAAGAAATGTATCTGTTCAAAGTTTCCTGTTAAGTGCTTGGAGAATTTTTATGGCAAATTTGTGTTAAAAAAAATTCTAGCAACTTTTTCACAGATGCGCTTCCTTGCTCTTGTCCCAGCTTTGACACTGACTCCTTCTGCTGCCTGAGGCAAATTCCGTACATTGATTACAACTTTGAGCTTTTCTAGAGTTGTTTTGCTGCCTTTGTGAAGAACTTCATGAGTGATAAGGTACTGTTCATCACACGTAAGGTCAAAAACTTTTCTGCTGGTTGGATTGGAGATATAACATTGAGATGGGACTTTGATCTCCTCCTCACATAGCAGACGTTGCATAAGGAAATATTTTATCCAGGTGAAAATGTAACAGAAATTTAGGGAGATAGATTAGGATGGCTAAAATGCTGAATAATTCTGTTTCCTTGTGGTTGACAAGATCTTCCCAGTCCAGATATACGTATTGGCAATTCAATCTATTTTACTGTAATGTTTGAGAAGAGCCTCATTTTCTATTTCTACAAAATGCCCGTTGGAGAGGATGGACAGTTGAATTGTTGTTTCTTGGCATCATTTTGAGTGAGGAGCAGCAGAAATAGATGCTGATGTTGTACAATGAGAGGAGGCGGGAGGGGTTATTCATATCTTCCTGGGGAACTCCTTCATTTCATCCAACTCAAATAGTGTGTTAGTCTCAGAGATGAATCAGACTTTAAAAAAAAAGAAAAAAGAAGAAACATAACAAATGCTTAGGTAGGCACAATTGATAGTACACATTTACAGTTTGTGATATCATCAAAATCTAAGTAAGAAATGGAGGATTTTCCGATCTGCTTTACAGTAAGAACTAATTGGGGCTCTAGATGCAAGCCCTGACAACCTTACAAGTCCTTGAACGCTTAACCAGTTTTACTGCTCTGTTCCCATTGCCACATCAGTCCCCACATCATTGAGATCAAACCGAAGTCAGTGCTGACAGAGCCCAACTCATGGCTTTCACCTTGAGATGAAAGTCAAGCTGGCAAATTGCTGAAACGAGCTATTTGTTGCAGCTTTCGGACAGTGCCTGATTGGTTCCCGGCCTGTCCGTGATGGCAGAGTCAGCACGTTGGCCTGACCCTGCCTCCTCAGCACTGAGTCTCGGGGAGAATTCAGCAGAATTAAATGTGAAAGGGGTAGCACCACTTACATCCTGTGGTATCTCAGGATGCTGCTTGACTTCATCTCCTATGAAGACAGGCTGAGAGAGCTGGGGTTGTTCAACCTGGAGAAGAGAAGGCTCCGGGGAGACCTTATTGTGGCCTTTCAGTACCTAAAGGGGGCCTACAGGAAAGATAGGGAGGGACTCTTTATTACAGTTGTATGAGAGGTAACAGTTTTAAACAGAAAGAGGGTAGATTTAGATAAGATTTTAGGAAGAGATTCTTTACTGTCAGGGTGGTGAGACACTGGCCCAGGTTGCCCAGAGAAGCTGTGGATGCCCCATCCCTGGAGGTGTTCAAGGCCAGGCTGGATGGGGCTTTGAGCAACCTGGTCTAGTGGGAGGTGTCCCTGCCCATGGCAGGGGGGTTGGAACTCGATGATCTTTACGGTCCCTTCCAACTCTAACCACTCTATGATTTTATGATTTTTCAATCTCAGTGGTCTGTTTCAAGCAATGGAGCAATCCCTAAAATTAGAGGAGCCTTATATGTACCCAGGATGGCTGCCCGTAGCAGTGTTATCATGGCTGGCACCTGGCATTGCCTCCAAGCTCATGTAGTCTGAGAGAAGTCAGGCTATACAAACCTGCAATGCATGCTGGTCCTTCCTCTGATTTCTTTCCTTTTGTTGGGGCTTAGAAAGTCCTTGTGCTTTCCATTACAAGAAATGTGGTGTTAGATACTGGACATGGGGGTATCCTCCATTGTACAATCACTTTCATTTCCCACATATTATACATAAAAAGAAGTTCCACCTTTGGCATGAATTTATTACATTTAGTCGCTACACAAAGCACCATCTTGAGAAACAGAGATCCAGCACAATTAAAGGGACAACCAATTAAGGAGGAGATGCCAGCCCAAAACTTTCATGTGTTTAAGTCTCATTTTAATTCAGAAATGTTTCCTGACTTTCATGACTATCTGTGTTATTTATAAGGTTTTGCTAAATACTGTTGATGAAAACTTTTCAATCTGTGCACTGTTTGCAAACTGTTCACTTCAAATCATCACTATTCATCGTATGTGTTAGCTCACGTGGCCTGTTTTTTTTTTTTGCATCCTGCTTGGATGCCTGAGATGATACATTCATATGAAAATAATGAGTAGTATTTCTTCAGTACAATCTATTTAACATTCAGAAATGTTTTCCGGAGCGGGAAACAGTTCTTCAATTCACAACTATGCAGAATATGAAGAGTCCGACCTGTTGAATAGCAGAGCTCTAAATTAGAATCTAAATTAGATTCGATTATTCTGAAATACATTCATGAATATTTTACTTAGTCAAACGTATGCAGTAAAATATTTAAAAAGCTAGGCCTGACCCACGCTAGAAATAACTTCAGTGTTCAGTATGAATAATGACAGACACTTTATGCAATAGAATTTCTCTCTGCATTCATATTATGCCCGTGTACAATACTAGCATTTTTCATTACTGTAATACATGACACCACAGAAATATATAAACTTTACAATTGAATGTGCATGAAGACCCAAGGTTCAAATGCAACAAAACATGTGGGTGTCGTTATTCAGATGACTTAAATTAGGCTTAACATAACTCAAAAATTAGCCTGAACAGATCCAACTTTTCCCAAGAACTGTTTCCCAGAATACCAGAATTAGAACCAGGTTCCTGACTTTCCAACATCATGCTCTGAATTTCTTTAAAATGGTACCTTCTTAAAATTACTAATTCCTAATTTAACTCAATCTAAAGTAAATTTTTCTAATGTCCCAAATTATAATTTCTTTTTAATGCTTGCCATGATGTAATCTAGTTTTTTTTTTAATTTTCATTGATAAATGACATGAATGTTTTTGACATTATAATTTCATAGCGGCAATAATCTGGAGCATCAAACATGTTTGTTCGAAGAATTTTATAATTATTCAATTATTAAAAGAATCTGATTTCTGCAGTACTTTTGCACTCTTCTACCAAAACCAGTTTGTGTTGAAGTTTTATCACAAAAAAGGGAAAGGCTTTCAGAAGTGAAGTATCTTTTGACAGTTATTTGAAAAGAAGAAAGAAATAATAGGGCCAGAAAAATGAAAGTTGCAAAGTGCTGAGCTTTCAAAAACGATATGGAGATCATATTGAAGAGGATGAAATAGAGTAATGAAGACGGATAACTGAAGAGTGGAAGCTGGACAGAAAGTGTACCTCAGTATGGTAATCCGCTGAAATTCTCAAAAAGTGAATCAGAGCTCTTTTTTAATAGAATATGAATGATTTATACATATCTCACAGTCTACTCTCCAGACTCATAAGCAAAAAAAACGTTTTTAACCTTTTGACATGATCAACTCCACATCACATCTCTCCTGTGAAACTTTAATGTTCTTTCAGGCTTATCTCCAGCTGCAAAATGATTATGGCAAGTACCTGAACCTCTTTAGCTAGTCTTACAACAGCTCTTTTTATTTGTTCCGCTTTGTGGTTTTTGCAAGTAAAGTACACTGTCAGCACCATTTAAGGGCACCATTTGAAGTTAGACGCCTCACACTTTTTCCAGTGGCAATAACTATATATATTGTCGTATATAGAAGATATAAAAGCAGAAGTGTAAGTGGGAAACCTTGATCTATGCATGCTTCGGAGAAGCATTTAGGCGTTAACTCAGGAAGGAATAGCGTGGAAATCTTGCATATTCTTTCACTATTCGTTTTCTCAGTACCTAAAAATATTCCTTTCCTTCACCATTAAGCGAAGCGTGATGAGGTCAAGGTGAGCCAGTGTGAAATCAGAGGATACTCTTCTTTTTCAGAACTAAAATATCCAAATAGCTCATATATACGGACATACATAAGCAAGGACCAGGGTTCAAGGGAGGCGTGAGCTGGTGGTTTCCTTGGAAGCGGAAAAGGTTTTATGTAACTTTGGGGAAGGAGCAGGAATTTGGGAAAGGGCTTCTTTTAACTGTGACAAGCAGAGAATGGAGACCCCCACTGCTCTGAGCAAACCTCAGCATCTGGCAATAAACAAGTGTTTGTTATGTGCTTTTTGGTCTGACTACATTCTGCATGTTTCTGTCTTCTCTTTTACGCATGTGCAAATGAAGACTACAATGGTTATTATTTTTTCTATTCCTTTTTTCAGTGAAACAAGTTAATCATAACTATTTTTAGAATGTATTTTTTCCCCTTCTCTGTTCCCTCTAAACTTTAATTGACAGGCTTCCAAGCCTGCTTTCTCATGTGCTGTAAATAAAACAAAAGAATCGGAGTTGGAAGATTTCTCCTACACTTATATAAGATGCACAGAGAACAAATTCCAAAGGAGACAATCACAGATGTCCTCAGTATGGAAGACTACATTTGGCTTAAGTTCCAGGATTAATGACTGTGCAGTTAGTTATTGTTAAAATTGGATTTGCTGCCAAGTTTGTTAAAAAGTATCAGCAATTAAGCTTGAAAATATTTTCTTCCTATATAAGCTAATGCGGTCATATCTTTGAAGTCATCATGCATCATGATTTGATTGGTACAGCCCAGATTTTAGACGCATCTTTGGCTATTCTTTTCAGATAATTGAAATGGCTTAGTGTTTTCATTTGATCAGTTAAATTTTTAGCTATTGAAAAAAAATTAGATATTCTGATGCCAAGTAGAAGTAGCTTATGTATAACAGAAACTCATAATTCAGTGGAATGACTGTTCTTGATGATGAACAGTGGTAGGAGAGAAAAGCTAAGGACCACAATGCAGTCAAAGCTGCTCTTTGGAGTACTAATGAGTCTCCTGCACCATAGCATAATGAAACAAGTGGGACTTAAAGTTACTCAAAGAAACCCTTCCTATTAAGAGAGAGGACTCTGTTACTGTTGAATCAGATGCTGTCAGCAGAGAAATTCTGCAAAACAAACTACAAAATGCCTTCTTTTCCAACTAGTTTCCTTGGCCTAGAAGTTACATAGGAGGTAGATGTGGTCAGTAGGGCTGTTAACAAACAGTTGGGTTGGGATACGTAGGAGAAAGCCACAGCAGGTTTTGTCAGCCACAGCAGAACTCAGCTCAGTCTCAGTCAAGATTATAATGATGGTAGAAACTGTAGACCTCCTCCTCCTTACTCTGCTCACATGGGATTTTCGAGACACTTGCTTAAAGGATAGTATATCTAGACAGCAGAGGGACGTGGAATTATCAGCTTTCAGCTAAACGGATTTTGTAGCTGGGTTTTTGGTTTTGGGTGGGTTTTTTTTTTGGGGGGGGGGTTGTTTTGTTTTGTTTTTATTTTTTTTTTTCCTTTTTTGCTGTTGTTGCAAACTGGCTAATTTTATGACTGTCTAACGGAAGGGTAAGACTCGAGTCCCAGGTCCAACACTCAGAGATACTACGGTTTAATAACTCCCACGGGTCAGCTAAAACTGTCTAGTGAACCACTCATCTTCTCACTTGGGTTGTACAGCCACGTTTCTCTTCCTGATAAAACTTTGATGAACTTTCCCTTGAACAGCTGCATGGAAGCAGTATTTGATGGAAGGCTCAATTTCAAACTGATGCAATAGACTTCAAACTAGCTTTCCAGATACAAGGTCTTGCTAATTGCCCTATAGCTTCTTCTTAATGTCTGCAAATAAAAGTTACACAGATTCCAAATTGCTCCTCTTGAAAGCTGGATATTAATTAAGCTTGTTCCTATAAAAGCACCTTAAGCATCTTTGCCCACTCATTTTCTTATTTGTTTATGCACTTGCACTATAAAAATAGTTCATTAAAAGAAAAATGGAGATCATATCCAGATGCAGAATAAAGTCTCCTCAGTTACTGAGCTTGAAATGTTGCCATAAAAAACAATGCTTTCTGATGAGACACATTTTGTAATGTTTAATGAAAGGTAAAATGAAGACTTAAAAAAATGATAGATCATAAAAAAGCCCATACTTAATGCAGCACAAGGGAGAGAGATTCACGGTTCTGGTGCATGCACATTTAGGAAGTGGTTTCTGTGGCATATCTGCTTAAACTCAGTGGAGGTTGCAAAATATGTTTTAGATGCAGAGTAGCACTGATTCAATTTTTTCTTCCTCATGTTTAGCACTGAATTATCCCTCTTTCTTAAATTTTTATATACATATATACATGATGTGTGTGATATGTACATATATATTTGTCATATTCAAGTAGACAGCTAGACAGAGCATTCTCTGTTTTAGCATATTTTTTTTTTCAGGGCTTTTTTTAAGCTAATGGGAATGCTTTTATTTGAGATCCAGTGAATAGGGCATCTCACAGGTCCCATGGCCACGTAAAAGGTCCTTGGATACATTCAAAACTTAACTGGATGTGTCTCTGAACAAACTGGTCGAGTCTAACCACCTCTGAGCAGAAGGTTGGATTAGGGACCTCCAGAGGTCCCCTCCAACCCAAATTATTCTGTGATTCTGTGATAATTTATTTTCTGTAGGCCAACTGGGACAGATATAAAAAGTTGTTTACAAGACTAGATTCCGTATATGGCATATTTTGGAAGGGATGAACTTAGCCACATTTGTCCAAAATGAAAAGGAAGGTAGTCAGCTCTTCTATAGAAAAGACCTGAATGGATTGCCTCGGTTCCTAAAATTTAGAATTAATAAGGGAATTAAGAAGTTTAAATTGGTCAAGAGATATTAAAAATTAGTGGAATTCAGAGCCAACTGATTGATGATAAAAGGAGGCAATAGCAGGATTATGAATAAATAAAGTGAAGGTAGTTCTTTTTGTTCAGGAAGTCTTTTGGTGAAATGAAGGGAAATACGAGGGCAAGTGTGTGATCTAGGTTAGCAGACTATTATTATTTGCCTCCAAAAGATATATATCCAATCTTCTTTTAGGTGACTAGTGAAAAATTTATTCATTCTGTCTTGTTCTAGTCACCAGAACACAGCAACATTTCTACAAAACCTTTCTTCTCAACTAAATGAATTGAGATGTGTCACGCACTGGAAAGAGTTTGTATGTCATATGTATGAACTCTTTCCTCTAGTATGACATTTAAAAAACCAGATACCCTTTTAAGTGGTTATTTAACAGGCTCCATATTAAAGTTCCCATCCTAAAAATTCATAATATAATCAACTTAGAATTTTGCAAAAACATTTCTATGAATTTATCTATTAGTTATTCAAACATAATTCTTGCAGCTCATGTAATTTATTTTTTTCACCAAGGATATTGGCACAAAAATACGACCATATCAACAGAAGTAAGTGATGACAATAAATTTGGGATTCATTATCAAGGTAGAGAAGTATTGGATTAACATACAAAAGGAATTTCTGGCCACGACGACTGGAAAAACTGCCATAGGATGAAATTTTGAGGAAGTTTAGAAGTTTTGAAGGTCTGTTGTAAGATGAAGTCTTCTCAGCAGAAAATAAAAGAGAGCAAAGATACAGAAATATTAGCTGGCTCACAGTGGCTGTGACCCACCAGAGCAATGCTGTCAGGAGAAAGCACACTGGGATGTTTTAGGTGGGATTTCTCCATATATAAACCCGAAATACAAAGTACACGTCTCATCAGCATTATTCATGAAAGGTATTAAAATTAGAACAGGGTTACTAGACTGGAAGAATAGAAAAACTACTTTAAAAAAATAAAAAAGAAAGAATTAAAAGCTTGCTTTCTTCAGACTAGCAAAATGAAAACTAGCAGAGGATGTAATTATTGCTTATAAATATCTACAAGCAGGTAAATTCCGGGAAGAGATAGAAGCTAAAGGACAAATGGAGTATAAACTGATCATAAATATGGTTAGGCAGGGAATTAGAAGAAGCCTTAGAGGAAGAAGATTAATGCACATCAGCTGTTCACTTGGAATAGTGGGTACAGATCATATAACTACTTTTAAGAGGGCGTTTGATAAATGCATGACTGGAGTCATATGACATGACTTCCTGCGATGATTGAGGACTGGAACTGATTACCCAGGAGATCAGTTCCTAAGTGGATAGATAATTGGTGGAGAGATGGAGGAATAAGCCAAGCAGCACATAGTGTTGAGACCTGCATAGAGAGAAAGCCAGAGATTAGAATTCATTTAACTGTTTAAGAGGTAGATAAATGGTTTAAGAGAGTGTTCTATGTTCATCCTGTAGACAACGCAGAGGAATTGGCAATTTCAAAGGACAATTCATCCCACCAAACCAGAAGCATATAAAATGAGGGGATGAATTATCTTCTGAAGCGTGTTTCCTTTTCTTAAGTCCTTCTCTGTTGAAAATAACATGAGCTTAAAGGGCAGTCTTAGAAAGCCATGCCTAGCTTTTCGACAGCTGTAGTTAGTTGAAATGAATCTTGCTATATCTAAGGGAAAATGTGTGAATAAATGGGGAACTATAGAGGGAGATGTGAGAAATTCTGCTGCAGAGAGGAAAATAAGGACAGTGGTTTAGCTTAATTCCTGTAGTTTTATAATAACCTTGATAACTATTCGGCATTTAAATTACTTTTGCAAGTGATTTCCTTGGCAGTAGAAGTGAGTTGACAATGACAGCAGGTTCATCAGAGAATGCCTGCTAGAGATGTGTGTTGGAAGAGTTGAAAGGTGAACATTTTATCTGAGGTTAAGAAAATCACTCTCTCCTCATTTTTCTGTCAATGTTTCTTAAAGTTACAAAGCTGTTGCTAACCTAATATTTACTTGCATTTGATGGTAGGAGAAATAGATGTTTATACACGTATTTTAAGAAATTAATTTTTGGACCAACTAACTGTCCTCTATCACATTTACTATAAAAACACAATTTTTTGTAATGCTCATCTGAGTGATGAGTTCTGCACAAGTCTGCAACTGTGCGCAGCATATTTTCCTTTAATATTGTCCTTCGGTATATTATAGACAATTACCATAATACAGAAAATGCACTTACAACAGCATTTTGCAATTTCCTCAAAACCATACAGACATCAAAGCTTCTGAGACACATGAATGAACAATTTCAAATGCATGCCAAATTGGGCAAAAAGACAAGGGGCAAGATCAATAGCAAATACCAAGGAAAAAGAAAACGCTTCTTTCTTATGTAAAGAAACAGTGATTCTTAGCAAAGATCATTAAACATTGTATTGTTCCTGCCATGCCATGCAGATGAAAGCTTTCTATTTAATTTCTGTAGGGAGTTGTTTGTCTGTGAGGGTTCTCTTCTTAGCTGTGACCAAAAAGCCAGTTCAAAGTTACTTTCAAAATACCTGTCACACAAGCACACACATGAACACCCTTTGTCCTTTCACTTCTTCTAGGGGTCATACTCCTCACCTGGGAAATACTATGGCATCCTACCTCCCACACTGACCTCATCCAAACTACTCAAATGGAAGGACTACCTATAAGTCTAGGCAATGGCTGAAATACCAATATCAGCTGTTACCCTCTCCCAGGACAGTTGCTAATAGCAGTGATTTACCTCTTGTGTGAGGTGGCAAAAGCCACCAAAGGAGACATCTACTGTTGTCTTCCATGGGTGCCCTCACTGTGTCACAAGCTATACATAGTCCCAGTTAAAGTGATACAGCCCCTCATTGTAGAAGTGGGCTCCTCTCACCAAGAAGGTGAAAAATAACAAGCTTCATGTTCTGATCATTGTAAGTGGTGTCTCAATTATGTCAGTGTTTCTTTCAGTGGAGAGGATTTTGAGATTTTGTCATTTCAGAGAGAAAGTGGTTGAGTAGCGATGTATGAAGTTCTGCTGCCACATCAACTCATGCCACAGTTTTCTTTTCCCCTGGAAACAGTAATTGATGTGTAAAATTTGTATAAAACTTAATAGTATGCGGCATATTTCAAGCACTCAAGCTAGGGTAGGCAACACACAGTGCTATCTCAGCAGGAGAGTTACTTGTCTTCAAAGAAGTGGATGTCCAGCTGGCTTCCTAGAGCTGTTGCCTTGCAATTGGCCATTCCAAGGGAATACTCACTGCAGTGAATTTACTGAGCCTAGACAAAGTTGGCCTGGTTGGGTTAGTTTGTTGGCACATTTGCATTCTGCAGCAGAAAGAGGTTTGTTTTAATTACTTAGAAGTGTTGCATGCACACAAATCATTACCAACCATTTGCTTGTAATGCAGGCACACTAGGGGAAAAGCTTCTGCCAAGCGAAGCCAGTATTTTACTGTGATTGCTATCTCGCAACTGAAAAATCAGAGGGTTTTATTACTTTTTGGATTGGTTTTGGCTTCCCAATTCCCCCTAACATTGCTGGGTTACATACTCAACCTGAACATCTGCAACAGAGTGAGGTAAGGAGAGGGTTCCCTTCTCATATGCCCCCCTCCCTCCAGCACTGGAGCTGCCTTGTATCTTAAATGTTTCAGAGCAAAGGAGGACAGATTAGGTAGAACAACTACAAAAAAAAGGAGAACTGGTGTTTAAAGTCCTTTTTCCAGTTCCAGCCTGGAGGAACCACCAGTAATAACTGATGTATAAAGAGAGTTGGTGTTCAGACACCTCATCTGCAGTCATGACAATTGTACAAATACAAAGCAAATGGTTGTGCCTACTCTGAGATGCCTTTTTCTCGATGGATGAGACATAAAAGGTGGCTGAAACAAACAAGGGGACTAGATGGAAGAGAAGAGGAAAAGCTTTTGGCTGTAACAAGCTGCAATAATACACACCAGCTGTGTGCTCCATTTTTAGTCCATTGGTAGCAGAAAGCACAACACTCCCAGCTTACTACATAGACAGTGTCTGAGGTGATAGCCATGAATTTCCCAGTCACACACAGTTTTTTTTTCTCACAGCCTGCCATTTTGTAGGATTTCTGCCAAACTGGAGAGTGGATGGGGCCAGACTCAGTGCAGAGGCTGAGGAGATGCAGCCATTTGGGCTGAACCACTTCATTGTGTTGGAGGAGACGGGGATGGTCAGACTTAGCATTACATAATGAATTATTGCAAGTCATTGGAGCTGTGGTAGCTGTTTCTGTGCATCCCCTTAATTCATTGCATTCAGGTTTGGTTAAATGACTGTGGGGTAAGAGCACGGACAGATTGTTACGACAGGCAGAAACATGTGTTGCACCAGGTCTGACTGGCAGAGGAACTGCACTGTTCTGGAGCAGCAGCAGGATAGCCCACAGTGCCCAGAGTGACTCCAGAGGCTGTGTTTGGGCAGCTGAACTTTATTCCCCAAATAACTGAGCCACAGCATAATTCCTTTGCTTGCTTGAAGTACCCCACACTGTGTAAGACTTCTGTGCAGGGTTGGCTGATATGGTGCGGGATCGATAGGAGACTTTTGATCGGCAGCCAGAACATGGTGGGACACGTGAATCTGGAGGTGATCTGTACATAGAATCATAGAATCATAGAATGGTTTAGGTTGGAAAGGACCTTGAAGATCATCGAGTTCCAACCCCCCTGCCATAGGCAGGGACACCTCCCACTAGACCAGGTTGCCCAAGGCCACGTCCAGCCTGGCCTTGAACACCTCCAGGGATGGGGACTCAACAACCTCTCTGGGCAACCTGTTCCAGTGCCTCACCACCCTCAAAGTGAAAAACTTCTTCCTAATGTTCAATCTAAACCCGCCCTCTTCCAGTTTGAAGCCATTCCCCCTTGTCCTATCACTACATGCCCTAGTAAAAAGTCCTTCCCCAGCTCTCCTGTAGGCCCCCTTTAGGTACTGGAAGGCCGCAATAAGATCTCCCCGGAGCCTTCTCTTCTCCAGGCTGAACAGCCCCAACTCCTTCAGCCTCTCCTCATTATGATATTTATTCTGACAAACACCTGTCCCGATCCAGTATCGGGGAGGTTTCGTTATAATCCCAAGGTTCATTATAATCCCAAGGACGAGATTAAGATGCTGAAGTAGGTCAAATGTCATACAACCTTTTATTTATTTCTCTTAACAAACCATGAAGTAATGGTGAAAAGGGGAGGTGAAGGGAAGGCAAAGGGGGAATGAAAAGGGGTAAGGAACAAAACAAAGAAAGAGGGAAAAAGTTTGCTACTGCCACCCTGAGTCCAACAGTTTTCTGCTGATTCTGTCTGAAGTCTTCAACCATTACACATTTTGCACAGTCCGGGAGGCGCGCAGCAGGGAGGCGAGGAGGAGGGAAGAACAAAAAGGGCCCACAAAAGGACATGTGCTCCTTATATAGGGCTCTTGCTCATGCGCAGATCGACCAGAATCGCTGTTCCCATAGAAGACTCTTCCTGCTCTTTTTGCGCCCTTGGTCCCTGCGCAGGTGCATGAGGTCGTCCACTTCCAAAACCGTGAAGAAGATGGTCCTCCCAGAAGATGGCGGCGCAGCAGCAATGTCGAGACAAAATCACATCTGGTATTGGTTCTCTACAACACCAAGTTTCAAAATGTAAAACCGCACAGGAAACCCTTATGGTAGAATTTATTTCCAAATTAAGACATCTATACATAGATGACATGTCTGTTGAAACCTCCAGGATAGTCACAAGAGGAGTAGAACTCAATTGTCTGACCACAGTTATCTGGTACCATCTGAGACACATTTGAGATACATCTCAGACATCTGTATGTAGCTGTCAGATATAACAGATGGGCTGGAGGAGGTTGTTTAGCTTCTTGAGAGGAAGGTGAAGAACAGATAGGATACCTAAAAGCATCTAAATTGGATTACTGTGCCTAGGCAACAGAATAGGGTGAGATCTGGTCAACACAACTCAGAGACCAATACTGGACACACTACAATACCAAGTTGCACCTAGTTCCCACTGACTGCCTTGTCTAGATCTTCATTACCTGGAATGGGAGTTTTACCTTGCTGACATTTAGTAACCTGCGTCTTAACACCTCAGTTTAGGAGCCTCAGTCTGGAGGTCTGCCACATCCAGTCTGCCCCTGCTTCATTTCCCCCACTTATAAAATGTATCTAACAATAGTTGTTTCAGTCAAAATGTTCTGTCCTGCCTACTTGGACTATATTCTTTCTGACCAGCCCATCTCCTACATGTATCTGCAAAGAGCCTTTGTCCTATACAGAGTTTTCTATGAATTACTTTAATGCAAATAATAAATACGTACTTTAATACTTAAAACACTTATATAGAAATATTCAGAAATAAAAATTCTTCAGGTAGTGCCATGAGCATACTTTTCCAGTCCCCTGTTCCCCTTCTAGTGCTCATCACCTCTCTGTTGTGTCTGGCTATTTCAGATCTTAAATCTTTAGAAGACTCCTCTTCTCCCTCTCACAATGTTTTAGTACTTCAAAATTACTTTTCCTCATTGTCCCAGCAACTTTCAATGATGTGACAGGCATGAAAACTCCCAATTTACTTTATATAAGTCCTTCCACTAATTCCAATAAAAATGTAAATCACCATTAACAATTCCTTTGCATGGTTAAATATGAAAAAGGAGAAGAATGGCTCTTCTGTTTTAATAGCCTAGACTGAAAATAAGGGTTTATTATGCTGATCAGAGATTTAAAATTAACGTACCTGCTCCAAAATCTAGGCAGCAGTTCACTGTACAAGTATGATATTTAATCACAGCAGGGTGGTCAGGCTTCTGGGGATGTTATAGCTGCGTTAAGGCTAAAAATAGAGATGAGTTAGTACCAAAGTACCAACCTGCTTTTTCAACGATGTGTACTCAAATGTTAAGAACCTTAACCTAGTGCCTTAAAGACATGCAGTTTTAATATTTATTACATGCAAAAGGATGAAGGCATCTCATGTAGTGTTTGCCTCTGGTACAGCGTTAGCTGGAGTTAGAGCTTTTGTATTTTCTCTAACAGAAAAAAAACCCTGTAGTTCAATTTGAGCTGGGTTTTATACTCATGCAATCTGCCTGTCCTTGGGTGGGCCCCCAAGCTGCGTGCAGAGCTTGAGGGGAGTTTGGGTACTGAGCCAAGGTCAGAAGAACGGATGGGAAGCTTGCAAGAAGGAGGGTTGAGGTTGCCTAAGATCGTTCCCAAACTTGCTTTTCATCAGGCAGATAGTGATAGAAGAGATAGCTGTGATGTGCTCTTTGGACTCGCAGAGCAACAACAACTATGTCTTTAGGGTCTCTGATGTGCCTCATGTCGCCATTAACAGTGTACACAGCTTTTGGCAGGGCCACCGGCTTGCATGAAGTACGGGGAAGATGTCCTTAAGGGCTGGAACTGATTGCAACAATAATCCTCCTCCAGGGAAGATAGAAGTAACTCTCTCCCCCCTTCTCTGAGTCAGTCCTCAAACCTCTGCGTGCTCTTCTCCACACCGTGGTGGCAGAACGTTTGGGCTGCCTGGCTGCAATTAGCACTGTCACTATGTCGATACAAAGTGAGGAGCAGCACTTTGTTGATGGCTCATGAAATTATGCGGGATAGAACAGAGCCACGTAGGTGGTTCTGACTGGAGTTGCCAGGACCAACTAGCAAAATGGCTTTTTCTGCAGGAAAAGAGGAAAGAGGGCTTTATTCCATGTTTAAAAGCAAATTACAAAAACCCTAAATTGCACTTTTTGGAGCCTTCATCTGGTATGTTCTGGTGAAAACAGAGTTATAGATGTTCTGGCTAGCAAGAAATAATTCCATTTTACCGCTCCGCTGTTTATGACTGCTGGAGCCAGGACCTGGTTTCAGAATATCTGGAGAAAACAGACAGGCCTTGGACATATAGTATGAGTCCCTGTGTCTACGCAGAGGAAAGACCAAGGAGAGTGCTTCATTGGCAGCTTCTTATATCTTTCCAGAGGCACTGCTGGATCTTCAGAAGGATTAATACTATTAACTACTTGTGGGACCTGAGTTCAACACATTTACTGGGAAAAAAATGCTGAATTCACTTCCCCTGTGATCATTCCCCTTTTGTGTTTGCTTTGGCAGACCTTCTAGTGAATAAGCACATTGCCATGTTGCTACGTGGATGACATCTATCCCTCAAGTTTCTTTTAACTCCGTATTGTCATTTAAAAGAGTCATTGTAGTTCTCCTAAGTTATTTGTTAAATTTCCAGCATTTTCAAAGAACCACAAACATATTTAGACTGGGCCTGAATGTCAGTTTTTCTGATCGCTCCTTAAACGGTTCTGTATTTGTTGTCTGATCTTTGTTGCTTACTACCTAAATTTTATTCATTTCTATGCTATATCTTATTAAGGAAAGGGAGGTTTTGTGTCTTCATGTGCTCTTCAAAGTGAAGGTTCATGATCTCTAGCTGCATCTTTTCTATGCCTGTTGTTTTGTCCCATCATCCCATCTCTAGATGAGGACATCCCTATGGTGCCTGAAGGTTGATGTGTTTTGGTGTAGGGGCTGCTCCATCCCTTCCAGGGTTTCCTACAGATCCTAATAAATGTCTACCCTTCTTCCCACAGCGTCTTGCAGCCAGGCTCTGGGACTTTGCTTCTAGTCAGGTCTGGGGTTGGCACTGAGAATGGTTCAGAGGATGTTCCTGTGGCGTCCTGCTCTATAATTCTTACCAACAACTTAGAGTTTGCTTCCAGAAACACATTTCATCCCCTCCCATAATTTGTGAGCCTTCACAGATTAGACTAGACTAGAATAGACTATTTCAATTGGAAGGCACCTACAACGATCATCTAGACCAACTGCAAGTACTATCCCTGATCCAGCATGCCTACTAGATGCGGTGAAATATACAGCAAATCATGCAGGAAAATGAAGCTTCCTACTGGATTTCCACCTTCCTTCTGGTTTACTGTGAGGTTTCCTGTGATAGTTGTTAAATTTATTTGTTCCCACACCTCACCCCCCTTAACTCTGTGGATTGGGGCAGGGAGGAAGGGAAGGAAGCATTTTTCATGAGGAACGAACAGTCCTGTAAAGTCATCCCACAGCAACTGAATTCCCAGTTGGGAATGTTGCAAAGCCCTACTGACAGCATGCAACGTCCCGAAAGCATCACTGGAGAGACAGGAATGCCATGGATGACTCTGAACTACCCTTCTGAGGTGTTTAACCTTCTCTGTTGACCTGCACTAACTTGGTTATTACCTAAGTGAGATGGCTGGAAGCATGTTGCTCTTGTTAAGCATTACAACAGATGCCTAAAGTAATCACTCTATACACGGCCCTTTCTTCCACAGCAATAAGTGGGGATTTTAGAATTCCTGTGTCTAATGGAAGTGTTATTAGGATATCGTGAGGTGCTTTGCTGCCTCTCTTAGAGGAGCTGTATAATGGCTGAGATTGATGTGTGTTGACAACAGAGATCATAGCCTGAATTATTATTCATATTACAGTGAGATGTAGAGTGCTTAGCTCCGTTGTGTTAAACCATGCATGAAGATAAAACAAGAGAAGATCTCTGCTTTTTGCAGACTTGGAATAAAATAAGTGAAGGATAAAACAAAGAGAGGAGGAATGTTACCTGGTGATCATGAGATAATCGTGGTCGCTAAGATTACTGGACTGTTGAAGGAATGTTCTCATTTTTCACATCAGAAACTATTTGCAGAAAATATTCAGCAGAATTTTTAACATAATGAATTAAAGAAAATGGTGTTCTCCTGTACTCACAGGGCACAATTAATGAAAGGGAAGTATCTAAATTTGTTAAATAAATTATTCACTTGGAAGTAATTGCCAGCCTGACTTTTTCTGATGTCCTTCACGGCACTGAGGTATAAACTCATAGCTCAAAGACACTCAGGAGTAATTTTAGATTTAGGTGAAGAACAGCATTCTCCACTTAAATGGCATGTTTCAGTGTGACCTCACTCACAGCAATGTGATGGCACTGAAACGTCATCACTTCTCAAAATAGCTATTTCATGAGCAAATGAACAATAAAGTCTAATTTCATGTGGATCCGTAAGGGGGAGTGGATTCTCTAACTTTGAGTAAGAGTGAGGCCAAGTTGGAGTGACTGGTAGGATCTCTCATTCAAAGGCTTTCTAGACAGGCAGACAGTTGAGACACACACAGATTTGTACTCATAGTCACCCACACAGTGTGATGGTTTCAGCATCATTTTCTTGACAAACCAGACAGAAAATGTCAAAAAAACTCCAGTATTTTTTTCCAGTCCTCACAATTTTATTAATCTCCTGTGTACTGTACCTGTTAGTCATTTGAATAACTGAATTTCCTACCTTATTTGTAAGCTTTCTTACAAGTGCAGAACTCATGTTTCTCACTCAGTTGTCCTATTTCTTCACAACATATGTTTCTTCTTCAATTAAGTATCTGAAGAACAGCAATAAAGAAGAAAAAAATAAGAGGAGCATGTCTAATCTCATAGGATATCAAGTTCTAAATGAATTTCAAAGGAAAGGGTGACTAAAGCATGATAAACGGGTGTCGTGGTTTGGGCCTGACTGGCCAATGAGGTGAACGACAGATGGTCTCCCCCACATCTCTCTCCAAGTAGAGGAGGGAGACAGAGAAAGAGACTTATGAGTTTAGAAGGAACTAAACTACTTTAATGAAAATATTAATAATAAAATAAAAGGAAAATAATGGAATACAAACAAAATTGTATCAAGCTCCCAGGATGGCAATCGCATCATCGACAGGCACTTGGGAAGTCCCAGACCGGACTCAGTGATGGAAGGGAACTGGATTCTGGCTCTGGATTCAGGAATGCATGGATTGGGATCAAGGATTGGGATCAAGGGCAGCAANTCCTCTTCAGACACCAGCCATTGAAGAAAGAGGGCTGACCCTTTGATCCCTCAGCTTTTATACTGAGCATGAGGCAGATGGGATGGAATACCCCGTTGGTCAGTTTTGGGTCACCTGTCCTGTCCACTCCTCCCTGCAGGTGGGACCCCTCTACACTTTTCCACTTCCAATCCTCCAACGGGGCAAATAACAAAGTTATCTGGCCTTGGGTGTTATAGCAATAAGTGTAAGCAAGAGCCTCTCTGCATACCATTCCTTGGCACCAACCATAAGCACAGGTCTTATCACTCTGAGAGCAAACAGTTTCTGCACAATGTGCTGTTAATTTCAGTAGTTAGAAGAGGCTTAGCTGCAAAGTAAAATTATAGAACAGAAAATTGATTCTGTTTTACTTCAAACCAGGGCAACGGGGTAGAAGGCAAGCTGGACTTACAGTTAGGATTGTGTTAAGTTACCCAGTAGCTGTCTTATGGGAAAGAACTAGATATCAGTGATGTGGCCTATTTTCTACAGTTCTTCAATGTAAATTAGCACCGTAACTGGAGAAATGGGGATGGGTGCAGTACTTAGAGCTTGCAGAGAAGTAACTAACTGGTTCCAATGACAATGAAGTATCAGACCACTGGGTGTTACTAACAGAGTTCCTCAAAGAAACGTTTTGAGACTAGTCATGCTTAATATTTTCTTTTATAAATTGGCATAAAAATGTGGGGTTGAGAATAAAATTAACTTATGATAGTAATGATGCATCCTCCATGCAAAGGGAGTTGGGTCATCTCTGACGGGAGAGAAGTTAAGCAAGGCATGAGTCAACCACTGTTTTTTGGTGACAAGTCCCCTAATTCACGCTGTGCTGCTTCTGACGCTGACAGAGGTCACAAAGCCAGTGGGGCAGGACTTGGTCTTTTCTCAGGAAGGCAGAACTGGGCATGGAGTCTGCATGGTACCTCAAGTACTGTGTGCAGTTTTGGGCCCCTTGCTACATGAAAGACATTGAGGTGCTGGAGCGTGTCCAGAGAAGGGCAACAAAACTGGTGAGGGGTCTGGAGAACAAGTCTTATAAGGAGCGGCTGAGGGAACTGGGATTTTTCAGCCTGGAGAAAAGGAGGCTGAGGGGAGACCTTATCGCTCTCTCAACTACCTGAAAGGAGGTTGTAGTGAGGTGGGGGTCGGTCTCTTCTCCCAAGTAACAAGCGATAGGACAAGAGGCAATGGCCTCAAGCTATGCCAGGGGAGGTTTAGATTGGATATTAGGAAAAAGTTCTTCACAGAAAGGGTTCTTAAGCATTGGAACAGGCTGCTCAGGGAAGTGGTGGAATTGCCATCCCTGAAGGTATTTAAAAGATGGGTAGACGTGGTGGTTTAGTGGTGGTTTTTGGCAGTGTCAGACTGATGGTTGGACTTGATGATCTTAAAGGTCCCTTTCAACCTAGACAATTCTATTCTATGTGTCACATGTGTTATTCTTTATCCAATATCAAATGTGTATGCTGCAGAACTCCCACTTTCTTTGACCACCACTCAACTTAGGCATAGGCATTCAAAAACTACAAGGGCATACATATAAACAGAACTAGGAATTGGTAGTTATTGCTGAGTCAGACCTCCACTTAGAGGTGTAGGGAACATTTCACCATATCTCTCACTCTGAATTAATTATCTATAGCTCTTCTGTTTCTGTTTTGTCCCTATTAAGGGAATCAAACAGTGCAGAAGAGAGACATGCCTGGAAGAAGAATAAACCCTCGTATTTATGAGCCCACGTAAATCCATGAAAGTTATTTAATGTGGATTTACATTGTATATGAAAATGGCTTGTCGCCACCACTGCCTGCAGTCAAAATGGTTTGGATACACACTTTTCACCTTTCACAGATGTCTACACTTTAATTTGATAATTTCTTTTACCTTGCCGTAACAGAGCAGGAGGTCTAGATTTTGGCCTGCAACATTGCTTTTACAGAAAAATCTGTTTAATGGTGTTGTGTACTAATAGCTCCTGTGAACCAATGTATAACTGATTCCTTGGTACACATTAACTGTGTTGTCCTGGGTATGTCGTGTAAGTTGCACACTAAAAGAGGAGCTCTGGACTGTGCTCTCACCCCTAGTACACAGTCTCTGTCTTCCCCTTGTGCAATATGTCTTGGCATAGTGCTTGAAGGTTGGAAAAGAATGGCTGAAATAAAAGGCCTATTATGGCATTTTTGGAATTATTACTGCTTGCTGTATCTTCAGTTCTTCCCTTTGGGCTGTTTTCATTTTGCGCTGCTTTTCCTTTGTTGTTTTGATGTGTACGCACAATGTCATGTCTTCTCAAGTGTACTCAGGAAAGGGACTTCCACCAGCTCCCTTGGCAATGTATAAGAGCGGTCCTTCTCTCCAAGCTATGACTTTCAGAAAGTCACTGGAAATTTCTCTACGGTCACCTTATTCATCCTTCCCCACAAGACCTTTAATGCTGTAAAATCTAGTTCTGAAATATGACAATCCAAGGCTGTCTTTCCTTTTTGCAGATTACCTTTTCTATAAATATTACTTCTCTCATCCCAGTCCTCCCCCCTTTAGTAGCTATTAATGTCTTAATAACACTAGTATTCATTAGGAAAATGCATTTCACCTTCTATCACATTCAGATCAGAACGGATCTTCTTTTAACTTCAGAGAAGAGATTTTTTCCAGGAGATGCTTGCTATTCAGAGATTGTATTTCACATTGCAATTGAAAGGGATTTAATGACCCATTTATAATAATTAGAGCTGTCGTGTTTTTGTTCTTAATACATTTTGTGAATGACTAACTGCAGCACCTCCCAGCTGGCCTCAGTAATGCTTGATGGGGCTCTTTGCCCCACCAGGTCTGGAAAGTTTCATAAAAGAGTAATTTCAAATAATGAAAGTTAAAAGGGTGATGTGTAAGTCTTTATTTGACGCACCTATTCAAATCATTTGTCATGCCATGGAATTGCTGGAATAGAACTATAAGAACTGAAAGAATGAAGTGTTATGTTGTCTCCCACAATGCAGTGTTTTATTTACTCTATGACCTTATTTTTGAATAACATTTTAGACCTACCTGACCTAACACAACTAGAAATTTTAGCCTCAGGCTGCACTTGCCGGCTAAAGAGCATGACTATGTTATACCAGGGGAATCTATAATGGTGTAATAGCTTCCTAGGCAGGGTAAAATGTAATTAGTCATCTATTAAGAACTAGGAAATAACTGTAGTTGGTAACCCTGTGTAGCAGGAGCTGGTTAGGAAGAGAATTAATGGGTTTAAAGTTATGTAATTTCTCTCACCACTTTACCTGAACATCTTACTGTAGTCATTTACCCATTCATTTATTCATCTTTTCATTCATTCATTTATGTTCTCAGCATCACTAACCATCAGTCTCTTTATCCTGAAACCTGTGTTTTCTTCTATTTATGGCACTTTTCAACATGTTACATGGGCTTGTACTTGGGTGTTTTGATGAATGGAATATGAAAGTGCTAATGGAAGAATAACTCCTTACCTGATGAATCACACTCTAAAATTCAAAAAAAAGTATGATTAGAAAAGGATGTCAGTGAAAAATAGGATTGCCAAGTGGCTTTACCAGCACCTAGAGCATGCCAGACCCAGCTGGTTACTTTCTTGATAAAAGAAACACAGTATATTTCTTGCTTCTGGATTTCAGTAGAGTGGTTGAATTGACGCAGTGTCAGCTTTTCTAATGACGCAAGAAAAATTGGGAATTAACATATGTATTGTAAAATGTGCAAGGAAATGGATAAATTTGGGATGAATGTGGTTTTTATGAAAAAAAGAAGTTAACTTCTTTCAAAAGGGAACTTGATTCAATTCCAGAACAGGTTAGATGATGTGTGACCTACTGGAGGAGGTCTGCGGATCTGGAGACTGAAGAAGTTCTTCTCAGGCCTGCTTTCTTGTGGAGGGAAGGACGGAGGTGACATATTCAGAGTCCCAGAGCAGGAATACAACTTCAGTAATAGCTCCTTGAATGCATCCGTGCAGCTGAGGCTGAGGTAGTAGACAAAAACAGAGAAAACTTTTTTTGAGATAGGGGACACATCTGTGTGTGGACATCTGTTAGTTGTGTGGGCTCAGAAGAAAGGAGTGTCCCAGAGGTACTGCCAGAGTAGGAGCAAAAACTTTCAAGCATTCAGCACAGGTAGAACACACCAACACTTAGAAATTTGTTTGTAGTAAGTGCTGAACATGCATATTATTATAGGGGGGCACTGGATCCTTCAGATGCTGTTGGTACACAAAGAATAACCATAATACAAACAACGGCACGCACCAGTAGACTTTAGAACGTGGTGTTTCAGGCACTGTCTTACACTCTGCCAGCCTTAAGCAGATGAGCACAAATTGAATTTCATGCTAACTTGCTCTGGGCAATGAGCACCCAAGTTTTTAATTAAGTTTCAGTGAATTAAGCTAACTTAATTATTATTTTTTTTTTAGACAGTTCATAGATACAACAAAAATGTTTTGATAGCAATATTAATCTGCTCCACAGTCCGCATGTATGACAGGCAATGTTGCTGGTGTCATTAGTGCTACTGGTGAAATAACTACATGCTGGTTGGGAAAGTTGGCAAAGCGACTGTAACAAATAAATAACCTGGTATAGAATAAATTGGTAAAAACAAGAGAATTCAAGTATTTAGAAGCAACTAGATGGGGATGGGAGGAAAAATACTGAAAATGGAAAGAAGAATGAAACTTTTTATCATGAAGGTGGTCGAATACTGAAACAGATTGCCCAGAGAGGTTATTGGGACTCCTTGGAGATATGCAAACCCCAACTGGACACGACCCTGAGCAACCTCCTCTAGCTGTTCCCAGGTTGGTTGGATGGATGATGCCTGAAGGTTCCTTCCACCTTCCAACTTCAACTATTCTGTGTGATTTTGTATCAAATTATGGTTGCATAGAAACCCTCACTTCTGATGTTTGCTCTTTTTTAATGAATGCTTGATTTTCTAACACTCTGGGTCTTTCAATGTAAGGAGTATTTGAACACGTGTGGACACGTGTGGAAAGTGTGTGGAAAGTGTGGACACAAACACATATATACCAAAAAAAACCCCACGATAAGTGGATGCTACCACTTATATATAACATGTGACATACAAGTTGCACATCATACATGATTACTGGGTCTGTGAAGGTCAATTCTTTCCCTTTGGACAGGCAATGGGTAAAGCACAGATTTAGAAGGAAGGAAACCAAGGCTTGTTTCCAGAGCTGCTTTTTGACCTGCAGCACAACCATGGAAAAGCTCTCTGAGGTTTTATTGCCTATTGGTAACGACAGAGTCAATTGTCTCTCAACATGTCTGTACGGAGGAAGATCTCCATCTCAGCGGGAGCTACCAAAGGTGCCTGGTATTAACTTGGTCCTTTGCTCAGTGGATGAGAAGAACAAGGGATCACTCTCTAAAAAGAAAGTTGTGTTGGTCCATTCACCATGTCAGGATATGCTTAAAAAATGGTGTGGTTCTGGCCGATGTCACGAGGTAAGGGCTGGGGCAAGAAGATAAATACAGACCCATATACTTGTGCATAGGGTGTCTGGATTGCTCTAGCTCATCCTTGTATGCACCTTCCTCAACCAGAGCCACAAGGAATTAAGCAGGCAGCAGGCTCAAGAGGGGAACTAACTAGTCAAATTTGCTTTCAATGTTGAAGGCTGAGAGGATGGCTCATAAGCTCCCTCACGTTTTCTCTTCTAGAGAACTTGTTCAAATCTAGAGTGGGTCAACATTGACCAAATTGTCTTCACTTGAGGAGAAAATGAATGCATGATTATGTCCTGTTTTAAAGGAGACTGTGTGATTGTACACATAAACTGCTGCTCTTGCCTGTCTATCATTCCTACCAATCTTCCACCGCAGTGGAAGTTTGTGGTGCAGAGCATGGGCTGTGGGGCTGCAGTCCAGCCTACATATTCTGTTCATTGTGATATAAAAAGAGGAAAGGGTGAGAACAGCATTTCCTAGAAGTAGTCAAATGGACTAAAAATATCAGGGAAGAGAAAAGAAAAGTGGGTTTATGCCCTCTGATTTTTTTATGTAGTTTTTTGATTAGTGTTTCAATTATGGATGTACTGCCTATGGCTGGTTATTCAGTATTTTTCTTTTTTAACATCTCTGGGTATTTTTATTGGTTTTCATTTTAAATAGTGTCTTAGTGAACCTTGAGAAAATGACTGAATACTTTCCATCTTTAGAGACATGCAAAGTATTAACAGGAAGCAGAAGCATGGCCAGAAACAGAGAAAAAAGAAAAAAAAAAAAAGAAAAAAAAACCCGAACCAAACTAAAACCCCCAAATGAAACCCTTGAGAATTTCAAGAGGTGTTTAGCATGAGATTTTTTTTTAAATTGATGT
Source organism: Anarhynchus alexandrinus (assembly GCA_008711295.1). Classification (NCBI taxonomy): domain Eukaryota; kingdom Metazoa; phylum Chordata; class Aves; order Charadriiformes; family Charadriidae; genus Anarhynchus; species Anarhynchus alexandrinus. Next base: position 1,633,291 of record VUYV01000046.1, read on the forward strand.
GTGGGGAAGCAAGTATTGTTCAAGCACATGCCAAAAATATCATTCTTAGATCCTAAAGATGAGAATACTGCATGAATAAGGAGCACAAAACTGCCAAAACACGGGATCTGAGTGCCAAAGTCACAAAGAAGATATGGAATAAAATGCAGCATCTGCAGACCGGCTCAGTGCCATGGAAGGAGAGACAATCCTGAATTTGAATGGGGAACCAGATTGCAGAAAGAGCCTCATCTGGTCTTCTGCAAATATTTGACTGTAAAAACCCAACTGAGCTGTGAGTTTCCATTTGGTTTTATTGTCACTCCTAATGAATGGGGGAGAGAAAATAGCAAAGGAGGGAAAAAGGATGGTACAGTAAGCTTTTGGGAGAGGAGGAAATATCTGAGTGTTTGGACAGTCCTGAGGGTTTTGGAGTCAGATGAGAAAGGAGTCTGAAAAGAAATAGAGCAAAGTGTATCTTGTTGATGGACTGCAATTTTCATGGAATGATAGAAGAGAGAACTGTGGAGAGAAGAAGGACAGAAAACCTGTTTTGGTGAAGATGTGCAGCCCAACCCGGCTGTTTGGGAGAGTGGTGCTATCTCTACACAATATAGCAGGATTTTAGGCAGAAAAGAACAAAAGAGAAACATTTTCCACCTTCAAAGAGGGCTGGGTGTTGAAAGAAAGCTCTAAGGAGAGTTGAGATATAATATGTTGAATTAGCCATCAGTGGTGACCAGACTGATTTAAGGCTGTTACAGATGTGCTCACGAGGTAGGACAGTGGGAAATGTGAGCCAAGATTACAGATGTCTCCAGGGCTGTGGAAGAGCCCCCTCACTGGGGAGGGGGGCTAGGGAGGGTGGACTCTAAAGCAAGAGAGGTGGCTGAAAAGCCCACAAAAGGGAAAGTAGTAGAAAGAACAAATACCTAGGAGTGGTGACTGTTGATGTTGAAGGAAGCTGACAGTCAGAGATGCAGAAACGAAAAAAAATCTTAATTCTGTCCTTGTACACTAATCTTCCAAGAGACGTAGAAAAACAATAAAAGAATAAAGCATGAAGTGAATATTCATTAAAGGAAGAAAAAAAGTCTTGTACCATTAGAAATTTGTCTAGCGATGGGATGTTGTCCTCCTGCCTCTATTTGTTACGGTTCTTGGACTGAAGTCCAAAACAAAAGCAGAAAAGGATGATCCAGCCAAACTGCAGCTGGCAGATTAACATGGATTCCTGGCAAACTGCTGTGAATGTGCCTCGCTTGCATTTTCTTACAGCCCTCACCAGCAGCTACTTCAGCCTCTCCAGTAATGAAGATGTGTCTCTCTCATTTACACATATTGAAGCCATTCCATTTTAGCATAAATAATTAATTATTCATTGAAGCAGGAACTAGGAGAAAGTGTCCTGCATCCCAGGTGAATGCCCAAACTACTGTATTATGGAGAAATTCCCACTTTCTCTTGCTCATTAGGTATTAATTCAGCTATGCAAAGCAGAACATTGTCAACAGAAGTAAATGAAATGGCTCTGTCCCAAATAACCATGCAATACACTGAGGAGGACATCTCCGAAGAAGGTGAAAAGCCTAGTTTCAAGCTCTCTGTCTACTTCATTTGAAGCAGAGCTTTGAACGTTGTCGTGGTTTAACCCCAGATGGCAACTAAGAACCATGCAGCGCTGGGTCACTCCCCCTGCCCCGGTGGGATCGGGAGAGAGAATCATAAGGGTGAAAGTGAGAAAACTTTCATGGCCCCATACTAGTTACTGTGAAGAAAATTAACTCTGTCCCAGCCAAACCCAGCACAGTCAGTTAGGAAGATGTAGCCACATGAGTACAGAGTTTTCTTGGGCTGAGGTCTTTCACTTACACCTGGGGTGTATGTTTGTCGAATTACAGATTTACTCATCCAGAGAAAAAAAAAAAAATGTCCATGTGAAGGGCTCTCTTTTGTCACAGAACTTATGTCTTTCACTCCTAAAGAAGAATTTCCAAGAAAAAGAGAGACAAAGCATAATGCATGGAGGCTTTCCAGTCCCCTACCTGCAGGGATATCAGCAACAATGAAATATGGTCATGTAAAACTTACGTCAACATGCGGCAATAGATGAGCCTTTCGAGGAATATCAGATGTAATATCACCATTGCTGAAAAAGCCAGATCTTTGGGAGCACAAGTCGCTAAAAGATCTTTACAGAGTCTATCTATTTGACAGCACAGCTGCAATGATGCCATCATTTCCTCCAGCCTCTGTTGCGGACTTCCTCATTATAAACGCTGATTGAAAGGACACATCTTTGTCCACATAGAAAGGCTCCCGTGGCATGATCTGTGCACTGCAGAGAGGAAGGTGGAGGAAGATCATCAGGAGGAGAAGTGCAGGGAACAGGTTTGGTGCCAGGACTGAGAAGTTCACCTGTACCTGGTCACATTGAGCAATTTGCCATGCCAAGGGGAGGAAGAATGGAAAATATTTGCCACAGACTTTTAAAAGCATAGAATCATATGCTGGTTTGGGTTGGAAGGGACCTCTGAAGATGATCTATTTCCAATAACCCTGCAATGAGCAGGGACATCCTTCACTAGATCAGGTGGCTCAAAGCCCCATTCAACCTAACCTTGAACACTTCCAGTGCTGGGGCATCCACAACTTCCCTGGGCAACCTGTTCCAGTGCCTCACCACCCTCACAGTGAAATTTTTTTTCCTAATATTTATTCTAAATCTACCCTCTTCCAGTTTGAAACCATTACCCCTCGTTCTATCACTACATGCCCCTGTAAAAAGTACCTCTCCAACCTTCTTTTAGGCACCCTTCAGATACTGGAAGGCCGCTATATGGTGTCCCCAGAGTCTTCTCTTCTTCAGGCAGAACAACCCCAACTCTCTCAGTTTGTCCTCATAGCAGAGGTGCTCCAGCCCTCTCATCATTTTTGTGGCCCTACTCCGTATCGGCTCCAACAGGTCCATGTCCTTCTTATGTTGGGGACTCCAGAGCTGGACGCAGTACTCCAGGTGGGGTCTCACCAGAGCGGAGTAGAGGAGCAGAATCACCTCCCTTGACCTGCTCACTCTTTTGATGCAGCCCAGGACATGGGTGGCTTTCTGGGCTGCCAGTGCACACTGTCAGCTCATATCCAGCTTTTCATCCACCAGTACTCCCAAGTTCTTCTTGGCAGGGCTGCTCTCAATCCCTTCATCCCCCAGCCTGTATTGATACTGGGGGTTGCCCTGACCCAGATGCAGGACCTTGTACTTGGCCTTGTTGAACCTCATGAGGTTGTCCAGGTCCCTCTGGATGGTGTCCTGTCCTTCCANCCCCAGTAAAAAGTACCTCTCCAACCTTCTTTTAGGCACCCTTCAGATACTGGAAGGCCGCTATATGGTGTCCCCAGAGTCTTCTCTTCTTCAGGCAGAACAACCCCAACTCTCTCAGTTTGTCCTCATAGCAGAGGTGCTCCAGCCCTCTCATCATTTTTGTGGCCCTACTCCGTATCGGCTCCAACAGGTCCATGTCCTTCTTATGTTGGGGACTCCAGAGCTGGACGCAGTACTCCAGGTGGGGTCTCACCAGAGCGGAGTAGAGGAGCAGAATCACCTCCCTTGACCTGCTCACTCTTTTGATGCAGCCCAGGACATGGGTGGCTTTCTGGGCTGCCAGTGCACACTGTCAGCTCATATCCAGCTTTTCATCCACCAGTACTCCCAAGTTCTTCTTGGCAGGGCTGCTCTCAATCCCTTCATCCCCCAGCCTGTATTGATACTGGGGGTTGCCCTGACCCAGATGCAGGACCTTGTACTTGGCCTTGTTGAACCTCATGAGGTTGTCCAGGTCCCTCTGGATGGTGTCCTGTCCCTCCACTGTATGAACTATACCACTCAGCCTTGTGTTATCTGCAAACTTGCTGAGAGTGCACTCAATCCCACTGTCTATGCCATTAATAAAGATGATGAACTGTACCAGTCCTAATACAGACCCCTGAGGGACACTACTTGTTACTGATCTCCATTTGGACATTGAACCATTGACTGCAACTTTCTGGACACGGTCACCCAGGCAATTCCTTACCCATAAAACAGTACATCCATCAAATCCATATCTCTCCAATTTAGTGACAAGGATGTTGTGTGGGACCATGTCAAAGGCCTTAAAGAAGTCAAGATGGTCAAGACATTAAATCAGTTGTATGTACCTCTAGCACCTTGAGGTATGTTAGATTCCTGTGCCTTTCTCTCCCCTTCTTTTCCTGGGTGAAATTGGGAGATGCTGAATGTTTGTTGTCAGGTCAGCTTTGATTGTGCAGGCTTCGAGGAATGTGAGACAAAGAAGTGTCCACATTTCCTATCAGCCGTGGACCAAGTTCCTAGTTCCCTCTTGCCTGATGATTAGGGTAGAAAAAGAATATTTTCCAGGAGGTTACATTTATTTTTTAAATGTATTTGCTCTTGCAAATATGTCCTACACCTTTGTTTTCTGTTTCTCATAACAGCCTTACAATGCTTCCATCGACCTTCCATTGCTTTATTCATTTAGGGCCACCACATGTGGTGTGGATGTTTTTCTCAGATAGTGCCAGTGACAAAGATGAGATTTGATGATGAAGGCAGTCAAGCAAATCTTTTGCAGTAGCTTGTTACTTCTGGGTTATGGTACAGAGGAACTGATAGCACACCCATGTTTTAAGATAAAAGCAGGCTTTTTCTCAGGAAAAGAAAGGAAGGTAGTCAAACCCAGTGTTTTTATGCACTTGATACTTGCTGTTGTGTTTGAATATGTGATACCCAACAAAACAATCCCCCTAAGCCCATTACATGGGAATGCTGGGGAGTTACAAAAAACAGATGATTACATGGTGTCACAGGGGAAGCGTGAAACAGCTTTACACCCTGCAAAAGTGGGGATACCTGGGAGTGCTGTGTGAAGATGGGAAGTTGCTTTGCAAGAGAAAGTTCTTACACAGCACAGTATCAGGATGTTGCTGGCTATGTGACAAGCTTTGCAAATAGTTTTAAACGTTGTCCAGAGCTGACTGCTGCATGCGAAGTTACCTAATGCAAGCAAGAAAGTGCCATCAAAGAGATGGGGTGCTTCCACCCCTGGAGGTGTTCAAGGCCAGGCTGGATGTGGCCTTGGGCAACCTGGTCTAGTGAGAGGTGTCCCTGCCTATGGCAGGGGGGTTGGAACTCGATGATCTTCAAGGTCCCTTCCAACCTAAACCATTCTATGATTCTATGATTCTCTCTTTGATGGCAAGCAGCATCCTATATATTGGTGTAAAGGACCTTTTCCATTCTGCACTGTGATCTGGTGGGTGAAAAGTCACACTGCCTGAAATGAAATGCTTTTAGTTTTCTTTTTTTCTTCATCTGCTGAAGCATTTCCTAGCTTAGTCTGTTTATGGTCACACTTTCTATGAATTTTTCATTATAAACAGCTAAAGGTTTAGTAAATAATTAATTGCTCCTATAAGCATCTTACAGACACAAGCACCTGGATAAGAGACATCTTTAATTATGAAAAACTGTGGGGTGGGCAACCTATTGGGCTGCTGGGCTTTCTAAAAGCTAATTTCAGAATGCTTATTAAACGATCAGTTGTAAATTAACCCTTTACAGGTAATCTTCAAGGAATACTTGATCAGATTTTTTTTCAAAATGGGAATTGCAGGGTCTTGGGGCAATTGCTCCAGGCTCCTTCTCTGTCTGAAAACACGTGTGATGGGGCTGGTTTGGAGCCAGTTTCAGATCAAAGCTGGTTGTATGAGATCTGATCTGCAGTGGGACTGGGGGTTCTGTGAAACTTTGCATTGTCGCTCTTTGGAGTTGTGCATCCCGCGGAGGTTCTGGGGGTGACACTGTTGAAGTATTGACCTGGAAAGCCACGTTCCCATGGCTCTGCACGACTCATAAAATGAGAAACTGAAACAATCCTTTACCCTGTCTGTGCTGGGCTCACTGCAAGCAGCTTCACTGAGTCATGCTTCCCTGTGAAACCTGGGATATTGTCCTAAATAAACAAAAATCTTGTGACAACAAAAGAAATGCAAAGAATTAGATCACAGGAGGTAAAAAAGAAGCCTGTCTTGAAAGAGGAACCCAAAGCAAACCCAACTACAGCTGTATCTGAAGAACCCTTCTGGCACAACCAAAGTCTTTGATTGACAAAGGCTTTATTTGGCATCAACGCTAAGTTCACCACCTCGCTCACACTCAGAGAGAGATTGCAGCACAGGCACACCTGTAGGAATAGGACAGTAGCTTTTGCCAGCAATTGCTTTAGCTCTTTCCATCTGTATCCCAGAACGTTTCAGGTATGGTTACATGGAAGGGGCAGGGATCAACACCTCTTTCCAAGGTTCTTGATTGTGAGACCAAGGCTGTAAGATGTAGGAAGCCAAGGTGTCCTTGCATGTTTTGAGACCCTGCAGTAGCTTCAGCCCCATCTTCTTATGGACTGGATATTTCTTCTATAATCAATCTCCTTCATATGTTGATAAATGGAGGTTGTTTGAGACTCTAAGGGGGAAAAAAATCAAAAAAAGAGAAAAGGCTTCTCACCTGTTTGAAAAATTGCTTCACAGGCCAACAGCCTCCTCTCCCTCCTCCACCCTCCTCCCGTGCCTCTCAGCACGTTGCCTGGCTGCGTTATTCCCGGTTCAGCTCCCCTCTCCCGTTCTGGGACCAGTCACCTTGTACAAAGTCAAGTGGCTGCAGAAGTCACGTGAGCAGGTCAGTGCCTGGGCTGTCTGCTCTTGGGGGGACGGATCCTGCACGGGAGCTTGTCTTGGGCTGCTCTCTTGGAGCTTCCCTCAGCATCTCTCCCGCCGGAGCTAAAAACACAAGGCCGGATTGATGGAGACGTCAGAAGTACATTTTCCCAGAGGTCAACTAAATTCAGGTAATGATGCAATGCTGCAGTGCACTCCTCCTAATCCAATCAAATAACGTAATGGTTTAGGCTCTATCAAATAAAGTTCAAGGTATGCATGTGAAACGTGGCTGCTGCTCGGCTGCTGGCAGCTTTCCTAAGTGCTGAGAATCAGATCAGAAGAAGAAAAAAGCCTCCCATCTCCAAAGAAAAACTTCCACGCAGACACGCACTTGGAAAAAAGACAATACTTGAGTGCAGCTTTCTTTGCCAGGCTTTTTTCTTTTTATAATCATTTTTGTTTTACTCTCATCTTCCCACTTTAAAGCCTATTTGTTTTAGGTCCAGATGATTTCTAAAATTGCTGATGAATTTGGGTGCCTCAGTTTAAGAGTTGAAACCACGTCTGGAGTGGGGAGTCCTGATTCGTTCTCAGACGTGAGCAGACTCAGTACATTGGGGAAACTCAAGCCCTTTTTAAAACACCTCAAATTGAGTATCCAGAAGTTGGTATGACAGAAAATATTGTTCATTTCTGGAACTCTTTGGCCTTTGCCTTTGCAACTGCACATCTTCGCTTAGTAAAGTCATCGATGTTACTTAAGCAGTTTAAAATATCGGATCAGGGAATATAAGTCTCTGTATAATTCATCTGGTATTAGGTAAGTACTGTAATGTTGTTTCTGTATAAATTTAATCCATCAAACAGTAAATGCACCAGCAAAAATTCACACAGCTATTGATCTGATTTATTCCTTATTAAATATTAATTGAAGTTTCTCCATCATGCCCAATGAAAGTTGTCCAGCTGTGTGAGAAATATATGCATATTTATCTTTTACGTAATGCGGTGCATTCATCCAAACAGCAGGCAGCATTGACTAACACACCGCTTATTTTTCAGGCAGAACATTTGAATAAAAGCAAACTGGAGGTACTCTAAAGATCTATCTATCTGCCGCATCTGTTTAACTCGGTACCACACCAAAAAGATTTTTCTGGCTTTGGGGAGTGCCTGTCCCTCTCCTCTCTTTGCGTTTTCTGGTCCCCATGGAAACACGTTGCGGTGGTGTGGTGGCTGAATTTTCGAGGGAGTGAGACTTGCAACGAGCGGGGTGCTATGCACCTTCCTCAGGCGATTCCAGGATATGGTCAATTCTTAATTACCTGTGAGGGGATTATCCAGGGCACGGATTAACCCTGCTGTGGCTGCAGACCGCTCAGGCTGGACCTGCCGGAGCGGGCTCAGATCTGCAGCCAGCAGGGCTGCGCTGGCTCAGCGCTGCGGATGCTCCCAGGTCTGGGGTCCCCTGGGATGTCCAGCCGCTACGGGCAGGTTGAGCTTTAGCCTTGTTTGGTCTCTTGCTTGTGTGTTTCCTTGCAGAATGAGGGTAGGACTGTAAATCACTGCCATGGCAATGAGTTAATTGTACTGAAACCCTGCTAAATCCAACTTATTAATATAAAACCTGCTTTGAAGGAAAATGAAGCCTGCCCTGAACTAATTATTTAAGACTGGATTCCTTCTGTTCCAGAGCCACTCACTTTTGTTTTCTCATGAACCCAATCATAGAATCATAGAATTGTCTAGGTTGTAAGGGACGTTTAAGATCAAGTCCAACCATCAACCTCACACTGCCAAAAACCACCACTAAACCATGTCCCTAAGTACCACGTCTACCAACCTTTTAAATACCTCCAGGGATGGCGATTCCACCACTTCCCTGGGCAGCCTGTTCCAATGCTTGGTAACACTTTCTTTGAATATTTTTTTTTCTTAATATCCAATCTAAACCTCCCCTGGTACAACTTGAGGACATTCCTTCTTGTCCTACCACTTGTTACTTGGGAGAAGAGGTTGACTCCCACATCTCCCCATTTACAAACACTTTCCCAAGTTCTACAGTATTGTTGCACTGGTGTGATGTATAAGGAGTGAAACAGCTCCTCTCCTCTGATTTATTTGTGTTTGCTGTGAGCTCAGGGGCCTGACTCTGCCTGAGCAAGCATTCCTTTGGAATCTGGTTGCTCTCTCTGACTAAACTATGTGGTTTCCAATGTTTACTGAAGGGATTTGTTGACTGGGCAATGCAACTATTTCTTCCACATTGATTGTGACTCTCACCAGCCACCGTTTTGAACTGTGCATTGTTTTCTGAAGAGTTCATTACCCTGGCCAAAGATTTTGTTTGAATCAAGTGCAGCTCATAAGTCTGCTATGTGGGTCTCAGTTATTTCATCTGTTGGGTTTTTTTGTGACCTTGTTATTAGATGACTTTCTTCAATACTATAGAACAGTCAACCATGACAGCTCCAGTCGTCCTAGGGCTAAACCTGAATGGTCATAGAGCAGTGGACAATGCACCAACCTCCATCCTACATGCAGAGCTCATCCCTTCTGAGCACCTCTGGGCACTACCATGGGAATGCCTGATGGGACAATCAGGCTAGATCAGGGAGAAGCCATGGTAGGCATATGCCTTGCCTTATTCTGGGCCGTATGGGCTTTGATGTTGAGATGGAAGTGTCTTGCTGTTCCTGAATGAGGAAGACACTCCTGGATGTTGGCAGACATTTCCCATCTACTGGCCCATTTTTCTCCCTTGTTGTTGGAGTCCCCCAGCCTCACCTGCAGAAGCCCTGGTGAAGCAGGGATCATCCTGACAATCTTGTGGGCCCAGCTGAGCAATCATGGTGGTGGAAAACCACCAACAGCACAGAGCATGAAGCTGCAAAAGCAAGTGTTGAGTCACTAACAGCAGTGCAAAGCACTCTGCTAGACAGGAGTTCTGGATCAATCTTCTAACCAGACTCCCCCCTCTCTTCCTTGCACGGCTAATAAAACACAGTATAACAACTGTCCTATTCAGGAGGGGAGTACATTAGATGATACAATTGGTTTTATCTTTTCCTTAAGTTTGATTCTATAAAGGAATGAACCAACATGTCCAAGGTCTGAGAAATTTTAGGCAATCTGATTTCAGCAAAGTGTGTTTGTTTGGAACAGTCATTTCAAGGCATCTTTTCTTTGGTTACAGTTAGTTTTCTAAGTATACTACAGGGTGAAAGATGTCATTTTTTTGGGAAGAAACGCATTTAAAGCTAAATTTTACCCTGAGATATTCCTTTGTAATGCCTGTTGCCTGGACATCACAAGTCAGAATCTGCCTCTCATTTCTCAGAAAGCAGACATGGTAACCTCAGGTTTATTCTTGGGAGGAAGGAACTGGGACAGCTTTAAAGTACTGCAAGAACTATTCATGCACATGATTTAAATCATGCCGTTCTGCTGACAAGCTGAAACCTACTAGGAAATGGGTTTTACTTGCTCTTTAAATAGATAATTTGGGGGGGAGGAGCTGGGAAATGAGGGAATCTGACAGGAGCAGCAGTTCTGATGGTGACAAAGACAGACAAACTTAAAAAATATGTTCACTACACATTCAGAAATAAACAATTCTTTACTTTCTGAGTAAAAATGACATTTCTAGATAATATCCCATGAATGTTTATTTTTGTTTCTTCTATTTTTCTGACAATTTTGTAAGTGAAAACTTCCTTACCTTCTCCCCGTTTTACTAATCCTTTGAGCCACAGGGTAGGGAAAAAGTGCCAAGACTTGAATTCAAGGAATAAAAGATGAGTGTGGAGCAGAAATTACCCATTCTTGGCCTCACCATTGACTCCTTGCTTTCCCTCTAGCAAGTTTCTCAAGGCCATATACAATACAGTATTAAAAAGATTAGAAAAGTATCCAAAGCATGCAGCATGCTGGGTGAAGAAGGGTCTGTCATCCCTGTGCTCAGCATGCAGCTGTCCAGAGCAAGCCAGCAGAAGATGCTGATGACAGGGGTGTTAAAATCTTGGCTATCTGCTGCTTGATTCAAAGCTGCAGAGAGGCATCTCTTTTTCCTCCAAATCCAGCCTTCAGCCATCCCTTGTAAGTGTCACAGCTCCTTCCTGACTCCATATTTTGTCTAGCCAGATGACATCTTTCTGACTACTTTGTTTTGATTTACATGGCCCCCTCCCAAGTGTAGAAATAGAGTTTTCAGGCACGAGGGAGAAGGAAGGGCAAGGACCTTCCTTCATGCAGGGGTGCAGGGCTGGAAGGATATTTATTCCTGCACAGGGCAGGATTAAGCATATCTGTGTATAATATAGTGCTAAATATGTGTCTAACCTGTTCTTTAAAAGCTCTGTAGGAGGAGCTCTCCAAATTATCTGAGGTCTTTCTGCTGCCCTTCTTCATTAGCATCTTCTAACTGTCTAATGTGAACAGTCTATTCTGCAAATTTCTCTTTCCCCATAGGCCTCTGTCATAACAGACCTCGTAGGGGCTGGAAGACCATTGATATATCCCTCCTCATATCATCATTTCCTGAACAAAACAAAGTCAGTATCCTCACAGGCCATTTTAAAATCTGCTATCCTTGCTGTTATCCTCTGGACTCTCTCCAATCTTTCTACATCTTAGTGGGATGCCCAATACTAGACACAACACTCCAGCTGAGGTTTCACCACCAAGATAAAGGAGAATAATTCTAATTACCTCCTGTGTCGTCCATATGTTAATTCAGTCAGGAACGAGATGAGCCTTTTCTGCAACAGCAGCATATTTTTGAGTCCTATTTAGTGGTCAACTCTCACACTGACTTCTTTTCTGCAGTATTACTGCTTAGCCAGTTATTTCCCATTTTGCGTTGGAATTCTCCTTTCTAAGCAAAGCATTTACTCATTGATTTTGGTTTTATCAGAGCAACTCCTCAATATGTCAAGATCATTTTGGTTTGTGTTCCTGTCCTCTGGGGTCCATGCAACACCTCTCAGCTTGACTTCATCAGCAAATTTTATGGGCCTTTTCCATACTATCATCCAAGCTATTAAAAATAATATTGAATGAGCCACATGCATGAAAAACCCTCACAGGACCACTTGTAATGCCACCCGAGTTTGATCAAAAGCTACAATTAATTCTTGAAATGCTGGATTTACTTGAATCCAAGACATGCCTGTAGTCTAAACTTTATACTAGTGCACAGGGTTCATTAAAGGGGAAGGTTTTAATGCATGACACACTCATTAACTTCACCAGGGCAATGGCCACTTCCTATATATAGAGTGGCAGACAAGGGAGGTTGGGGTTTTTTGCATCTCCTGAACTGTCATTAGGATTAAACAAGTTATATGTTCTTATCCAAGCAGAAGACGATAAATTACCCGTCTTTAATAGAGGGGCAAGGCACCTCCAACTGCCTCACATGTATCAATGGGAGAAGGGCTGTATAGGCCAGTTCTTGTGAAGCAGCTGATGCATGGCACCTGCTGGTCCTGCTGTCTTTCCCCAAGGTGGCTGAGATAGTCTGGCTAAACACAATTTGAATATTTGATTTTCTCAGGGTAGAGAAAATAGCATCCTGAATTTGAATAAATATATCTGCGCTTATGGACACACATTTTAGAAATATCCTCTATACCATCTTCCTCTCAACCGCTTATAGGATGTTATGCAAGACTGTAAGAAAGCCTCAGTGAAGTCAGCTTAGATCACATCCACCACTGCCTTCTCATCCAACACTTATACTACCTTGTCAAGGAGGAAATCTGGTAAATCTGACATGATATATTCTTCACAAATCCCTGTCAGATGTTTCCTATCACCTGTTTTTTACCATGGTGCCTATAGATTGTTCAATAATTCCTTCCAGAGTCAGCCTAGGGATAACGGTGAGGCTGGCTGGCCTCATGGCTTTGGGTCCTCCTTTCTTTATGTACTCTTCTTTCTCTGCTTCAGTCCTCTGGCATCTCTTGCGTCTTCCACAAGTCCTCAGAGATCATTGCAAATGGTTCACAGATTATTTTGGTGAACTCCTTCAAAATCCTTTGGTGAATTCCATTATACCTTACAAAGTTGAATAGCTCTATCTTATCTACATATTCTTTAACCTATTCATTTTCTGTTCGAGCTTGTCCTCTTGTCCTCTTGTTAAAATTAATTGCCTTAAGTAGCTGTTCATAATTAGATTTTTAGCGTAATCTGCAGCAAAGATGGTACTGAATTCATCAGTCTTCTCTGGATCATGTGCTATTTATTCTCCTTCCCTGTTAAGTAATGGACGGGAACTTTCCTATGTTTTTTCCTACTTTCAATGCATTTATAAAACATTTTCCTATGACTATTTATGTTCCTTTCAACCTGTAACCCATTTTATCCCAAACTCGCCCTGAGGTTTTTATCCCTTGTCCTTAATGACGCACTTTTTTTTGGCCTTTTGTGTCATTTTTTTTTCTTAGTTTATTTTCAGGCCCTTAAAAAGCTCCTGATGCAGTCATAATGGCTTCTCACTGTGCTCTCTGTCCTTCCCCTGTATCAAGATAGGTTCCTATTGTGCCTTTAATACACTGTCTTGCTGTAACTGCCAGCTCTTCTGCCCTCCTTTATCCCTTAAATTACCTTCCAAAGAGATCCTACAGATGAGTTCCCTGGCTTTGCTGAAATCGGCTTTTTTTTTGGGGGGGGGAAGTCCATTATCCTTACTTTTTTTCTCCGACTCCTTCCTTTCTCTTAGAATAGTGATTCACAGTCCTTTCACCTGTCACATTCCCTTTTTAGATTCTTCACCAGTTCCTCTCTATTAGACAGAACCAAACCCAAACCACTTTCTCTCCTTGTAATTTCTTACACCATTTCATATGTCCCTGATTCATTTCAAGGACTTTCTACATAGTTTGAACCCACCATGCCTTCCCAACAAATATTTGGGCAATTGATGTTCCTTATTGACGCTACCACCTGTCCTTCGGGTGTCCATGATCTACAGAAGACACATTTCCTCCCATTACTCCTTTTCATACTCATGTGGAGACAGCAACAAACCTGCATCAATTCTGAACTTCATGGAAAATGCACATGCTCTTGATGTGAAACACAACACCCTCTGTCCTTTCTGTCCTTCCAGAACAAGCTGTCTCCATGTAGACATGTTGCAGTTTTCCTGCTTATCCCACTGTTAAGATCATGGAATCACGGAATCACGGAATCACGGAATTTTCAGAGTTGGAAGGGACCTCTAGAGATCATCTAGTCCAACTCCCCTGCCAAAGCAGGATTGCCCAGAGCACATTACTCAGGACTGCATCCAGGCGGGTCTTGAAAATCTCCAGAGAAGGGGACTCCACAACCTCCCTGGGCAGCCTGTGCCACTGCTCTGTCACCCGAACCGTAAAGAAGTTTTTCCGTATATTTGAATGGAACCTCCTATGTTCCAACTTGTGCCCATTGCCCCTCATCCTGTCACTGGGAACCATCGAGAAGAGTCTGGCTCCATCCTCCTTCAACTCACCCTTTAGATACTTGTATGCCATAATAAGGTCTCCCCTCAGCCTTCTCTTCTCCAGGCTAAAGAGTCCCAGCTCTCTCAGCCTTTCCACATAAGGGAGATGCTCCAATCCCTCAATCATCTGAGTTGCCCTTTGCTGGACTCTTTCCAGCAGTTGCCTGTCCCTCTTGAAATGGGGAGCCCAGAACTGGACACAGTATTCCAGTTGTGGCCTCACCAGTGCCGAGTAGAGGGGGAGAATGACCTCCCTCGATCTACTGGCCACACTCTTCCCTATGCAGCCCAGGATTCCATTGGCCTTTTTGGCAACAAGGGCACATTGCTGGGTCATGGATAATTTACTATCTACCAGGACCCCCAGATCCTTCTCCTCAGAACTACTTCCCAGCAGGTCCACCCCTAACCTATACTGGTGCCCAGCATTCTTCCTCCCCAGGTGCAGGACCCCGCACTTGCTTTTGTTGAACCTCATTAGGTTCTTCTCTGCCTGGCTCTCCAGCCTGTCCAGGTCATGCTGGATGGCAGCGCGGCCCTCTGGAGAGTCAGCCACCCCTCCCAGTTTGGTATCATCAGCGAACTTGCTGAGGATACACTCTGTCCCCTCATCTAGGTCATTAATGAATATATTGAACAAAAAAGATGGGATAGGCCTTCTCAGTGTGTGGATATGTGAAGGATTGGGTTCCTTCACAATTCCTTCATGTTTTGTTTTTTTTTTTTAATCTAACAGTTGCCATAGTTTAAAAAGTCTGGAAAGATCTGGGAGGAAAGACTAACGTCAAGATGGGTTTTATGGTTTGAGAAACCCACAACAATTTATTGTTGTTTAGACAATTATTCTACCACCTGATGACCCCTCCTCACCTGGGAAGGGGAATCGGGGAAAACAAGGAAACACGAGGTTGAAATATAAATAGATTTAATAGGATAAGACTGAATAATTAACTTTAATAATACTAAAGAATGAATATTGATCCCGATAACAATATAAGGGCTTTAACAGGGCTTTAAACTAGATTCGACAGGGGAAGGGGGTATTATTGGGTTTGCCCAAGACCAGCCGAGGGAGGTCGTACCAAGGAAAGAGGAGCGAGGTACTGGTGAGGGCCTGCAGCCCTTAGCTCCAGTATGCGCTGGCTACACTGCAGCAGGATCACAGTCTTGCGTAGATGAGCCAGGAGCTCGAGGACCAACAGGAGCCAATGGGGAGGCACCGTTAGTACACGGCAAAGGAATGCCGCCTGGAGAGCAGCGCAAGGTAAGTACAGCTGCTCCAACCAGGTNCTTGAAACCCACATAGCATAGCTGGCTGTATAGTAAATATTTTCACAAATTCAGACACCAGAGTCTTCTAAAAGTGCAGTTTTCCCAAGTGTTAGAAGAGAAATTAGTCCTGTGTCGCTCAAACCAGGACAATGAGTGACCCCGCTGCCTGTCTGCAAGAATGGGCGCTGGCTTGCTTCTGTCTGGATGCATGTAGGTCTCAGTTTTGGTTGATTCAGCCATAGTGGAAGGGCTGAAAGAGGTGTTTCTTGAGGTAACACCTCATGTGCAGATATATTTGAGGCTCCAGGGGTGGAGTTAAGACTCCAAAGAGTCATACTGCATCAGATAATGGTCCTTTTGTCTCAATAACATTTATCTGTCCATGGTCACAGAAGATGCCTAAGGAAAGAACATCAAAACAGAGCAGGTATATACTGATATTGGCCCACTTCTATGGAATACTCTCCCACCTTCAGGCAGACTCCAGCTTGGGGTTTTCCCATGCTTCAGGTTGTATATCTGCTTTGAGTTTAACAGGCCCGGATGGTGTTTTCTTCCATGCAGTACCTAATTGCTTTTTGAACCTATTTATAACTTCCAGAGTGTCTTATTGGAATGAAATCCATGATTTAATTATGCACTGCGTGAACAAGCACTTCTTTGTGTAAATCTTCTGGATGATCATTTCATCTGGTACTCACTAGATCTTGTGTAATGACTCCATGCTGTGCAAAATTCTGTTACAGCCTCTCCACATCTCTTCCTTTTCAAGGCTAAAGACTCTGTCATCGCTCAGAGCTGTTCTTTACCTTTGATCCCCTCTCTTGTCCTTCACTGCAGTCTTTCAAGTTCTTCTGCACCTTTCTCAGATGGGATAACCAGAAATGCACATGTTGCACTGGGAACACCAGTAGCGAACACTGGACTGGAAGGAAATATTCTGGCTTGTTGTCTATTCTTTTACTAATAAGCCCTAATGCTATTTGACTACTGGCCTCCTGGTGACATTGTGTTGACATATCTATGGAGCTGTATGCATTGAATCAACATCTCTTTCTGGAGGTATATTTAAAATGTTAGAGTCCACTGTTATGTGCATACAGCTAAGTTTTTGGTTTTGTTGTTTTGTTTTTATTTCTTGCCCCACCCCACCATGCAATTCTTTTTATTTATTGGCATAGAATTTCATTCGCCAGTTTCTCTCCCAACATCAGAAGACCATTCTGCAATGTTTTGCAATTTTTATGACAGCGTGTAATATCATATCTGCAGTAAATTTTCTTGTCCTATTACTCAAGATTTTCTGCCTCTAGTCAGGTGTTGTCTCTATTGATTATGCAGTTATTCTGGACTCTCACATCTATTGATTTATTTTTTCTTTTAAATCAAACAGTCTAAAAAATTGATTGATTTTCGTAGGTACTGTAGACCCATGC
This sequence comes from Anarhynchus alexandrinus, assembly GCA_008711295.1. Lineage (NCBI taxonomy): Eukaryota > Metazoa > Chordata > Aves > Charadriiformes > Charadriidae > Anarhynchus > Anarhynchus alexandrinus. The sequence goes on from VUYV01000046.1 coordinate 1,650,181, forward strand.
TCAAAATTTTTAAAGTGCTTTTCTGGATGCCCTCAAATAATCCCAGTGAAGTGGAAGAGTTTGTTTTTATGTGTGGTTACTCAAGAGCAGTTCAAGACTGGAAGTTTACAGTCTTTCAGTGACCTGGAGCCTCATATAGCTTTGACTTCCATAAGCTACTCTTAGTGTTGAAAAAGTGGCTTTCCTTTAAGAGTTCGTATAATAAGTGTTAAGTGCACTGACAACGGGGAAATTATTATCTTTGCTTTGAGGAACTGTGGCATTTTTTGCAGCTGCGGTTGCAAGCAAGTGTTTAGTAAGTGGGAGGCACTACAGAGCAAGTCCCTTTATCCATCACATTACCCTAATAATTAAATTGTCAGCCAGGGATGTCAGCCTTTAATAGAAAAAGAAAAAATTAGAATCAAACAGTGGTAAAAAAATTGTGACTATTCCTCCAGTTAAGCCTATAATTTTTTTTATCTTAATCATTATGTTTGCATAAGGCATTGCTCAGAACACACATTTTAAAATGTTTTTTTAATACTTTTATATGTTTTAAAATAACAAGAAGTTATTTAACCACTCTCCATTGTTCCTGTGACTCTGGGAAACAATTATCCGAAGAATCATTGGTAATTTTTTTACTGTGGTTTATTTCTAAAATGAACTCCAGGGGTGTTTTCTAGAATCTCCAGGCGCCTTTTCCTTGAGGATGTAAATCTTCTGAACTGTCCCTGTGGGCTCATTCTCCAGGCTGTCAGGTCAGGTGTCTATTAGTGGGAGAAGTCACCCAGCTGCTCTGCTGCCTTTGCAGTGGGACACGGACAGCTGTCCCCCATACTTTTGTTCTAAACATTGGATTTTCAAGGGTCTTTTTCCTGCTTTCTTCTTCCCAGTTTGTCATTCTGGTAGCAACATAGTTGTCTATAGGGAAATGGGTGGCCCTGGAGTAGGGTCACAGAGCCTGATTAGAAGATCATTAAAAACCATAAGAGCGAAGTGAGGTATTTGTCCCTGGCAGGTGGCTCTGCCCTGACTCAGAGGCATCATCCCTCAAAAAGATAGTGTTCTTCTCCCGCTCTCAACTTTGCTTTCAGAATCTGCCCTGATAAATGTTACCTAACTGTAAGGATGAACTTTGAGATAAGAATAGTTTTCCTCTGGGAAAGAGACAAAAACCCCTGAGACTTTTTTCTCTGATCAGTAGGGCCACTGGGCATCATCATGCCCAGCCAAAAGCTGTTTAATGCAGAAAACTCAATGGTGTATCTGAACCAGATGATACCTCTGGCCACAGAGGGCTGAATGCTATTTGTGAATTCACACCTAAAGAAAAAGACCAGAAGTCGAAATTATCATCTACCCTTGGAATAGTCATGAAGAAGATAATAATAATAATAATGTCCGCTTTTACATTTTGACCCATATTTTTCTACATTTGGAATAATGAAGGAATAGAGCACACACCACACTGTGTGAATAGCTGGAAAATGCTGATTTCTTTATGTTATGACTTTCTTTAATGGCTCCCTGTGGTATACAACATTGTGACTGTCATCGCCTTTGTCCTCTTCTAACTAGGACCAGACAGAGAGAAGTGCAAGGTTTTAGTATCCCATTACCAATTTCCTGAGCAACAGAATGCCAAGTTCCAATTTGCGTTCTAATTTTAACTACAGTATAGATTTTTAAATAAGCCTCTAGCTTCCTATTAACATGATCTGTCTGCTCCTTTGGTGCTCTCTCATCCCATTCTGATCGACCCATGAATGGGCTCCCTGTATTATTCATTGTACACTAAATTAAGCTTTTAGTGTTAAAGGCTTTCAAGTGTAGCGTTCCTTCCGTAGAACTCATTACCTGTGTCAATACACAAAGCAGAAGCGCTTAATAGATTTAAAACATCTAGTATCTGCCCTTTTTTTTCAGCTGTTATTAAGACTCGGGAGCATTTTTTATTCTGGTAATATTCCTTATTGTCCTGATATTAATTTCATTAGTCGGTGAGTGTGCACTATGGAGTTCCGAAGTGTCTTTGCATCATATGAACTTTAATTAGTCTTGAGGTTTTCTAAAAAGGGTTAGGTAAATGAAAATTATTATGGCTGATCGTGGCTTTGTACATCTTCAGAAATTAGGAAATCTGTTTTCATCACCTGTGGGTAAGCAGGGATAGTAGCATAGGAAAAACTCCATCTACAGCCCTTGCTCAAACCACAAGTAAACAAAAATGAAATGCAGGTTTAGACGGTATACTGCTGGGTTTTGTCGTGGTCCTTGAATTTAGATTTTGAGGGGAAACATTTGAATAAGTGTATAGCTTCTTAGCTGCCTTTCCCTGCATTACTCACTGAGGCACCCTACAGAAGATGTCACCCACAGATATATGACCCCCTGTTTCATTTCTGGCAGGAAGAATCAAGGAGTTAACTTCACTGCATGTTCACTAACCACTCGGATAACTCTTTATGAAGGTGACTGGACAGGCTACTTCTCTCAAAGATGCTGTTCCAAGCCTGTGCAGGATTGTGGCTGTAGTAATACCTAACATTGTCTTTCCAACATTTTCTTCCCAACCCTTTCAGTGCCCAAAATACCTCTCCCTACTCTCAAGCTGCAATGTACTCTCCCTTTGCTTTACCTATGCTACTGTTTATGGGCCATGCATTGGACTGAATCACTGAAACAAACACTTTTAAAACCTGGATCATTTTACAAATGTAGGTTACAGTGATTTGGGTTCAACATACTCCACTCCTTGCCTTGCCCAAGGATACAACTTCCAGTAAAGCCTTGTGAACTATTTTAGCAGCTCAGCAGAAGCTGTGGAATTGAAAACTGTCATGGGCCAGAAACGACCAGCAGGGCTCAAAAGGGGGCTGGAAAGATGTGAACTTATGTGCTGTAGGAAAGAAAAATTAATGGAACAACAGCCTCGGACACAGCTCTGTGGGTAAGATTGCCTTCACAGACACAGCATGCATGAGTTATGGGCGTTTGGGGGTTTGCTTCATTCTCAAAGAAAGCTGAGATACAAAAGAGCAGCTTGCAGAGCAAATGAGCACTACCAGCTATCTCAAAATTCAGTCGGCTGTTCGATCCAAAACTAAACCCTCCTGGGTTTTCTGCCAGGCCGCTTCTCTTCTGTTAGTTGAGGAATAAACTACTGTACAAATAATGGCCAGCCAATGTCTTGTTTAATTGACCTTGGTGTAAATGCCAAGGAACCAGGCAGAAACACAGCGGCTGCATGTCAGAGGGGACCAGTGCACGGGAAGAGCAGAGCTGGTATTTAAGACTCAGAGTATGAATGAGTGGGGAGAGTTAACCATTTTGCTCACCTCAGCTCCTAAAGTGAGTTTCTTTTTTTGTTACAGGATGACATGACCGTTGAAGAAAAGGTGAACCAAGGGTGCCTGTGACTTGTGGCTAAAGGACACAAATCTTCAGGTTTGTGCCTCAGGGCCATGGCTTCTGTGTCTCATCAGTGGCTTCAATCAGACACTTTTGTTGTGGATTTGGGTTTTTTTTTCGGAAAGGCATGTACAAGCTCATTCTTTGCAAAGATGGGGTTTGTAAAGGAGACTGACATGTCAGGGTTTGCCTCCTCCCAGAATATTTGAGTTCTTTCCATTTTTTCCAAGTTGATAACTACCATAAGACATTTAAATAGTTAAAGTTAAGTAGTTAAAGCAAAGATCAGCTTCCTTTTTTTTTTTTTTTTTTTGATAACAGAAATAAATCAGGGAGAGAGAAAACATTAGGGGTTTAATGACTGCATTGTTTGGGAGGTGGTAGTCAGACTCCAGGAGCTTAAACAGATGACCTAACAGAGGAGGTGGGTGTAATGCATTCTGTTGCACTGGGTAATGTATTCTGAGCCTTTTGGCTCCAGGGGAGAGAATGTAAAAAAACCCAAACCCACCCAAAACCTCAAATCCAGAAATAAGCCTGGTTAGGGGAAGAAGCAATTTCAGCTCTGTTGCTGCTGAGCAGCCCCTCCCTGCTTGTCCCCATCTTCACTCCTATATCAAGGTGAAAACAAGAAATCAGTAAGCCAGGAGTAGTGTCAGCATGGAACATTTTCCAGGCTGCCTTTGTCTGCTTGCTAATAATGAAAGTCTATTTATAGCTCAATGCAGAGCAGGGAGAGTGTGCTGTGGGTGACAACGTGATATGGATTTCACAGTCCATCAGTTTGGATTTCAAGTTTATAGTCGGCTCTTGGACTAATTGAAAAGTCAGACACTGTTTTGGGACGTTACAGGCAATGCAAAACAGGGTACTTGGTGCTTGTTTAGCGAGCATTTGGGGTCAGGTTGGCTGGGGCAACGTCGGAGCACTCTGAGATCAGTCAGGCTTTGCACAGTGGCCTGAGAAAACCCATCTCATGGAGAGAGGTTTTGCATGCTGAGCGTCAAGGTGCTTGTGGGCTTGATGTCTGTCATAGCCCATCACTTCACGGTAATAATTAGGAGAAGTCCCAGATTGGACTGCAGCCTGGCCCTGGGACCAGGCACTGCAGACATGGTGGAGGCATGGTCACACCCATGCAGCAGAGCCTCCCAAATACCTCTCTTCCTTCTGCCCCTCCTGGGCCTGGCCATTGGGGCCACCAGTGGTCTGTCCCTCAGCTGTTTCTGGGGTTTCACAGTGAAAGGGTGCCAAAACCCATGGAACAACAAAAGGGAAAAGGGAGGAGAAGTTTTGGCACAGCCCAGCTTCATCATCCCCCCTTTGCTGTACTGGCACAGCTGAAGGGTGGCATCAGGATAAAAACAGGGAAGTACTGAGAGAGAGAGATGCAGTTCCCTGCAGGGAGGGAAGGGGACACACCAGGAACTGGTGAGCAGCAGATTGCACTAGTGGCACAGTTCTGAAAAACAGCTCCCGCTCCAGAAAGTTAACATTTTAAGTTGACAAAAATTGGAAAGAGAAATAAAGGCACAGAGGTTGAGTTGATTTCCTGGCAGAGTGAGAAACAAAAGTTGACTCTTCTCCGTCTCAGTCCAGTCTGTCACATTGACCGACTCATGACTGGATCCTGCCACCACCTTTTAGGACCAGAAATACACATATCCTTTCTGTGGAGGGGCAGAAGAAATGATCCCAGACTGATCCATGGGTTCTGTGCCCTTCCCATATGGGGACCACAGTGAACCATGCTGCAGAAGAGGGCCTGGTCTGCTGGGGTCATTAGTGTGGTCACGTGTGCAGCTTCGTTTCTGTGCTGGTGCCACAGAGCTGATTGATTGTACTCAGATTAGTGTAAATGGGGCCAAACTAACAGGGAGAGGAAATACTCAGGTTGGATACTCAGTGGTTCTGAAGAACTCCCAAACTTCTTGGAGCAAGCTGCTGTCTGTTTGCAGTGCAGAGACCTGTGTGGTTCTACTTTCTCTTGCTATAAGTTCGGTCCTGTGGGCTTATTTCCATTCACGTGCCTCTTTCTGGACATGTGAAGTGCCGTCAGACAAGTGTCTTGATGAAGCACTCCTGCCTGGTGCCTAATCTTTTCCCATTGCCATTTCAGCTGGTAACCTCTGCCCTTGAAGGTGAAAAACCCACGTTTAGAGCTCCAGCTCCTCACTGTGAGGAATCAAGGATGGAGTCCACGCCAGGGGCTATTTTGTCCGAACACTTCATTTCCACACAGACTAAAAGTCATAATTTGAAGTGCAGTTGCCTATAGCTAGGCACGGCATACCACTGAACTCTGGTATCTCTAAGATATGGGATCTGTGCATTGAATGCAGTGCCTAATTTTAAGCCCCTGGGTTTCAGAGTTTTACTCTTTGCTTTTCAGGTTTTTCCATCTCAGAAGTGAGTCTGATGTTATTTCAGGCAAAACTTATGCTGTTTTGGGGCAAGGATATAGACTAGATGACCTTCTGCAATTTGACCCTATTTTCTATCAAGAAAGACCCAGTAAGGCTCAGTAGTTTGATATAAGAGGAATCTCTCTAAAGCATTGCAAGTACTAGATCTTTATTTAAGAGTCACTTCCAAACTGTTTTACTTTTCCCCAAGTCTTTAAACCCAAGGTAGCACTGGTTCAGTTAACTTTTTATGACTAAAGCAATGGCTGCTGTCAGCTTCATGGTCAGCTCCTTCAAGGTCCTAGGGGTACCTGGAAATTCAGGTGCCTACATCTTTTAGTGGGTCTGGCCACTAATGATTTGGCAGTTTAGAAGCTGCTTATTAATCTAGAGCTGAGGCTTGTCTTGAGATGACCACTCACCCCACCTTCTGCTGCCATGTTCAATTTTCACTTGAATCCGGTATTTTCCACAAATTAATTTAGCGTTGCCATGTTTTGCTTGTTCTTATTTGTGATGTGGTGGAGACTGCCATCCCAAACTCACTCTCTGGAACCAGTGGTGGGTTATCAGCACCCGCTTCCCCTCCTTTGAGGCCCATGATGTGGTTCCTTTGCTGTATCTTCTAATGCTGATGGAAATACATCTTCTGTGTCAGAGCAAAGTCAGCGCTGGGTCTGGGCAGTTTGAGGCACTCAGAATTAACAAGTTAACATTGCAAGGCAAGGAAGCGATTAGATCTGATCAGCTTTATTTAAAACTATAGGGAGATTTTGGACACAGCACTCGGATAATACAAGATATAGCATCCACTGAGTTTTAATGCAGATGGATTTAGAGTCTCTGTTGCCATTTTCAACTTTCTTCTCATTCTCTCCTCTATGTTTTCAGTTAAGTTCACACCCTTTCCATTGATATGTCTGTAATTCAGTTTCCTTGACATAGTTCCAGTATCTGATAATAAAAAGCTTCTTGGCTCTGAGAAAAGCAAACATACTGTAGCTTAGCCTCTCGACATTCCCAGCTCTCTCCTTCTGCTTGAACACACACACTCCATTTTTTTTCAGCCTTATGAGGAGCAGCACTACAGCCACAAGTTGCTATTTTCATGAGTTCATAAGGTCAGTTATCTGACAAAGCCTCCATACCTCAGATCATATTTGAAAACAAAGGCTCTGAGTTGCATTCGATAAGTGAAAAGTGCTGGATTATTCTGCATCCTTGCTGTCAATGACTTGCAATAAAGACATTAAGAAAGGATAAAAGGTAGCTAATTTAGTCAGTAAGACTAAAAATAGACTTTTAGAAAATGTAAGAAGCAAATTCCTAAAATGTTCTGATAAGAAGCAGTCTGAGCACAACACGTTGTCACTTGTCAAAAGCAGTTTGCTTCTTCCCTTTGCTGAGTAGCCTTTGGGTTCTGCTTTTGCACTGGATAAAACGCAACTGAGATCATCTGGTGATGACTGTACTGTTTTCTTTCTACTGAAGAATAAATCATCCCCCTGCTAAGAGAAAAGTACAGCTGCTTCAGGTTTACCAGTTTTATCAGTTGTGTTCCAGGCTTGTAAAACCTCCATTTCCAGCTATCAAGAACAATGTGAATATCTGCATGGCTTCGCTCTGTATTTTGTTCTCAATAAATGGGATATTTTTTCCCAGAATCCTAATCTTTTTTATTAAAAGGCTTGTCTTCCAAAAGCAGCAGACATCATACCAGATGTGCTCACTGAACTTTTGCAGGGGCTGGATGAGTTTGCATGCTTTATCTTGCATAAAGATTCTGCCCCTCTACTTTGCGCTCATGAGACCCCACCTGGAGTACTGCGTCCACCTCTGGGGCCGTCAGCACATGGACCTTTTGGAGATGGTTCAGAGGAGGCCACAAAAAAGATCAGAAGGGTGGAGAACCTCTCCTATGAGGACAGACTGAGAGAGTTGGGGTTGTTCAGCCTGGAGAAGAGAAGGCTCCAGGGAGACCTTATTGTGGCCCTTCAGTACTTAAGGGGGCTTATAAGAAAGATGGGGACAAACTCTTTAGCAGGACCTGTTGAAATAGGACAAGGGGTAATGGCTTTAAACTGAAAGAGAGGAGATTTAGACTAGATATAAGGAAGAAATTTGTTACAATGAGGGTTGTGAAACCCTGGCAGAGGTTGCCCAGAGAGGTGGTAGGTGCCCCATCCCTGGAAACATTGAAGGTCAGGTTGGACGGGGCTCTGAGCAACCTGATCTAGTTGAAGATGTCCCTGCTCATTGCATGGGGGGTTGGATTAGATGACCTTTAAAGGTCCGTTCCAACCCAAACTATTTTATGATTCTAGAGACTCCATGATTTAGGATTACTTTAATTGTCCATCCTCAGGTAGACCTCTTGGCAGAAGAGGGTTATTCAAGAATTGGAAGGATGTTGTGATCACCCTCAAGCCCTTGACACTACAAGTAAAATTTTGCCTATGCCAGGTACAAGATTAATCATTTACATTGACTCCACTCTTCTCTATAGTAACAACTGTTACTTGTTCAAAGCAACTTGGTCTTGTTCTAAGACTCATTTGATCTTCACAACCCTCTGCAGCTGACTTCCCAGAAAAACAACCATTTCCATGCAGCTCATGATGATCATCCATCCTGATTTCTCTGTCTAAGCCTTGAACCTCCAGCCTGTCACAGTTTCCCACATAGCAACAAGTGCATCAGAGCACTTTGAGTCCCTTCTTTTGAGGGATACATCCAGAGAGTCTTCAAAGACCTCCAGTACCATCTGCGTGTTTTACATATAGATACTCACTCCTAAAGATAATTCTCTTTCACACATTAATTTTAATTAACAGGCTGTCAGTGGGAGAACTGGTAAGATAATATGGTCTATAGCATCAGCAATAAGCAGATTAGGGCCATAAAACTGATAAAGGGCTGGGCAGTGCGATGTACAGAAATCAAGTGTAGAGCCAGGATGATGCAGCCGCACAGTACTCTGTTGAACACAGATATGATCAAGGTTTTGGGAACCACATTAGTATGGCACTATGCCAACACACTCTGCTTGTCAGGTGCAGAGACTGTCAACATGGGCCCATTGCTTGCGTTTTTGGAGTTATTGTGAGCTCTGCTAGCTCAGACACCGTGAGACACCCTAGAGCTCAAGCAAGAAGTTATGGCAATGGGCACCATTGGTGTTGGCACACGAGTTAGGGCAAACAGAGGCAGCGGCAGTCAGTTTCTTGGCTTTGCCAATTTGCTTCTTCCTCTGTGTGTCCTGGAGGACGTACAATGCCTTTCTCTACAAGGCACAGATGGCTTGGATGCTCCATATTGAGGGTTTCTCTTCTTATAGGTAAACTCCCACTCCTAGGAGGTGTGTCATGGGTGGGACAGAGGCATACTTATAGAGACAAAAAGAAGGTAATGGCTTCTGATGATGCTTTTGGTATCTGAAAGCTGTGGGTGCCACAGTTGTGTGGAAATAGCGATTTGATGTACTTGGCGCAGGGAAGCTGTGTTGGCTCAACCTCATCAAGGATTAAACAACTTCTTTGATCCACTCAGGGTCTTTTTTTTTTACTGTATTTTCCAATTGTGCCAGTGGTGAGGGGTGAAGGGGAGGGAGGTGAGGGGGAGCCTGAGAGAGCTGGCAGTGAGTAACAACATATCCAAGCTTTGACAGGCTCTGGTGGCATAACTTAATTAACTAATGGCCTGTATAGAGCTGTAATGGGATCCGAAAACAGAAAGCTTTTAAGCAAAACTTAAAGCCAATGGCATCAATAACAGTGAGCTGAGGGCACTTACTCCTTCTGTTTTTTCCTGTAAGGCTGGTGACACAGCCCCTCACCTACACTCTATCCCTAAAGGCGTTTCTCCATCTAGTGTCCCTGGGCAACAATTACAGCCAGCTTGGTCCCAATATCCCACTTCTGCTCCCATATGGCTCAGAGGTTTCCTCATAAACCCACAGAAGCTCTAAGCAGAGAGAAAGAAGACGGATTCTGGAAGGATGCCCCATGGAGCTGGCCTGGGCTCTGTGAGTGCCTCCAGTCACTGGCTGCTTCTCTGACATTTGGGGATGGTTTGGTTTGTCTTGTCATCATGGAGCACATGTAAATTTTGCTCTTCCACTTTTTCTTCAATGGTGCTCACCCCTTTGAAATGCTTGCTCTCTCAATCTGACTATTTGAAGTTGCTTCATCAAGCTGATACTAAAGGCAGGGTTTCAGGCTGCTGGGTCACCCCCTTGCCTGCATGCATTAATCTTCAGGGGTGATTTAGTGTATGGGAAGTGCCTGCTGCTCCCCAGCATAACCTGCAAACTTCCCACAGCATTATCCCAGCCTGTGGCATACACATGGGTGTATGTTCACATACCTGTGAAGGCTAATGACGCTCATGTTTTAGGCAATATCATGTCTAAACTACGTAGGCTAGCAGAACCTGTCACGTCACCTTCACTACTTGCCTTCTCTGCTGAGCTTTTAATGTGAGTAATTAAACCACAGTCTTTACTTGCACCGCTATTATTAATTTGTTGGATGAAGAAGTCGCCTCTTTTCCAAGCACAGTATCCCTGAGGCCCTGAAGCATGCACATATGGTGACACACCGCTCTGTTCCAGCAAGGTAGGCGGTCGTGCTGTTCTTCCTCTTCTCCCTAATTTCCTCTCGCATGCATACCTCTTTTATAAAGGTGAAAGTTACAGGTTTCTTGTCACGTTTCCCTCTCAGCACCAGTTTTTTACGTGAGGCCAAAGGCAGTTCATTCTGCAGGCTTGCAGGAACTTGCTGGGCATCAGCAACAGCAGTGGCAGAAAGTAAGCGTGGACAGATGGCTCTCGGCCGAACCTCCTGCCTGTCAATGGCTGGCAACTCCTCTGATATCCATGGTGTTTCAGGGAGAACGGGCAGAGCACTGCCAGCTCCTACGTTTAGTGTTGCTGGTTGTAACCTGCCAGGGACAACATATGGTCCACGGTACCTACAGAGAGAGTTGGACAGGAGATGGCTGCAGGTCCCCCACTGCGATTCAAGGCATGCCTGATTCCGCTGGCTGGCACCAGTTGAAATGCCACACAGCAAAGCATCTTGGGGTGCTCCTAAGAGGGCATCCCATAGTCAGTCAGAAAAGCGGTGAAGACATCAGGGAATCAAAAATAGTGAGGCTGTGCTCTGTCCTGCTTAACACTGTTTCATGAAAGGCTTTTGGGAACCAGGCTGCACATGTTTCTAATGATAAAGTGACACCTGAGGATTACGTACTTGCTCTACCTGTAGCTGAGAAGAGGAAAACCATGATACAGCATGGAAAGGGCAGTATAATTTTCTTGCAGGATGATCTAAACTAACAGTTCACATCCTGCTTTGAGATAAGTATACCTCTCGGGGGTCTGTCAGCTTTACACATAAAATCAAAAGACAAAACTATCTCTCCCCTTAGGATGCAAGGGGACTGCTACATGGGTCCACAATGCAAGCTTCCCAGCAACACAGTGATGCTTTGGAGCTCCAGGAGGAGATCCTTAGCTTGGGATATGTAAAGATACTCTCAACTGTGTTATAGGAATCCCATTTAAGATGTAGGGAGATTTGGTCCTGCGGTTCTAATAAAATTGATATTCTAGGGTCTATCAGAGAAAGCAGAGAGTCCTGACCTCTTGTCTGGATCTTGTGTAGACCCCCTTGCATGGCTTGATATGTGTTCTTGGAGGTTAAGCTTCTGTTCATTTGGGTGGAGGGCAAACAAAGGAAGACTTTGTTCCTCTGTGAAAAGAATCTGACTCTGTACTCCTCACACAGGAACAGGAAACCTGCCAAATTTGGGGAATTTTGATTCCAGACATGAATTCCACAGCTGATCACAAAACAACAATGGCCATAACACAGGCACAGGGATAGGTACTGCTGAAAGGGAGTGGCAGACTCAGAACATCTCCGCTGAGGTTGGTTCATATTGCACATAACTGATCAATAGCATGACCAGAAATGCTTCATATTATGGGAAAGACTTCATGTCAATCAGAAGTGTGACTGCAGCTCTTGGGCACGTACCTGAAACAGCATTTAATTAAATAGCATCAAGGAGCTTAGCACAAGATGTCTCCAGAGTCCCAGGGGGCGGTTGTGTTATGACTACACTGTAATTAGTACTTAAGTTATCTGGTTTAGAGTTTACTCACTTACTGTCTCTTGCTGTACTCACTGCCTATGTGTGGACTGGGTATCTCCATCAGAAAGAAGTGATGTGACATTCTTTACATACCCTTTATACTTCTGGCCAGGAGAAGCAGTGGTGTCAGCCTGATAGCTTCTGCCCTGTAGTCCTGAGTCTGCTTTATTATGTGAAGTGACTCTTTACAAATTAGAATCATAGCATGGTTTAGGTTGGAAAGGACCTTGAAGATCATCGAGTTCCAACCCCCCTGCCATAGGCAGGGACACCTCCCACCAGACCAGGTTGCCCAAAGCCCTGTCCAGCCTGGCCTTGAACACCTCCAGGGATGGGACCTCAACAACCTCTCTAGGCAACCTGTTCCAGTGCCTTACCACCCTTAAAGTGAAAATTTTCTTCCTAGTTAATAGTTAATAGTTAATGCTTCTTATTTCCTTCCCAGTTTTTGTTTAGGTTAGACAGGGCATTGTGTCTTTCTGTGTTGAGATGCAGAACTTAGCACAATTTGGTCCAGATCTCAGGTGGGTAAAGGCAGTGTTTCAACATAAAGAGGTGATGACAGTAATTGTCTGGATCAGAGAGATGGAGACCCTTTGTGATAGTCAATAAGACTTCCACATGCCCTCTGGTTGTCATTAAGCACATAGCTTTGAAAGCAGCAAGGAACTTAGCAATTCTAGAAAACCTGAAAATCATTAAAAAGGGTTAGTTCATAATTAATCACAATTTCCTAATGAAAGGTGAAATGCTAATTATTTCCCCCTAATTATGCTAAAATCTTCAGAGGATTCAAATATTGGCATGACCTATAGTTTACAGAGACCCAGATGACACCCACATACCACCTAATTAGCAGTGACTTTCCACAGAAGGCACCTCTTTGAAGCATTACATTTTCCACATGCTTTTTCATATTAACACTGTGAAAATAACCCTCCCCTACTCATCATAGGGGATGAGTCAGACACATCATCGCAGAGCACCCAAAACCTTCCCCGACCAGAATAATCCTTGTAACACTTGCTAATAAGTGAAAGCGGAGGGGGTCTATTCTGATCTCCCTGTCAATGGGAGTTAAGTGCACATAGAGAGGAGAGAACACAATTAAAATGAATAATTTGCATTAGATACACACTATAATGAATACACATTAACCATCAGGGATAATTATCAGGTTGTATTAGTAACGAGGTCCTGCTTTGGTCCATGGCCCTGCAACCGCAAGATATGACTTGCCTTGGTTGTCAAAGAGCAGCAATGCTTCAGAGATACCCAAGTCAAGCACACAGCTGCTGGGGAGAGCAGGGCTGGCAATTAACCGTTAGTGTCAGACCTATGTACGTCCCTCAGCTCAACTATTATTTTTTTTGCCCTAGTAGGAGGCAAGAAACGTGGAACTTCACAGACACAGAGGCCATGTTTTAGACTGGTTACCTTATGAAGCAGCACCTTCTTTTCCCATCTGAAGCCTACAGCAAGGAAGCAGGAGTTTCACTTTGTGTTCTTGATGGATTTGTCAGCTCTACAAGGTGTTCTGTTTTGTCTAGGATTTAGTCAGTACAGCAATGTGAATAAATCATTCTTATGACAGCACTGAAATACAGACACTCATGTATGCTTAGGAAGCAGGGAGTAAACAACAGGCAAAGCTGGAAGTCACGCTACATGGAATCACAGAATCATAAAATACCAGGTTGGAAGGGACCTCAAGGATCATCTGGCCCAAACTTTCTTGGCAAAAGAATGGTCTAGACAAGATGGCCCAGCACCCTGTCCAGCCGAATCTTAAAAATGTCCAATGGTGGGGAATCCACCACTTCCCTGGGGAGATTATTCCAATGGCTGATTGCTCTCATTGTGAAAATTTTTCCTCTTTGCCCAATTGGAATGTCCCCAGGAGTAACTTGTACCCATTACCCCTGGTCTTTTCCATGTGACTCCTTGTATAAAGGGAGTCTCCATCTTCTTCTTAGCCACCCTTTAAATACTGGAACATGGTGACAGGGTCTCCCCCAAGCCTTCTTTTCCCAAGGCTGAACAAACCCAGTTCTCTCAGCCTTTCCTCATATGACAGGCTTCCCAGTCCTTTGATCATCTTGGTGGCCCTTCTCTGGACTCTCTTCAGCCTGTCCACATCTTTTTTGTTTTCTTATATGTAAAGAAGATTGATATTTCCTACAGGCTGATGGTCCTAGTTGCAGTTACCAGTAAAGAAAAATCTCCAGGTGTTCCACTTGCTTCTGAAAGTTTTTTGTCCTTTATCCTGGTATAGAGTAGATTCACCTGCTGTAAAAGAGACTGCCATGGGGAAAACCCCACCGCAGGGTAATGGGAACACAAAGGAGGTTGTTGATTCAGCATGGGAGCCATGCTTCCTATCTCACGTAAAGAAACAATATATGTAGAACTCATTCCAGGCTGAAAAGGAGGAAAAAAGAAGTTAATTCTCCTTGCAAGTCTTTTTAAAATGAAGTGCCAGACATTGGGATTCTAAATCCATGTCATCGAAATGTTTAAAGAAATCTACATTATTGTACTGGTTTTGGCTGGGATAGAGTTAAATTTCTTCATAGTAGCTTGTATGTGGCTATGTTTTGTATTTGTGATAAAAACGTTGCTGTTAATATACTGATATTTCAGTTATTGGTGAGCTGTGCTTACACAGCGTCAAGGCCTTTCCTGCCCCTCATACCGCCCCACCAGTGTGTAGGATGGGGTTACACCAAAATTTGGGAGGGGACACAGCTGGGACAGCTGACCCCAGCTGACCAGAGGGATATCTCATACCATATGACATTGTTCTCAGCAATAAAACTGGGTTTGAGGTGAAGGTTAGGCAGGGCTGCCTTTGCTCGGTGACTGGCTGGGCATCAGTTAGTTGGTGGCAAGCAATTGGTTGGGTTTTTTGCATAATTTTCTTTTCTTGTTTTTGTTTTGTTTTGTTTTTCTCTTTGTTTTCTTTTTTTTTTCCCCTGCATTTTTATTTGTCTTTACATTTAACTGTCTTTATGTCAGCCCATGAGTTTTCACACTTTTACCTTGCCAATTCTCTCTCTGGGCCAGGGAGTGAGCGAGCGTCTGTGTAGTGCTTAGCTGCCTACTGGGGTAAACCACAGCATTAGATAATCTAAATGGCTCACCTGTGAAAATCCTCAGAACCCACAGCCCATCACTGATTTCAGGTCACTGAAGACTGTGATCCTTCAAGCGATATTCACAGAATCACAGAATGGTTGAGATTGGAAGGGACCTCTTGAGATCTTCTAGGCCAACTTCCCTGCTGAAGCAGTGTCACATACAGCAGGTTGCGCAGGACTGTGTCTGGTTGGGTTTTTAATATCTCCAGGGATGAAGATTCTACAACCTCTCCAGGCAACCTGTTCCAGTGTTTGACTGCCCTCACAGTGAAAAAATTTTCAATGTGTACTTTCTTTCTGTATTGAAATGTGCCTGAGTTTCTCTGACATGAGGTTGGTGAGTACCTAGATTCTTAAGAGAAATCATAGAGCAAAAAGCATGTAAATCAGTAAAAAGAGATTCCAGTGCTGCTGGAGGGCTGCTTATTTTAGTCCTAATCTTGTAGGTTTTTTCTTCTGCGGTAAGTGGAGGTCATTTTCTCTGTCAGGTGCCTGTGGCTGGATGGGCACTCTTTAGTATGAAACAAGAGGACCTGTACTCACACAGAGCAAGCCAACAAAACAAACTAATACATCCATTATGAATAAGCATCAAAAAATCGTATTCTCTAAGAAAAGACGATTTGACAGAATCGAATCTTCTACCGTTAAGGATGAACAACAGCACATTGGGGTTGGAGCATCCTTTACACCAAAACAGAGCAGCAGTAAAAAAAAACATACTTCGCCTTATACTTGAGTAGCATTTGATACTTGTAGTTATTATAGATACTACTTAACATGGAGGTACCATGCTAGTTTTAGTCCAGAAAGTGATCATTTGCTCAGGTTTGGCAGAAGCTCCCAGAAAGAGGCCTAAAATCTGGACTAACCTGCAGATGTTGCAGAAGCCAAGCCAAGATGGTCAAGCCCGTGAAGAAGGAAACACAAGGAGTGTCTGGGATTATGCATTAAAATGTCCTACTGGCCCTGGACAGACTGTCCCTGTCCCAGAGACAGGAAACCTCTTGAACATTTTTAACCCGGTAGCTATATTTTCTTCACCGGGGTAACACTTCTTCCAGTAGATCGCTCTGAACAGAGCTGGGTTCAGTAGACATGTGCCTCCTACTGAAAATTTTAGAATAGTACAGTCCACTTGAGCAAACCTGCTGTAGGTTAGAGTCGGTGGTGAAGATGATAAAGGATGCATTTTTAACCTTTTTTTCCATATTTGGCAAATGGATTATTTGATGTGTTATTAGTTTTGCTCTGTAGCTTGTACAGTCCTATTTTATTGAGTAATTTACATGACATATAGTAGCCACATTCAAATAGATAATATTTGGAGCTATTTTTCATGTTCTTCAATCTCCTCTTGTATCTTCCATCAGCAGAAATGCTTACACCTATTATATACAACATCCACTCACTCACTTTAATCCACCCTTCCCTCTTAACAAAGGACTTAAAGAAAGGAACAATTTTATTGAATAATTAGCATCATTAATCCTTGCCTGTTGATACCTGAGTTGTCATTCCAGCCCATAAAATTGCTTATATAGCAGCTTTCATGCAATGCATCACAAAACACTTTACAAATAATAGCTTAATGAAACACAGTAGAACAACAAATCATTACCAGAGCAAGAGGACATGTCATAAAATCTTTTTGAACATTGTGAGCGATATCAAACGATTTAAAAACAGATACAGTCTGTGCTCCTTGTACTTCTCAGCAGAAGGCAATTCTGTGCATGAGGTGCATAGCAAGTGAGAGCTTTTGAGCCAAGCAGGTTTCAGGCAAACTTTTCTGCAGGCAGATTTTCCTCTGATCCAAAAGGATGCCCATAGATTTAAAAAGGCAGATTGTGCTTCCATTTAGGATTTATTTTGCTAAGAAATATATGATTTATTCATATCTGTGTACAAATAGGACAGGAATTTAAATCATATGAGTATTACTAGCTAAATACCTTATATCTGGCCTTTAGTTAATTCCAAGCACTCAATTTCCAAAGTGGAGGAGGCAATTTTGCTCTTATGGGTATCCTGGTGGGGACAGGCCAAGAACTGTACATTCAAGGGCTTCCTGGATGGATGTATAGTGACTTTAACCTTCAAATATATCTCTGATCCACTGAATTTCAGGGAGTTAATCTGAAGCAATACGAGTGGGAGAAAACATCTTGTTCTTCTGGACCCTAAGAGGTAAGAGATAATGCCGAATGTGACATAAACCTGCTCTTTCTTTCTGTTACTTTGTGTAAAGGCAGATCTGAACCACAATCAATCATAGATGAGCTGTTTCTTTTGCTTGTGTTGTCTGTTCAAAGGGGTGGAAGTAGCTAAGGTGCAGTGACAATTGCACCTGGCAAAGCCAAAACTGCACCAGGATCCCTCATCCATCCCGGTGCATTAAACAATGATGCCTTGTGTCCTCTTACAGGAAGAAACATATGAAAGTTTTTCAAATCTGAAAGATATCTCTCCAGGAATAACTGGAAAATGCTTATGATTTACAAGGTATACGACAAATGCTTCCCAGAGGCTGTAAACTGGTACAACTGCGGACAACATCGGCAAATAATCCCATGAAGAATTGCAGTAATATCTGTGTGAAATACGTGGATAATGTTTTCAAGTCCCAGGTTAGACATCAGTAGCCACCGCCCAGCAATACACCTTCAATAAGATGAAGATGATGTATATAGCAGTACTCATTGCACAGTTGGTTGTGCTGAGGCAGCCGCATCGTGCTGAATGGATGAACACCCTCTGATAGACACTGAATTAACTCTTTCCTCTACTGCGTAAGGGCAAGGGTGGATTTGCACAAACTGGGGAAGGACTCAGAGTTGTTCAGAGTGCAAAAAAGGTGATCGAGTGATTTTATTATACAAAAGATCGTATTACAAAAGCATCTACATCAGGTAGAGGGAGGTGATTCTGCCCCTCTACTCTGCTCTCATGAGACCCCACCTGGAGTAATATGTCCAGCTCTGGAGCTCCCACATAAGAACAACATGGACCTGTTGGAGTCGGTCCAGAGGAAGCCATCAAGGTGATCAGAGGGCTGGAGCACCTCTGCTATGAAGACAGGCTGAGAGAGTTGGGGTAGTTCAGCCTGGAGAATAGAAGACTCCAGGGACACCTTATAGCAGCCTTCCAGTATCTGAAGGGCATCTACAAAAAGGCTGGAGAGGGACTTTTTACAAGAGCATGTAGTGATAGGGTGAGGGGTAATGGCTTCAAACTGGAAGAGGGTAGATTTAGATTAGATATCAGGAAGAAATTCTTTACTGTGAGAGTGGTAAGACACTGGAACAGGTTGCCCAGAGAAGCACCTGGAGGTGTTCAAGGCTAGGTTGGATGAGGCTTTGAGCAACCTGTTTTAGTGGAAGGTGTCCCTGCCCATGGCAGGGGGATTGGAACTAGATGGTCTTTAAGGTCCCTTCCAGCTGTAGCCATTCTATGATTCTGTGATTCTGTGATCTGGAAAATCTAGCTGAAGGTAGAACTGGATGTTACAGCAATACAGAGTACCAGGCAAGGTCTGCCAGGCTTAGTGGAGAAATAGGGGAGAAGTGATTTTCTTAAAGAAATAACCACAAGAGATTTGTGGTTATTTTGATTCCAGTGTCAACAACCTGATTTCTTGGCAATGTAATATCTATATGTATTGTATGTAACTGGTTCCTAGTCCAAATGATATAACTTAAATGGGAAAAGTGGCAAGAGAGGGCATGGGTTCTAAGTCAAGAACTTATGGGAGTTCTGCTGGAAACAAGGATTGTTTGGTGTTCTAAAGCAGTTGCTAGCAGCACTAATGACCTGGAGATGAAAGCCACTGTATAAGAGCCTAAGATGATTATGAAACTTGGTGCAACATATATTAATTTAGTTGAATTTTCTGTGAAACTGATAAATATTGTTATTAACATGCCAGACTCTAAACTCCTGTTAAATTTCAAAGAATCATAGAGCATAGAACCATAGAACTGTCCAGATTGGAAGCGACCTCACATCTCAAATTTTCATGATAAAGGGAGCCTAGATGAGAATGTCTAACACTCTGTCCCATCCCGTCTTGAAAACCTCCAGGGATGGGGACTCCACCACACCCCTGGGGAAGTTGTTCCGGTGACTGATAGTTCTCACTATAAAAAAACCCCTTTCTTATACCAAGATGAAACCTTCCCTGGTGCAACTTGTACCCTTTGCCTTTGTCTTCACCATGGAGCTTCTTGTGAAGAAAGAGCCTCTGTACTCTTTTTAGCCAACCTTTAAGTACTGGAATACTGTGATGAGGTTCCCCCTGAGCCTTGTCTTCTCCAGGGACAGTAGACCTAATTCCTTCAGTCTTTCCTTATAGTTCAGTTTGTCCAGGCCTTTGACCATATTTGTGGCCCTCCTTTAGACCTCTCCAGACTATCCATGTCTTTCTTGAATAGTGGGGACCAGAACTGGACACAGCACTCCAGGTGTAGCCTAAAAAGCACTGAGTGGGATGATCATGTCTCTGTCTCTGCTAGCAATGCCCCTGTGGATGCAGCCCAGGATCCGATTTGCCTTTGTTGCTGCAGTGGTGCACTGCTGACTCCTCTTCAGTTTACCCAGGACCCCCAGGTCCCTTTCCAGCCACACATGTCCCAGCCTGTACTGGGATCTTTGGTTACGTCGCCCCCAGTGCAGGACCTTGCACCTGGTTTTGTTAAACCTCATACAGTTGCTGCTTGCCTGTCCAGGTCTCTCTGTAAGATGGCTCTCCCTTCTGATGTGTCCTCACCATGCAGTTTAGTGTCATCAACGAGCTTGGTGAGGGTGTTCTCAATCCCATCATCCAGATTATTTATGGAGATGTTGAACAGTGTGGGGGCCCAGTATGAATCCCTGGGGGACTCCACTTGTGAGAGGCTGCCAGCCTGAGTAAAAACCATTGATCACCACTCTCTGAGTGTGGCCTGTTAGCCAATTTCCTACCCGTCTTGCAAACCACCCATCCAGTCTGTATCTTGCCAGTTTGTCTTGGCGTAGATGTGGGAAACAGTGTTGAACACTTTGCTGAGGTCCAGATCCCCATGTTGACAGAAAATGTTATTTTGTCGTAGCAGGTCATCAGGTTAGTTGAGCGGTTTGCCCTTGGTAAATCCTTGTTGTAAACCAAATGAATTTGTACTCAAGTATATATATGTTTTAAATGTTGATGTGCTGGCATATTTGTGCATTAAACCTTGTTCTCCAAAAAGCTACGTTCCCTTTCTCTCAGAGTAGAACAGCCACTACCCAGCTCACAAGATGGAGCAGAACAAGCACTCTATAACCTTGAGTGGGCCCAGGTACATTCAGCAGCGAAATATCCTCTAGAGCCGGTAGTATCCTCCAGAATGAGTACAGTGACATAACTCATATAAACAGACCTTCTACTTTTATAGTTCGCTATTATGCTCACCACTCACACTGAGTATACTCAATAGCTTTATCTACATGAATTTCGGAAATGTGGCCTCGTTCCAAGCATGAAAGTAAGGTAACAGAAGATAAAAAGTGTTTTAAAAAAGTCAAGGACAATGAACTCAAAATGTTGATATATGATGGGGAAAAAATTATCCCAGTACCCCTGTTATGGATTTGGACAACATTGGGTATGTGTGTCCTTCCATTTAGCACCAAATCAATTAAAACGTTTTATATTCTTGTCAAATCACTTTTTTAAGTATTTGAGATTCAACATACAAATCAAAACAGGTCTGGAAAAAAGAAAAAAAAACCCAAACCTTGTAAAAGGTGTGGTGCGTATGGACTGATGTGAAGAGTGATGCATTGGAGTCACAAAGGTACGTAGGCTCCTAAATCCTGTCCAGCACTTACTCTATCTTATAACCAGGAATTGTAGATCATGGAATGATAGAATGGTTTAGGTTGGAAAGGACCTTGAAGATCATCAAGTTCCAACCCCCCTGCCATAGGCAGGGACACCTCCCACTAGACCAGGTTGCCCAAGGCCACGTCCAGGTTGCCCAAGGCCACGTCCAGCCTGGCCTTGAACACCTCCAGGGATGGGGCCTCAACAACCTCTCTGGGCAACCTGTTCCAGTGTCTCACCACCCCTAAAGTAAAAAACTTCTTCCTAATGTTCAAGCTAAACCTGCCCTCTTCCAGTTAAAAGCCATTCCCCCTCGTCCTATCACTACATGCCATAGTAAAAAGTCCTTCCCCAGCTCTCCTGTAGGCCCCCTTTAGGTACTGGAAGGCTGCAATAAGATCTCCCCAGAGCCTTCTCTTCTCCAGGCATCTTGATCCTTATGTTTTACAGACCATGGGAAAGGGAATTAATATTAAATAAACAATTCCTTGGTTTTGTTTCTGGAGTGAAAAGGCCATTGAGTCTTCTGGCTGACAGTCAGGCGGCGATGGTCTTTCCTTTTACTTGTAGCGACTGGATGTCGCATCACTTCATGGGGACAGAGTCATTACAAACTGCACGCACAGAACTGAGAAAATAACCTCATCTATCTTGTAACAATCCCAATAATTATCTGTGCACCCAAAGCACTTCCCTTCCACCCACTTCTGCAGATGTTTCTGCGCTTGGAAGTACTAGCAAATTCCTATCTTTGAACAATGTGACATGACAGCTTACAGCATTTGCCTATCAAGCTTAATATTCTCTCTGGTTTAGGGGTCAAGCCCAGCTTTTAAGGGTAAAGAGCCACAAATTATCTGTATGACAACAGGGACATTCCTTCCTGTCTTCTCTGACCATTGACTAACATCTCAAAACAGGACAGAAAAAATGAGAAATTCCTAGGTCCTAATAGGACTTCTTTAAATCAAACACCATGTAACTTACCTAGCTGGCATGCCCCCATTCTCCATTGTCACTGGAATGATACATCACCTCTGACAAGAAATTGGAAATGGGCTGGGATATTGGCACAGCTGGGTTGGTTTGCTGGCATCTCCTCCCCAAAATATGCCATTCTTCTGCTGGGAGAAGGCTGCTCTTGGCAGCTACATTCTCATTATTATCCCCAGACAACCCCATGCTGTTGTCACAGCAGTGCTGACCTCTATACAATCATCAGTGGTAAACTCCTTACCTTAACTATGGCAAAAACTAAAAATGAAAATCCTGAAATCTCCCCAAAGCTCTTACACCCGGGGAAAACCTTTTCCTTGAGAAAGGGATGTTTGAGTCAATAATTCTGGCTTTACAGTTGCAGTGCTTCTTTCCTGCAAAGCCCTTGAAGCTGTGAACCAAATCCTGGGATGCCCATGAAATCCTTACCCAGGCAAAGGTCTCATTGACATCAATGGCCACTTATGCAAAGATGACGCTTCACTGGGATATGTGACAACATATGACAAGGGACATAGGAATAAAACCAGTGCAGACACCAAATGGCAGAAGAAAATTAGAGAAAAGAAAATATAACTGATACTTGAAGAACAAATGTCTATCTTTAAGAGAACTCTCAGAGAATTGTGCTCAAAATTTTTTTTGTCCTCTTTAGCTAACTGTTAATTACTAATTACATAATGATTTAAGTTCCAGAGGGTGTAGACAGTCGGTTTCTGCTCCTTGTGCCCCACACATATAACTGTTATGCAAATAATTGGCAGCATACAGGTGTTTATCCACATTAAAATCACCAGAGAATTAAAAACTGCACAATGATTTTCTGTAGAACTAACAATATTTGTAATTCTCACTTTCTTCCTCCATCTTATGTAATGTGGAGACTGCTGAGGCAGTGACATATTTTTCATATTGGTTTAGAAGGGTCCTGTAAATACTCTGCAGAATAGTGAAACCAGAACTCCGTGGACTCACATCAGACGAGATATCATCACAGAGCCCCCCTGCCATACATGACCATAAAATCAATAAACCATATTGAAATTAATAAACTGTGAAGGACAGGATTTAGACCACTTGTGCAGAAGCAAACAGTGTCCTGTCTGGTGCATGGATTAAGCAGACTTCTCCCAACATCTATAGCTTCTCCTGAGAGGGTTGGGCTGGTCTCATTTAGCACTACCAGTGAGGTCAATCAGGAGGAGATGTGAGGTCTGGCCTCACCAGTGGAAGCGTCAGGGGCAGTTTTAGGTAAGCAGGATGCAACTGAATGCAGTTTTATTGTTATAAGTAGGGTGGATATGGATATTCACGTCTATTCTGGGAAAAAAAAGACTCAGACGGGGAGTTAAGCTATCAGTCATTGCAATGGACATGCAATGTGTCTTGGTGCTTGTTTGAACAAGGTTATATGGGAAAGAGAGACAGAGTGCTATTACAGGCAGACGCTGGGGTTTTTTTTTAGCTCTGGCATTAATTTTTCACCCTGTGTTCCTTCTCTTCTATTTCTAGGAAGAAAAGAAACAGAGCTAACCATGCAAATGTCCCTCGGCTCTGCCTCCAGCTATAAGCGTAAGAGTTACAAGCTTAACAACGCTGAATTGTAGACAACCCCCCTTCAATACTTTCTGGCTCAGTGGCTCTGTGAAGACCTCTTTGAAGGTGCAGCTCTTTAAAAAGCCTCTGCAGCAGCACAACAGAAGCGTTCGCTGCTAAATATAGAAATGCACTTGCTTCAAGTGCGGATTGTTTGCTACAGGTTCACATTTGGCATAGATTTTAAGGAGAAAAAGTGAGAGGAGAAGCAAGAAAGGAAAGATTCGAACAGTAAGAGTGCCCGTTGAGGGGAGAAAGGCTTGGGCTAGTGAGGCTGGGCTACTGTCCAGCAGCCTCATGTGGCCATGGGAACGCAAACGCATGGTAAGACATATTAGTTGGAGGGGGTTTTTAATTCACCATAGCCAAATATTAACCCTATCACTTAAAACAGTGGCAAAACGGTGTCTGAAACCCCCCCTGTGTACAGCTGTCCTTGCCAAATTTGAAGAAACACATGTTCAGACCAGAAGGAGGGGAAAAATAAAAGGAAATGTTATACAGGAAGGCACGAGCATGTAAGTTAAAGCTGGGGTTGGGATCTGAAAGAATTAAATAAGTCTCAGGACAATAATCACTGATAGAGCAATTTTCTCCTTCTTTTAAGCTGTAAAGGGCAGGCAACAGGAGCTCAGTGAGCTGAGGTTTCCTACCCCATTTCCCACAGGAAAATGGACCCTTTTCTGATGGTTGCAAACAGGAGCGGTATTTCCCTGTGTGTATTTTCGCTTTTGAGGAAGCCTTGTACTCTCAGCTACGGTTGTGTCTGGGTCTGGGAGCAGACATTTTAAGACAGGTGAAAAAAATGAGATTACTTCAAGCACTCGCATTGTTCATGAGTATTTCATAGCAGATTCCCATCTTGAGCAGCCGCAGAGCTTTCAGTGTGTTGGGGGGAAGGAAACAGGCCAAGGCGGGTAACCTCTGAGGGAAAGGAAGAACAGAATTTGTGGAGGCTTTTTTCCTGTTTAGTATTGGTGCAATGTTGTCCTTACATACATGTGGGCCAGCCACTGAAAAAACAGACATTGGTACTTGCCTAATACCACGTGGAATTGGGTTCCTGGCTCCTTGGTGCAGGACTTTTGGGAGGTATTTCCTTTCAAACCCAAGAGACTTTGGAGCCCAGTGGGATGCCACAGAGTTAAAGCAATGAGCCACAAGTTTGTCAGCAGGTCCCGGGGTTTCTGAATGTGTCCCCTCTCTGGTACCACAGACCTTCACCCCACTCTCTATGTGTTATCACATTTGGATGTTAATTGCGCGGAAGCAGGACCCTTTCAGAGGTGCAAACCATCCTTCCTGTCCCACAGCCATTTGGCATCGTGCTCTGATTCAGAGCTGACATATCATGCCTGTACCTTGCTAAGGGCGGTGAGCAATTGCTGATGGTTTCATGTCTCTGTGCAATATGCACTATAACCTCCTTTACATCAGCCATGTGTTAATCCTGTTCACACCCGCATATTCTCAATGAGTGCTTTAAACGTATGAAAGTGCAGAATATTTGTTATAAAGAGCACAGAACAGAGGGACTGACTCCTCACCACCTCTTCCCATGCAAGAACGGGGGCCATCAGGTGAGGATCGTGGGAGACAGAGTGAAAGGAAGAGAAATGATGCTTCGTGCAAAGAGAGATTGGCAGAACTCCCTGCAAAGGGTGCTTGGGTGAGAGTCTGCATGGGTCCATGGGAAAAATATTTGGAAGATGAAAATAGAATAGAATAGAATAGAATAGAATAGAATAGAATAGAATAGAATGAAAAAGGAAAGGGGAAGGGGGAGGGGAAGGGGAAGGGGAAAGGGAAAGGGAAAGGG
>VUYV01000046.1:1675993-1758931 GCA_008711295.1 Anarhynchus alexandrinus
GAAAGGAAAGGAAAGGAAAGGAAAGGAAAGGAAAGGAAAGGAAAGGAAAGGAAAGGAAAGGAAAGGAAAGGAAAGGAAAGGAAAGGATCAAAGACTGTTAGAGTGTTAAGGGGACAGGGTATACATTCTTGTTTTGCTTTTACTTTTCTTTGAGCATCTACTAATGGACACATTTTCTATGCAGATGAACTCCCAACATTGGGGAACTGGTGGAAGCCAGGTCAGTGGTGTGCAGGGAATGAGCTGGACACACAGCCCTTGTGGTCTGTGTGTCTGTCCTGCCATGTTGGCTGGGCCCTTGTCATGAACAGTGTGGCTGTCCATACGTCCTTAGATTTACTATCAGTTGCTTGTGTTTCTGTGTGCCGTTTGAAATGTGGTGGTCCAAATATTATTAAAAGAGTATCTTTTACCAAGTAGTGTACTTTGTGGTTGTTTTCTTCTTTTTTTTTTTGTTTCTTCCCTTCTTTAGCTTATTTTGATATTTGTTATGAAAAAAAGTTCCATCACAATTAGTTGCCTTGGCTACTAATGATTTTCTTGTTTTCATATATAGCTTCTTGTATTTAAACATAGCACCTAATCTATCAGCTTTGTGTTGCTTAATGTGACAAGGCCCTAAGCTGCAGTGAGTTGGTGGTTACAGTTTTGATTACACTAACGGCATCTTCAATTTGGTCTTGGGGTGTGTGTGTGTGATGTTTTTCTGGAAGTAATATTTAGCAGAGGGACTTGATGAGATCACATTGAACCTCATATATTGTTTACAGCGCACCATGGGAGGAACTATTCTCTGGTGACCGTATGATTAAAGAAATGAAGGCAGCTGTGTCTGCATGCAGGGGTCTGGTACCTGGGAACTCACAAGGCTATAGATTTCTGCTATGAGTTAAAAATGAAAAAAAAAAGAGGTGCCCAGCGGCGCTGGCACCCCATACTGCCAGCCACCTGCAACGGCTCCGAGCAGATCCTGATGTCTGAATAAACAGTGCATTTTTATGCAGTCATTTCCAAGTAAGAATCAAGTTAGCTGGCAAGACATGTCTGATCACCATGTTCTACTCCAGGTTACATCAAATATCTATAGCAGGGACAGCAGATNAGGAGATGTGTCCAGGTCTCGCAGCCGGGCCAGAGGTTTTAGCAAAAAGCCAACTTCCTGTCTTGGAGCTGCATACTTGTGGAAACAAATATTCAGGGCAGTCTTATGATGGTCTCTTTAACAGTGAGGTGATTCTCATAGAATCACAGAATGGTTTGGGTTGGAAGGGACCTTAAAGATCATCTAGTTCCAACCCCCCTGCCATAGGCAGGGACACCTCCCACCAGACCAGGTTGCCCAAAGCCCTGTCCAACCTGGCCTTGAACACTTCCAGGGATGGGGCCTCTACAGCTTCTCTGGGCAACATGTTCCAGGGTGCCTCATCACCCTCAGAATGTCTTCCTGATACCTAATCTAAATCTACCCTTTTACAGTTTGAAGCCATTACCCCTCATCCTATCAATTCCCCAGGTTAATTTTGCATCACTAAGGAGTTACGGCCTGATAATTTCAGTTGGAAAGAGACTAAGGGAAGAGTCTGTGTAGTCAGGTGCCTGAAGTTAGTTTTGTAGGTTGGTGAAGTGACCCCTCTGGCCTCAGAAGTGAGACACAGTTGTTGTTCCAGCTGAAGTCAGTGGGAGTTGGGGAGGCTTGGCGCCTTTGAAAATCAAGCCATTTAGCCTCAGTAAAGGGAGGTGAAAATAAATGAGAGAGTCTCTTTTCTTCAAAACGATACCACAAGTGTTGCTCATCTGGCGCCTGAGACCTCCTGCCAGCAGCACCTGTGCCACCAGCTCTGTGCTTTGGCTTTGCGCAACTCCAATTTCACATCATTTGAAGAAAAGTACAAAAAAGCTTTATGTGCATCTAGTGTGCGTGCCGGGTAAAACTATTGCCATGAGAGTAGGCAGAAGCAGTGTAAAGGCTTTGCTACATATGTGCCATGTTATATATCACTGGTACAACTCATCTGTCATCCTTAGGAATGAACACAATACTTTGGTGAACAGAAGCACAAAGCAATAGAGATCTCAGCAGCTGGGATGGAACTACCCAGGCTATAAGTATTGCTTGTTCAGTCACATGTGAAATTTTTGGTCTTGATTGGCTCTGGATACAAGATTACGCCTTGGTCAAGGCTTGTGACTGGTCAGAGAAATAAATTTGCAGCATGAAATCTTAGCTCTGCCAAAGTCACAAAGAGTTTTGCTGTTAAACTGAACGAATTGCACCTAAAGGCAGAAGAAGGGCTGTTATGCTCACATAGACCCTTACTCAGCGGTTTCCTCATCTCATCCTTATAACACATGGCTGAACCCAATGCATAATGTCAAAAAGGCATAGCATTAATTTAGTACTGGACAGCATGCTAGGTAACTACTTGAAATACTTAATGTACCTTAATTGGACCCTGCATTATATTTCCAGTTTGAGCTTCATTGACTTGCTCCCAGTTGATATACCTCGCTATGCCCTTTACCACATGGGATATTCATACGGCCTTCTCAGGAGGTCTTTTCCACTTATTTAAAATTTGTTTATTTTTTGCAGAAGTACAGGGGATTTTAACAGCATGACTCTACTTTGAAAGGTAGCCCTTTGAAAAAACATCATGTTTGTGTTAAACAAAATTGCTGCCCATGGTTTTTCACTCATGTTTGCTCATGCAGATGATCCTACTCCTTTGCCTTGCAGAAATGATCTAGACCATGGAAGAAGGGGCAGCGCTGTTCTAACTTTCCTTAATTATCTGAGCTCTTAACTAAAGGTATGTCTACATGGTCCAGTGGAAGCTCAGGCAGAGAATATAGTTCTCATTAGGTTAGCTCGTTAGCAGGTGCTAGACCAGTTAGCAGCACTCTAAAGCGTACAGTAATGCTACTGGCTGCAACAACCAAATCCTGGAGAGGGGTTGAAGGCCAGGCAAGCCTGCTGCTCCAGGTAAGGTCTGATCTTGTACCAGTACCTTCCAGGTGTAGGCTTGGGAAAATAGTGCACATAGTTAGAAGCAAAGTCTTGAGGGTGTAGTGGCCCCATATCTACTCCTCCCCAGTTCCCCAGTCTTCAGTCACAAAATCACAGAATCACAGAATGGTCAGGGTTGGAAGGGACCCCTGGAGATCATCTAGTCCAACCCTCCTGCCAGAGCAGGGTCACCTACAGCAGTTGCACAGGACGGCATCCAGGCGGGTTTGGAATGGCTCCAGAGTGGGAGACTCCACCACTTCTCTGGGCAGCCTGTGCCAGTGCTCTGCCACCCTCAAAGGAAAGAAGTTCCAGTCCTCAGTCAATAGGGACAAAAAGGCACTTTCTATGGACAATTCAGTCTGGTTGTGGTGTGAACCAGCTGCTGCCTCCAGCCCTTACCGCTGACAACAGAGGGACCTGCTGGAGCGTGTCCAGAGGAGGGCCACGAGGATGATCCGAGGGCTGGAGCACCTCTCCTATGAGGAGAGGCTGAAGGAGTTGGGGCTGTTCAGCCTGGAGAAGAGAAGGCTCNCGATGATCTTCAAGGTCCTTTCCAACCTAAACCATTCTATGATTCTATGATGCTATGATCTCAGCACAGTTGCTCCCTAAGCAGAGATATTTAGGTGCCTCCAGTCAGATAGGATGAAACCAGGACCAAGGGACGTGCCAGCCTTTACCCTGTGGCACAACTGCGCTTCTTCTCAGAACCACTCTGAAATATGGATGTGCCTAATTGCTTTGAAATAAATGTTTCAGTGCAGGTATAAAAAAATTTTAATGCGTGCAGCACTGCACTTATGATAAGCAGCCTTACAACAACTAAACAACAATTTGTGTATGTACCCAAGGCAAAAGGGGCTAGTAATAAGTTAGTGTCAAGCTTCTAGGGGATTAATATATGAACATTGGGTTAAACATACTTTGTTTAAAAACAC
Organism: Anarhynchus alexandrinus; assembly: GCA_008711295.1. Lineage (NCBI taxonomy): Eukaryota > Metazoa > Chordata > Aves > Charadriiformes > Charadriidae > Anarhynchus > Anarhynchus alexandrinus. Next base: position 1,679,942 of record VUYV01000046.1, read on the forward strand.
TCAGGCAGCATCTTTCTATGCAGCATGTTATTAAAATTGACATGAGTGACTATTAACTACTGTACATAAGCCCACTCATGTCATAACTCATGCTTTATTATGCAACTACAGGTAAGTACATAAAAATTCAATGTACTGTATTGCATCTTATTTAGATCACTGTTCCAGTGAAATATAAAGTGTCACCAATAGATTTGCTCTACTAGCAATTCCATAGTAAATTACAAACAGACTCAATGAAGCTAATCCTCTTGTAATTTATTTAACACATTTTTTCTATTTATATTCAAGGTGCATTTTGAAAAACATGCTACACCATTCCAAGAAAAAAAAACAAAGCCAAAAAAACAACCCAACACTTAATGTCTCATGAGGCCAAGATTAAATAGCTACTGACCTAGAACCTCTGCATTTAAATAAACTTCAAGAGATTGCCCTTCATCTATTGTTTTAAGGATAAAGACTACATGAGAGCACAGGTAAGAACCACCACAGCAAAGGCTGCTTGGTTTGTGCCCCCAGGGAAGCTCAGAGAAAGGATATTTCAAACATAGTGAGCACCAAGGGAGTCTTTCCCGCCCGGTGTCTAGCAGTCAATAACCTGACTGAGTCAAAGACTTCATCAAGACTATTGTAGTTAGCAGATTCACGTATCTTCTGTAAATGTGTGTAAATCCCACATGGACAGTTTTCCCCTTTTAGGTACAGTTACATCCTGTGGCAATAAGTTGGCAGTTTTGTTATGAGCTTTCTGAAAAAGTAGCCTCACTTGTTTGCTTTAAAACTAATGCCTGAGCATCTCAGTTGGTGTTTTTAATCCTTGTATGAAGAGAAAGAGAAAATAAATATTTCCATTTCCTTTTTGCCAACCCATTCATGATTTTTGTCTTCCTTGACTTTTCTTCAGGTGTCAGGTTCCTCTTCTGTTAAATGTGTGTGCCTGTATAAATCAAATACTCCTCTTGCCATTCCTGGAGTTCCTGGGAGTTAAAAGGAGATGATACGAGGGCAGACTTTGACACTGACTGTCCATCAAATCTCTGCAGTGCACTTATGGTTAACAAAATAAGTTTACTCCAAGAAGTGCTATACAAAATGGAAAGCTGAACATGGACACAATTTCTCACTCATAAGGGGGTGATGTCTTTATCAGATGCCTGCTCTAGTGTATCTATGTAACATAATCTGATCGACACTAGAGTTAGGTAGGGATTAAATGAGACAAAAACATTAGCCATGAATCTGGAAAATTGCTTTCTTTAAAAACACATTAGCTGAAAGAAAAACTTTACAGATCAAAAGAAATATGAAAAAAAACCCAAACAAACAGCATTCTAGAGAGGGACCTGGGAGATCAGCGTTAATGGTTAATCTTGATGTAGAAGAAGAAGTAAGATGATTTTTTAGGTCTACATTAGTAAGAACCATATAAAACACTCTCCACAAATGATCACCAAATTCAGCAAACTTTTTTTTGCAACCATGGCTGTATTAAATAGCAATTTTCACAAAACAAATCCTGAGTTTATAACTAATGAGAAGTGTTGGACTGGTCAGCTGAAGCCCGTGGTCCCTTCTGTAGCTGTTGAGAGCAGCCAGCTGTAACATCAACTGCAGTGCTGTACCCAGCACACACCCGGCTCTGCAGTGCTCCCTGGGATTCACAGGGATTATATGCCTAAATCCCAACAGAATTCCCTTGCAAATAGGCATTTGACCCTCCTCGGTTCTCTGGAAAATCCTGTCCTCGGACCTTTCCATCTCTACTGTCTTTGGCTAATTTCTGTGTTAATCTGAGTGCAGAAATGAGCTGTATATATTTATTTAAGAATAGCTATAATATCTGCTTCAGAAAAGTATGCAGTCAACTACTTAGTCTCTGTCCTTAGAGGCATATTTTTAATATTCATTTATTTATTTAAAAAATGTTCATTTATGTATATACAGTAATATCATTATAACCCACTCAATTCAATTAGCAGCACCATGAAAAAGGGATGGAGGTTTTTGTTTGATTCAATTGTAAGCAAATGAAGCAGTAATAAACCCCCAATTAGCACTGAGGAAAATAGGCTGAAGGATTTTTTCCCTAGCATTTCACTGTAAACAAAAATGTGTGGCTGGCGTTCAAGAGGAAGGAAAATACAATTTTAAGACACTTTAAATCTTCAGTGATTAATGTCATGCCAAGTGACTCATTAAAATTCCCATAAAAATATGACCGTAGAAAAGAATTCTCTTCTGAAGAAAAATCAAATGTAATTAAGAAGACAGAGAGAAAAAGAACGGGGGAGGAATTACCAGCCAAAATCAAGCTAAACTAAGCTGCCAAATAACACGTCTCAAGGAGGGCGACCAGTCCCTTGTTGAGGGCATCGGTCTGGGACACAGGAGGAGTGCACCCAGGTCCCAGTGTTGGCACAAACCCTTTGTGTGACATCTGTCAAATAGCTCATTGGTGGCTTAGTATCTTGAGCATGAAGTGGAGACGGTGACAAATCCCTTCTCCCACCCTTGGACAGTCTTTGATCAAGGGCTTGTGGCGAGTGCCTAGAAGATTTAGCCTCAGGAGATGGTAAGATTAGATGTGCCTTTCTTGTGGTTTGATGGGGCAAGATGTGGCTTGACTGCAAGGTATCAGAAGTGTTAGGACCTCTTCCTGCCGGCAGCAAGTCCTGAGCATCAGATCCCACAGCATCATGTTCCCCACTCCTATAATCTGAGGACAAATATATTTACACACCTGTCTCACAGCATTATGGCTTGAACCAGTGTTGGGCTGCCTTGCATCACAGACTTTCATTGCTGGTTGTCCTTTAGGGCTCTCACCCACTTCTGATGTCATTTCTGTCATAGAGTAAGTACATTACAGGACCAGGTTTTGTCCGGAGCCTGGCGCTGAGATCCCCTACCCTGAATGCTTGGATTTTTGCGCTGCAGCCGCCAGCCATTGGTTGAAGGTTTGGCTTTAACCGTGGTGTTCAGCAGCATACATGGTAATTCGTACCTGGCTCCGGCACACTCTATGCTATTTTTGAATCAGGAAAAATATCTTATTAAGGTGGCAGGTGGTCTGGCACTGCAGAGGCTGGTCTGTTGTGTGTGGCAAAAAAAGAAAAAAAAACAATAAAAAGTTGTCTTGATTTCAGCATTTCCTTCTTGGTTAGTGAATCCTTCAGTTTGATTATCCTGGGCAAAATGCTGATCAAATTTGATTTCCCACTGGTGTGGTTTTTTTTAGGATATTTTGTTTATTTGTTTCTGAAAAGGAAAAAAAAAATCAGTTTTAGAAGTGGTACCACGTAGCGCAGATGTCCTATGAGGATTCAATATGAGAGAAATGCTTATTGAATGCAGAGTGTAAATAGGGAGGGGAGAAGGAAAGGGACCAAGTGCTATTTATAGCCTATATTCAAGTCATCTGGGCTAAGTATTGTGACTACTTGTCTCCATTGGCAGTGCAGGGACTCAGACTGGGAAGCCTAACCTGGGCCGTCCACATTGCTTTTGAACAGAGACGTCATGAATTTTGTATGGCTAAGCAAAGCACCCTTCTCAGGCTGCCTGATATGGCCCCAGGACTCTCAAGCTACACCTGACACCAGCCAAGGTCTGTTGTTTGCTGCCGAGGTCAAGCGCATGGCATGACCCGTGCCCAGAGCCACATGCATGCCCCCGCAAAAACAGATGGGTATGATCCTGGCCGTGATGGTGCCTGCATCCTTCTTGGGCTTTGGCTGGGAGAGTTAAAGCAGTCATGGGCTGCAAACCCACTGGGGTCATGATAAAAGTGGAACTGCCGAGGATGATCAGAGCGCTCAAGCACTCAAGCGCTCTGTAATATGAAAAGTCATTTAGCTGTCAGACCAAGAAGTGGCAGCTTAGATACTCATCTCAAGGCCAAATACAGTTGACACAAATAACTCGTGCCCCTCGTAAAGTGAAATTTTCCTTCATTAAACATAGATGCATGCAGTGCAGTGTTCAGCAGTTTGCTCTTTTATATCCAGGCTCTGATTGTTTTATTTTTATCCTTTAAGAGAAATCAGATGTTAGAGAGGAAGCTATTCTTAGGCTGACTGTACAAGTGATCAAGCCAAGCATATCCATATAAGACAGCTGCTGGCAAATGACAATCCAGGGTTGTGCTTTCATTGCAGGAACAGCAGTGTGAGTGCCGGGCATGCAGACGTGGCACCCTTGGGGAACAAGAGAGTTGTCATTGTGCTTCTGGTTCTCATCTGAGGTCATCGGCAGTGTAGGAGTCTCTTTATAACAATAATTCATATGATAAAATTAATTCCTTGGTGTCACTGCCTCCTTTGCATAGCCATTAGCCCTACTGTGGAGGTTGGCTGCACCAGTGCTAGCCCCAAGGTGGTAAGCTCTGTTGGATGATGCTTCCTGGGACTGGCCAGCAGTCTCTGCTCCACACAGCCAGGCTGGTGAGCATAGACCCAACAACCAAAGTGGAGATGGCAATGGCCTGACGCTGGTTGGGCTCTGTTCCTCGCTTTAGAAATGCATAGGAAGGGTAGGTTTATGGTAGCAATAGTAATTCCAGGATCCCTCTGCTGCTCTGGGCTACACATCAGTTCCCTGCCATGAAACATAGATATTAATTGTTTCTTTTGCCTGCCTATTTGGGGTAGACTCCATCTTTTCCCATGTTCTCATACAGTATCTGGCCCAATGGGTCTTTGTTCTCATTTAGGACCTTCACCTATTGTTGTTCCAAGAGGAAATCCAACAACACGTGTGAGCACATGTCCCCAGTCACTGGGAATGGTCTTTGTCCAACAAGTCAGAGGGTCCGGTCCACCTGCCTTGTACCTTGTCACGACTGCGAGAGCAAACATCTTCTGGCACACCAGAGCAACATGGGGCAGTCTGTTAACGTATGCATGGTGCAGCACAAGGGAGGTTGTGGCTGGCCTAAAAGTGTCAACACTGAAGCAGACTGTTGGCACTACCCAATCCTCCAAGTCTGTAAGAATTGCATGTATTAGTAAAGGTTGTTTGTTCTCTTGCTCCTGAAGAGTCGCTGATGACATCACATGGTTTTTCTAAGCTAATGATAATGAATCGGGTCAGCCTTGGTGAAGGTAATTAAAAATATCAGTGCTTTGGTAGGCCCACGCAGGGCAATATAAAGGGTCTGACAGCTTTTCTTGCTAGAATTTCCACTCTACCTTGGGTGGTTGTTTTATTAACCTCATCTTAGCAGCAGATCAGGCAGGTAAGCACAGTTGTAAATTTGCTTACAGAGACATGGTTAGCTTTTAAAATACAGACTACTAGCTCTGAAGCTTTGCAGTATTTCAAAACATTGTTACCTTTTCATAAATTTAAAGGATTCTGGGTTTTATTTGAATCTTTTTTGCAGCTGAAGATTTTCAGAGTCCCATCTCCATAGATTAAAATCTTCTGGTAGAAACATGCAAAGGGAGGGAAAAAGAATGAGAAAATAGGTCAAATAAAACAGAATAAAGGGAAAGCTGGAATAATCCAAGTTTCTTTATAGCTGAACATTCAACAATGCTTGTAAGAAATGCAATTAGTGATGAGCAGAGTCTCATTCTGTCAGCAGGTCGCTTTTGTTAGCAATTCATTGCAAATGGTTAAACTAGGTTTGACTGTGCACCAGTAATACCTGTTTGCTTTTTGTTGCTAAGTGATCAAATGCTGGAGATCAGACAGCGCCCAGTGGGCAAGTGCTGAGCCAAGCCCAAATCTGCCCAACCTTATTTTTGAAATTTGCTTTGAGTGTTCAGCTAGGAGAGATGTAATGGGAGTGAGCATGGAGGGCAGCAGCTCTGCAGCACTGGAAGTTCCCCAGATCTGAGTCCATAAAGCACAGGCATGGTTGCACTGGTATGTGGGGACAGAAGGACAGCAAATAAATGAGGAGCCACAGGTCAAATTCTATTGAGGCCAATGGAGTCATCTTGACGCACGGAAAGTAGACTCCACAACCGAGATGGTTGTAAAGTAGGTATCTTTATTCAGCGCCGGGCAGCATGGGGGGTCGCCCCACCACAATTGTGTGCACCCAACGCAGCGGCTTTCTCAAATATATATATAGTACTTAATCACATAAACATAAGATTCCGAATACGCCTATACATATTAATGACCTGTCCCTTCTTCGTATTAAAATTAACTCTAATACATCATTTTCATAAACTCCTCCCAACTACGCTTGCGCATTGCCTCCTGGTGGTGGTCTCTGAGGGTCGTGAGGATGAAGGCTGATGATTCTTCTTCATCACCGCAAGTAACCTTTTGCTTTTGCGCAGACTCAGTTCTTCCTTGGTCTTTGTCCAGACCGCAGGGTCGGTTTCAACCGCTTCTCCAGACAGGTTCTTGTTCATTATCAGGAGCTGTCCTTGACAACATCACAAGACTTCTTGCTTCGTCTGGTTTTCAGTAAACTATCAGGCCTGGTTTTTTAGGTTATATATCACTACTAGCCAATTAGTACACAATGTGTCATTATCTCTATCATATACCCCTAACTCAATCTTGGAGTGGAGACCAGAATCAAGTCGTAAAGTTGTAGACTGATCCATTCCTACTGCTTTTCACTTACAACTGTCTTTGAAAAAAAAAAAAAAAAGTGTATAGATATAGTTTATGCAGAGAACTGACCAGACTCCTCTAAGTGACATTTTCTCCTCCTTGGCAAAGAAATGATGCAAGGAATTGGGATTTCTCAATTTCAAGGAAAGGAGTCTGAAAATAGACACAATGTTTGCTGCAGAGGGCAAGGGAATATACTACTCTCCACCCCAGGGTGTACAGAGGAAGAAGGAGAGGGCTTAAATTGTAACAAAGGAGATTTATATCAGGAAAAAGTTTTGTAACAGAAAGGATAATAAAGAACCAGGGAAGATGTGGGTGTTCCATCACCACGATCTTAAGAACAGGGTAGACAAATACTGGGTGGGAATGGCTTAAGTGTAACTAATCCTGCCTTGAGGAGGAGGGATGGATTATACATGAGTTTGGCTTTATTTTCTATGAGCCAAATCCTCCTAATTTGCAAAGCAATTTGGTGCCCGGCTCCAAGGATTCCCTTTAAAAGTGCCAGACTAAGAGATTCTGAGCATTTTTGCTAATAGCTTCACTATTAGCTACATTAATATGAGTTAATCATTAGTGTGTCTACTCAGCTAGCAATTTACTTATTGGCTTTTGTCTTTGGAGGGTGTGATCCTGTCACACACCAAGGTCTGGGTTCTGAGCATTAGCGACTCACTGAAGTCAACAAGAGTCAAGAGTCTTCATTCATGTCCCTGGCCATGCCTTAATTTCCATTAAACATTCCTTAAACATTTTATTTATGTCTTAAAATATTATCATATGAATCTTTTAAACTACTACCCTGCTGATGATGCTTTTGGGAAATCGCCAGAAGAGATGTATTCTTGCCCTTTAACTGGGTAAAAAATTAATTTAGATTAAAGTAACCTCAGTTTCTTCACCCCAGTCAATGCTATATTTAAATTCCTTTTTATCCAGTCAGGGGCTTACACCCATGCATGTGAGTACTGATTACTTACTTGACCGGTCCTACTCGAGTCACTGAGTAGAAGTCTCGCTTTTAGGAATAAACTTTTAATTTTTTTCCCCTCCATAGCCTGGTTTCAAAAAGTAATCCTGTTCTTGGGTTCTCAGTCTACAGCTATAAAAGAACCTGTTCTTGGACTTCAAAGGAAGCGTTGATGATCCTGACAGCATTCTTCCTCCTATGGCTCCTGGGGGGACTTGTTTTGTGTTGAATAAGCAGCCAGAGATCCCGAGTCTTTTCAGTTCCCAGGCCTTCCCGTGTGGGCAAATTGCATTGTATGTTCCAGAAAGCATAGGCCAAATCCTTCGTCTCGTGATCTGTAATGCAGAGAATTTGCAGAAACTCTTTTTCTACATGGATGCTCTGATTCCTTAGAGTCTGGCTGGTTTGGGTTGTTGTTCTTTTTTCTTTTTTTTTTTTGGTGTGAGCCTCATTTCCGAACTCCAACTGAAACTTTTAACAACAATCAGAGGGGCTCCAAGGGTTAAACTGTGTCCTGCCATTTCCCATCGCTTTTTACTTAAAGACTTTCTTTTTTTCTGATGAGACTTCTCATTAAATACACTTCTGTAATTACATTTCCCTGGGGTCTTTTACTGTCAGTTCTGGAAACCATGTTCGCAGGTGGAAATAGTCCTCCCCCTCCCTTGCCGTATCGTACAAGGGAAAGTGCCAACATTTTATTTACTTCCCGAACTGGCTCTTCTGTCTTGCTGAACGAGGCCTTTCTCCATCACCTTTTAACCTACAGTCTGCATTTGCATGGTTTCAGATAGATAATAAAAGCACTCATCTCCATTTACCTCAGTCCTGCTATAAATCTCTATGTAGTGCAGCTTTTTGGCAGGAGCAAAAGCATGGCTCGATTGCTCGCTGAGGAAGAGCGTAACGGCTGCCGACAAGCTCTTTCGGCAGGTGCTGTTGGGAATTAGTCGTCTTCCAGAGCCAAATCTCTGCCATGAAGTGAGGCCCCTTGAGTCTGAAAACTGCCGAGATTCCTGTTAAGAGTCAGGCAGAAGCCGGGAATTCACTGAAGAGCTTGAAAAAGAAGCTGCACAATGTCAGGTGATGTCTTCAGGGAGGGAAGTATTGATTGGGAGCAGGGAGGGAAGGTTATTGATTCAGATTTTTACCTTTTGGTAAGATGAGTTTTCATCTGGTTCCTCCCCCTCCCTCCCCATGTCCCTGCAGCCCTGGGCTCCTGATCGAGCCACTTCCCCACCACAGACGCAGCTCCGCTCCTTCTGATCTGTGTTTTTAATAGATGGCAAAGGCGCCTGGAGCTGTCCTTAATGCCATATAAATCTAAATAAGTGCAGCTTCTCTGCTCTGCCTGAAAGCACTCCGGGCTCTGGTCAGAGATTTCTCCTCATAGCGCCCTGGTCTGGCAGTGGGACACCCTGTGCAAGGATGGGAGGAGGATGGGGAGGAACATATGAAGCCATAGGATTTCCCAGGACAGAAATACTGGGCTCAGAAAAATCTAGAAGCACTGCCATCCAGGAGGGAGAGATGCTGGGCCCTCATATACAGAAGATACCAGAAGTTTGTGGTCCACTGAGGAGCCTTTCCCATGGGCGCACACTGCGTCCATGATCTGTCTCAGTCTCTTTGATGTTCCCATAGTGTAAAGCACATTATCATAATTTTCTAAATTGTTTTTCCCATTGGACACCACAGGAGTCTGCTATGGACCAAAAGATGTTCCTGGTGTACCAAACCCTTTGATGCCACCTTTGAGTGCAGAGTGCAGAGTCCTGGGACAGGGTAATTCCCTATGGCTCTTCAAACTACATTTTATGGAGCCAGTGAAATGATTTCCTAGCAAGGCAGAAAAATCTTCTGACTTCCCACCCCAATTTATGAACTCTTCATCATGCCTCTTGTCAAGCTCTGTGTGTCCTCCAGTGGCCAGGGCAGGTAGAGGATCCCTGGGAAGTGCAGTGTTACTGCAGCATCACACTCCTGGGGAAGGGCAAGGAGGGTACTACATCCTCATGTCCCTGGGCATCTGGCACACCTCCCCTGGGGGGTCAGAAGTCAGCGCAATGTGGCAGCAGCCTTGGACTAGTGTGAAAATGGGTCTGCTGTGCTCTGCGTCCTACATCTCGCCCAGCCCCCTCTCCTCTGCCTTGCTCTGGGAAACTACGTCAGCAACAGAATAAAAGCACACGTTTTGTTCATAGCAACCCACTTTGCATTCCTGTAGCATCATCCAGCAATCAAAAATTCAGTTCCTCAGCCATAGGCAAATATTAATTTCTGTCATGTTGCAGATGGGAAAAATGATGTCTGCAGAGGTGAAATGGAAGGCTGATTGTATGTCTTTCTCCTGCCAAGGGCTTTGCAGCGAGCTAGCATCTGAACAAAGAGCAGGACTCGCTTGCCTTGGTCTGTGCGTACTCACAGCTCTTGCTCCTCCCTACGGATCTGCACTCACGCTGGCTGCTGCCCCCGAGACTGCCAAACATGTTTGGCACCACCTTCAGGTTCCTCTCAGCTTTGCCCATCCACCTCGAAACCTACCCACTCCCTCTGCAGCTCTTTGCCCGACCCTTGTAGAGTTGTCTTTGCTTCCTCTGTGGCTTTCTCTGTTCAGGCTCTCCCACTTCTTCCAGCCCCAAAGTGCCTGTACCAGCCGCCACATCATCTTCTCTACAAGTTGTGCTGCACTTGTCTGCTACATCACCTTCAAAGGCTCACATTGGCTTCCTGCATTAAATACATTTAAAAACAAAATAACCCAAATAAAACCCCAAACCCTGTTTCTTGTCCCTGTCCTTGGCATTGGGACGATCCCATTTAACACAAAAGGAAAACCGACAATGATTAGCACCGTCAGCAAACTGGGCAGTGTGTGCACATCCAGTTGGGTATTCACCTCTCAAATGAAGATCACATTTGTAAGTGAGGGAGGCGTGGGAGTGTATAATGCCACGGCCTGTGGTGGCATTTGTCTCATCTTCTAGATCATAATGAATATTAATTTACTTGAACATATAGAGCTGTTTAAACCTTCCAGGCACTTTGCAAATATTAATGCAATTAATTTTTCATCCTTCATTGCTAAAGATGGTATTTTATCTCTGGCTAATAGAGATTTCTCTGAGGAAGCAATACTTTGATTTTTAAAAGTACCAAATGACAGGACTGTGTTGTTGTTTATGTTAAAGCAATAAGAACTCTCCAAAGGTCATGTGTTCAGGAAAAGATGCTTTTGCCAGTGGAAAACTGTATTCCAACCTGTTAGCAGCTGCTGTCTTACCAAGAAAGAGCACTTCCAGCACAGGGCCAAGCAGCAAGGCTGAGAATGTCCTCTCTGTGTGGGAAGGTGAGAGTCACCTCCATTGCAAAGACTGTGTTATCCACTGGTGAAAATCTTATTTCAGAGGACAACCTAAGTACTACAGACCTTGTACCTACCTATGTACTAAAACCGACCACTCTCTGCTGCATCATGTTGTTTAAACCATCACTGGGAGTCATCTGGACCACGATAGCAAGTGAAAACCACAGTCACAGACCAGGACCCCTCTGTGCTAGGCTTTGCAAAATTCAGACAGCCCCTGCCCCGAAGGGTTTATAGCAAGTGGCACTGCAGTCTGTAACACTGAACCAGACGGTTCGGGGAGAGATTTCAGCACATGGAGTTTGACAGAGCTGGTGCCTAAGGATTTGGCAGGGCCCTGGACAGGCTCTGAGTGATGATGGAATGGCAGCCAGGTTAGTTCTTTGAAGTTAGCACACGGCAAACATCTTTCCTATGGCATCTCCATTTTTAGCACAAATCGCCATAACTTGACCAACTCTTCCATTTTGCTTTTGAGAGCTTGACAGGTGACTACCAGGGATTATATGGTTACAGGTTTTACATTTACTAATGAGGTTCCCTTTTGACTCCATAGGCGAAATCTGTATGAAAGCAGCAACTGCCACATTTTTCCATTAAGTTCAAGGGCCATCTAAACCTCAGTTAAGTGAACTCTGAAGTGAGAAATCAGTGGCAAGGTACAGGGACCTCTAGAGGGTCCCCTCTAGAGGGGTTCTAAACTCTGAACCCCTTCTCTTTCTGTTAATGGCAGAGGGAGCCCTGGGTAAACACCCTCCTTGCCTTTTAAGACAGATTGAATCCTCCACTTGAGAAATTGCTCCTTGTCAATTAAATTTATTATGAATGTATAGATGTAGGATTTGCTGTGCTTAGGTTTAGGGACGCTCTGGACTCTAACGAACTCAGAAGTCTCCATCCAGGGTCCAGGCACAAGCAGGGACACTGCAGTGATATCTTGGGATTCTTTGAGCAAGTATTGACTTCAGGACTTGTCCTACTGCTCCTAATCAGGTGCTTCGTAACAGCTCTGCAAGGCTTGAAGGCTGCAACCTCTCTATGTAGGTTCTCAAATGTTTTTTCTGCTGATTAAACCTCTCATCAAAGGTGAACTGCATCAGCTAGTTTTGAGTTACTCTCTGGAAAAAAAAATTCTAGCTCCAATGCAACCTCAGCTCTTTCTCCTTAGCCAACCAGTTGCCATACTTACAGAAACAGAGATCGCAGCTCAAGCCCTCTTTAACCTCATTTTCAGCTAATTGGCATATGCTCCCCTCTGGTCTCCACCCCAATCCCTCCCCATATCATGTCCTAATCACTGCCTGGCTGCTACTGCTTCATCTTCATTAGAATGAAACTTCAATATCGTTATAGATCCATTCAGCCACCTTTGGTCTTTGGTTCACAGGCAGTGATATTTAAGCCTTAATCGCAGAGTTATTGGTCATTACTTGAGTTTTTAATCATCATGAGAGACCAGTGAGAGGAGTTAACCCTTGTATAAATCACTCTGTAACAGGAGTAGCAGTTAATTTTTTAGAAGATTTAAAACTCAGAAGCCATTCTTGGTCAAATCCAAAGGGCTGTTTACAGTGATTTGGGCAGATGAAGAAGGAACTCGATTTGGTGTCCTGACAACCCACGCCTGACCTATTAGACCTTTTTAATAATACCTTGTGTTTCTATAACAGCACCTTTTACCTGAACATCTCCTAGCTTTGCACAAGCTGTTCTCCTCTGGAGTAATTTACAGCAATGCATTTAATATTTTCCCATCCCTGACTTGACTGATGGTCTCCTCCTTTTTAAGGGTATGGAAAAGCAGACGCTCTTCAGACGGAGCACTCAGTGACACCAGCGACCTGAACTCAGAGCATCACCGCCATGAGGTTGTTTATCGTGTCGATGTATGCTGACACCAAAGCAGCCTGGCTTCTGGCTACCCGGGCACTACCTCTCTCCCAGTACAGCATCCAGGACATGAAAGGCATTGGAGTGAACAGCTGCCTGGCTTTTGCTGGGAAGGTTTCCTCTGTGTTCGCACCTCTGCCTGTGGCATTTGGGAGAACCCAAGGTTGTTCCTGGGATTTGTAGGCACAGATGACCACCAACAGCAGTTCATGTGCAGGAGTACACTAGACTCAACGTGATTGAGAAGGGCAGTGCTGTATGCAAGGATTTTAGAGTGTCCCAATTATTGAAGAGTTGCTTTTGGTACACTGAGGCATGTGAGAGCCCATAGAGAGAGATTCCTATAACAAACCTGTGCTTAGTAGGCTGGAATAATCAGCTCAGTGTTAGGCAGGGAATGGGGTTCAAAGCCTTGGGCACCCCACTGCAGAAACATGTTCCCATGTTACTTGTGCCAGGAGAGGGGAAGGGAACCGTGCAAATAACAAGGGACAATTTTGGGTCGGTTATTCACAGGCAGTAAACACTTCAACCAACACCACAACTGAGACTTTGCCTGCTGCTCTCACCTCTGGGCAATCCCACACTCCTTTCACGCAGTGACCAAGCAGAAATCTTCAAGACAGCTCCCCCCTGTTTGAGAGATGAGCCTTTCCTCTGCAGGTGTTTCTTTGGGCAGCAGTCAATCCCCCTTGGCACGTCTCGAACCTCACTACTGTCAGCATCGCATGAACTTTATGGGAAAAAGACACTCCACGGTCTCAAGGCTGAGCATCTAATTACTTTAGAAGTGTCTTTATGTCATTATATTCGCATTAAAATAATAATTTATCACTCTCCATTGTACTCTTAATGATGCTTGAAAATAATGGGCTTGAATCAATACTGTGCCCAGTACGAATGTGGTGGAAGAACAGGGAGAACCTTAGCAAAGCTGACTGCGTTTCCCTGATATTTGGCTGATATGGTGTTTTGACGGAGTCTCTGTCCTAAGGGCAAGCTCCTGCCATGCACGTTGATCCTGCTGAGGGGCTCAATGAGACCTAGAAGTTGCATGTCCACTGTTGCATTTTGATGCATCTGGGGCACATTGGGCTAATGCACATGCAGTGAAGAGTACATCTTTGTATATATATATTAAAATCCTCCTTTTTGATAAAATCCCTTGCATACCTTGGTTATTTAATAGATTAAAAAGAGGCAACAGATCATTGTAAGGTCTGGAGTGGGGGATTTCCAGAGATTAACAATGTTGCTCTCCCATTTCCCTCTACTTCTCCATGCACAGTGGAAGTGACTCCAGAAGACAGTTTAGAGTCAGTGTGCAGAGCAGCAATTCATGGGAAAACAGGAATATTTCTGCACTACTAGCAGTTTTCAGTGCTCTGATTACTTTGACTTCATTGTATTTCTTGTGACTGGAGTTACGTTATATGGACTGAGGATACCTCCAGGGCTGCAAAACCATGCTTTGGGAGAGGGTGGGATACATACAGCCCTGAGCAGCTTGAGCCCTGTCACAGGTTTTTGTGTCTGTGTGGCACCAGAGTGGCTCAAGCCAGGGTCTGTGCAAGGAACACAAGAAGCCCCCGAGCAGTTCTGGAGAGTACTATGTATACGTATGAGGAATTATACAGCTCAACGCTACTCTGGCACTGAGCCTACCTCTACCTCCCAACTATACCCTTCAGAAGACTTGTTTATATTTTGCTTTACCAGAATTTCCTGTCCAGTCCAGTCACATCAGAAGAATATCCTCCTTCTTTCCACTCCCTGATCTCTCATTTTTGATGCTACGCTAATGCATGTCCTGATAGCAGGCTTAGAAACAAAGGTAGCAGCAAAGGTTGGCAGGAGGAAATTTGCTGGCTGAGGCAGGAAATAGCTTGGAATATGGAAATCCAGCAGCTTCTTGAGAGCATCCTATGGGAGGGGAGACACAGTTTAGTTTTCTGTTCACCAGACTGAGGAAAAAAAAGGATACTGTCCTAATTATCTGGTCTGGCCAGTCATCTTCCTCTGTCTCCATCAGCAAATAAAATGGGCCAAGTGCTATTTTCTGGCCCTCTGTCAAGTGGCTGAGCATTGTTCATGTGGCTGAGTAGGGTGGCCATGTCTAAACTGCTTGTTGGGAAGAATCCCTTGCTCATGCTAGCTCTACAGTCAGCATAGGCTTTGACTGGGAAAGTGCTGCCAAAATTGTCACAAACAGCACAGTAACAGGTTAACAGCGATGGGTAGTGTTCAAGATTGTGCCAAAGTCACGTTCAGTTTAGCACTGCAAATGTTAGATGGTTCTTTTCTCTTTAGCATCTTATAGATGGGAGTCAAACAAAGAGGACTTGTATTAGCAAAGGAGGTTGTTCATGATCTTTTAGCTTAAAAGCTCAATAGATACAGACCTTTACCCCACACTTAGCCTGGAGAAGGAGCCTTTGCATTTGCCTCTTTGCTTTGTGTTCAGGGAAAAAATGTGGACCCTCCAGATGGAAGATACCAAGCACCTTTGGATTCAGCTGTGTGGTGATGAGAAGTCTCCAAGCTGGGACAACTATTTGGGCAACCACCCTGAAGCTGGACATGGAGAATCTGAGTGTACAGGCAGGTAATCCCAGCTCTATACTACTTATTTTTAAGATGGGTGACTTCTAGTTCACACGTTCCTGGTTTGGTTGAACTGTTTTTGTTTAAGGGGAAGTTATATCAGGGATAAGTTAAACAAGTTAAGTACTTTACTTAACTCAGTTCAACCCAAGTTCTGTCTATTACATGACCTGATGTGCTCTAGAAATCTTTCAGCTAAAACCTGGGATTAGCAAAAGGCTTCCTAGCAACACTATGTCAGGTAAATGACACATAGGATACTGCTGGGGCTTTGACTCAGCCAAATGGGAGTAAATTAGTTGCTTTGCCATTCGTATCTGTCTCTTCCCCCAATTTCAGTTAATTAAATACAGTGAAAATCTCTTTTTATTTGTTATTTATTTATTTAGTCCTTTAACACAGTGTTTGTTGAATATTGTTGAAATCCTCTGTCAACCATTTCATAGGTAGCTGCAAAGGAGTACTCTGTATAAGCAGACTTACTTGCCCCCACATCCACGGTTAAAAAGCAATTGCACATATACATCCACATCTCCAAATAAGAGCCTTTTCCTCACGTGAGGTTTGATATCACAGAACTTGAAGCACAGCTTCCCTGAAGCTGAATGAGGAGCTTTAGGAGGATGATTAAATACTTATTCCGGATTCAGACTTTAAGGTATGAGTTATGGTTTCTAGAGTGTCCAGGGATATTTTGTGACGGTGAGTATTCAGGATAACTGGGTAAGGCTATCTGCTTCAGGCCTTCATATCTCACAGCCCGATTCCTGCCTTCTTATGGGAAATATCCTTGAGTGTCATGGGAAAGTGCATATTGATGAACTTCCCAATGTATAGCCAAGCTTAGCTGTATCCTTTATTTTTTCATTAGTCACTAGTCATTTCAATTAGAAAGAGCATTAGCTCACAGATCATAAATTCAGGAGAGGAGGTGGTATCCCTCACTGCTCTGCAGTGGGATCTAATGACTTCTTTGCTTCAACAATAGAGTAAGCATTTAAAGTAATGTCCCTTACGGATAGTCTCCAGCACATGTGATGACTCTTTTAGAGTACTCAGTGTATTTAGCAGTGAAGGAGAACAAAATTATGAGCTCTCCTGTTAAAAAGAGCAAGGTTTGGAAAAAAAAACCCCACATAATCTTTTGGTTTTTTGTTTTTGCTGTGCCTTGTCATTGGACAGGTCTGGGTCCATCTCACCTGTCAGAGCAGGAATAACACAAATGTTCATATTGTGTAGGAGCTTGACACCAGGTGTTACCCACCTGCAACCTTCCTGCCTGTGTGCTGTGTGGGCACGGATAGTGTGCACAGGAGGAGCAGTGGTCCTGTGGCTCAGAGCCTGGTGTCCAGGCTATGAAGACTGTGGAAGGCAGAAATGAACACATGCAGCTGGTGAGTCCTCTCTGTCCTGTGCAGAGCTTAATTTCACCTCAAAACACACCTCTGCAATATCATCTGCCTTGAGCAGATCCCTGTTCCTGTGACTACCGTACAATGCTGTCTGTTGTCCTGCTCCATGGTGTCTATCTTGAGTTACACTCACAGAATCATCTAGCTTGGAAGGGACCTTTAAGATCGTCGAGTCCAACCATCAAACTAACACTGCCAAAACCACCACTAAAACATGTCCCTCAGTGCTACATCTACACATCTTTTAAATACCTCCAGGGATGGTGACTCAACCACTTCCCTGGGCAGCCTGTTGCAGTGATTGATAGCCCTTTTTGTGAGGAAATTTTTTCTAATATCCAATCTAAACCTCCCCTGGCATAGCTTGAGGTCATTTCCTCTCGTCCTATCACTTGTTACTTGGGAGAAGAGACTGACCCCCACCTTGCTACAACCTCCTTTCAGGTAGTTGTAGAGAGCGATAAGGTCTCCCCTCAGCCTCCTTTTCTCCAGGCTAAATAACCCCAGTTCCCTCAGCCACTCCTCTAGACCCCTCACCAGCTTCATTGTCCTTCTCTGGACATGCTCCAGAATCTCAATGAAATCCTTGAGTGGATCCCTGTTCCTGTGACTACCGTACAGAGCCGTCTGTTGTCTTGCTCCATGGTGTCTGTCTTGAGTTACACTCCTGGCACATCTGCAAATAATATTGCAAATACATATAGAAACAGCAATGTATAGTGTCCCTTCCCTGCCATCCTAAAGCAGTGGGAGCAGAGAAGGTAAAATATTTAGACTCCAGATGTCTTTATTTGCCAAAATAAAAATCCTTGCTGTAAAATATCTACAAAATGTAATTAAAATTGCCATTTATTTTTCTCACTGTTGCTAACATTGCTAGCAAAAATGAGTCACTTGGTGCTGCCAAATATAGCATTCCAGGTGTAAAACGCTCTCAGATGTTCATGACATTTTGCATGTAAATAGTGAGTCATTGAGAATGATCTGGTACTATCCATATGCCTGATACAGAAATACTGCGATGTGTGGGAGATCAGTATACACACATGACAGGATAATTTTTGAGAATGAAAAAAATGTGTTTCCTAATAAAGATACTGAATTTTGTACGTACCGATTCTTCTGCTCTCAAGACTGTTTTACAGAGAAGGGTGACCGTGACCCTCCATCCCCCTACTTGCTGCTCCACCTCTGAATATGAAGTTGGAGGGATTTTTTGTTTCATAGAGTCATAGAATGATTTAGGTTGGAAGGGACCTTAAAGATCATCTAGTTCCAACCCCCTGCCATGGGCAGGGACACCTCCCACCAGTCCAGGTTGCTCAAAGCCCCATCCAACCTGGCCTTCAACACCTCCAGGGATGGGGCAGCCACAGCTTCTCTGGGCAACCTGGGCCAGTGCCTCACCACCCTCACAGTAAAGAATTTCTTCCTAATATCTAATCTAAATCTACCTTCTTTCAGTTTAAAACCATTACCCCTTGTCCTATTGCTACACTCCCTGACAAAGAGTCCTTCCCCACCTTTCCTGTAGCCCCTTTAGGTACTGGAAGGGGCTCTAAGGTTTCCCCAGAGCCCTCTCTTCTCCAGGTTGAACAACCCCAACTCTCTCAGCCTGTCATAGTATGTAACCCTTTTCCAATTCCTTTTTTTTTTTAACTTAACTTATGTGAGGGACTTGTAAACCGTGCTGCTCTGTAGATGACATCTGAATATACTGAAGTTAACAGCCCGATGCCTAGTGTGCTGCTGTCTGTCCAGGAAGACTCTTCCTTGCCAGTCACCTTTTCAATCCGCCTTTTGGCTGCTGCTGTCCTCTGCACCAAGCAGCAATATAGTCTGTGTTTTCAGACATCACATTTTCCTGAAGAAATGGGTGTTTTACTAGAAAGCACATGGGAATGACATCCTCTGCAATCATGCAAGAAAGTCTAAGCCCTGGAGAGAGGCAGTGCTTGCTGAAATACAAACCAGTGAATTGAGATGAACCATTTCACCCTGACAGACATAACTCTCTCTTCTCATCAGTCACATGAGGAAAAAATTTCCTCTGTTGCTACGAGTGTGTGAGCTCAGCGTCAGACCTGTGCTGAACCGTACCTCGTGGGCAGTCCGGCTGGTCCTGTGCTTCAGTGAGACCCACGTGGGCCTTGGAGCAAGCTCAGGCACCTCTCACACCTGGCAGAGACGGGGGCTGCGCTGCCTCCTTGGCACCCCTCAGCCCTTCTCTCTTCATCTGATGGCTAATCCTGCCATGCACTCTCTGACTCTTGTATCTCTTGTTTGACATAGCAATAACATTTCATCTTCAGGCTTTGTCTTGCTCAAAAAAGCAGTGGATGGCTGGGTACATTATGCCTATTTTCCCTCAGTCTTCCTGAATGAAAAAAAAAAGTTTTTAACTTCTCATTTCCCTCTCTGTCAAGGGAAATGCACTGAATTGTGCTAATGCAACATCACTGACCTGCTTCTTATACAGCTAGCTTTGCTTTCTCCCTGCTTTCTCACCACAGGGTGTTTCTTCTTGTCATCCCCTTTTGCATTGCATTGTGTACTCTGCATGGCCACATCACCTCTCCTTCCACCAATTCCCTCTCTGTTTTTATCCAGTTCCACTTTCTGTTATTTCCTCTTCTTCCTTCTCCTACCCACCCATTTCCCTGATGTCTTACCATGTTGATCCTCCTGTCTGAGCCAGGCCAAAAGGCAGCTTCACTGAGAGGATTTATAGGAAGGCTCTGTAGAGACAGTGGTCCCATCAGTGCTATCAGGAGTTCATTAAATAGTAGTAAGGATGATAGAGTCTGTACAAAAGATCGTTAAACTGGAAACATGATTTTCTTATTTTGGATGAAGCACAGGAGCATCCCCATTTCCTTGTTCAGTTCTTGTGTTCCCATCTGTCTAACTCAACAGAATGAAATGATTGGGTTCTTAGGATGAATTACATTTATAAAGGCAACTGAGTGTAGGACTAGAAGGGATGAGAAGAGGTCACCCTTCCACGCTGCATCAAGATTAAATAAATCTTGGCCACCGCTAGCAGAAGTTTGTGTAACATCATAGAAGCTTCTTAGCTTGTAATCCACCATCTTCTGAGGCAATCTGTGTAAGAGCTCCACTATCCTTCGTTTTAGAAGGTTTGTGGTCTGTTTTCCCTTTCCTATTAGCTAACATATGTCTCTGTGTGAAAACCAGGACACTTGGGGGCTTTTTTTGCCCACCATAGACAGAGAGCAATGGATCAGAATTCTCTTTCTATCAACCTTTTAGACATATGAAGGAGATTATCACACATCCACATACCCACAGACCCAGCAGTTTAATTCTTTCTTCATTAACCATGTTTTCTAGCACCTGTATCACTCCTCTTGCTCTGCTCTGGACTCCCTCCAATTCGTCAACTTCTTCAGAGCAGTGCCGAGAAACAGACACAGTGCTCTTGCTGGAGTCTTCTCCCTGCCAGGTTCAGTGAATAATTCCCTCTGGGGCCTTGAGTAAATGATGGTGTTTAAGAAGTCCCTGAGTGCCATGTACCTTGTTTGCTGCAGTGTCACAGGGTTTGTCTACGGAATAGAGTCACTGTAAAATCTGTTTCTGTAGATGATGCTCTGGCTTCTCCACACCAATTCCCTGCGGGGACTCTCCAGGCTTGCATTAAGTGCAAGTGCCTTATTTCACTTCAGGAGTGAAACTGTGAAGAAGGATGGTATTCAGCCCAGATGAAATCCTACCTTTTTGTGCCTACATACAGGTGTCTGCCTGTCAGCAGGGTGTCTTAATTAAGCCACTCCAGAGGTATGGCAAGATTCAAGTGCCTAAGGAAAGATGTTTGGTACAGTTGGACCTGCCCAGAGAACCCCACCTCACCTCTGGATGCCAGTCCCAGAAGGTGTGGGTGTTCCTTAGACTTTGTATCAGGTTTCCCAGCCCAACCTGGAAGCCCACTAAGAACTCTCAGCCATATTAGTCACCTAACTGTGGACGACTGAGCTGAGCCCTGGTGTCTGTTATGGGGTCAGCTGAACCACTTGCCAGGAGCCACTGACTGTGTTGACTAAGGAGCCCTATGGGCCAGTGGAGGTCTTCTGCCGGTCTTTGAGGTAGGTCTCTAAGGCTGCATTTAGCTGGTGGAGACACAGCACACGGCCTCCCCCTGAAGTCTGCCTCCACTTGAGATGCCCTTGATCACCCTGCCCTGATCTGTACTTTACAGATTACAGGGGCATCACTTAAGTGGTACACATGTATGCAACTCCATAGGCAATTAGAAGTAGTTCCCCTGTTTGCTGCTCTCTCTCCTCTGTCAACTGTATTGATTGGTTCTCCACAGACTACCTAAGACTCAGCTCTGTTGTCCGTACATGGGTGCTAAGCATGGTTTGAGTTGCCTCTGGATGTTCTTCCGTCGAGGAATATGTGCATGCTTTTTGTTTGTGCACTAAGAAATGTTCTCCTTCCAAGAAATGCATCTGTTCCAGAGGGTTGTTTATGATGCTGAGGCTGTATTCATTCCCTTGGCACCACTGACTGGGTAAACAGGTAGATCTTAAGGAAGCAGCACTGGTACTTTAATCACCATTACATTAACTCAGAACTGCAATAAACCGGCAAATTAGGCTGCAAATTTTAGAAGAAAAAAATTAAAATCATTAAAATTTAAATTAAATTAAAAATTCACAGTCTATCCAGAGGAGGTTGCTGAAAGTCATGGAAACACATTTCTCCGATGGCAGAAGTTGGAGAAGTTACAACTTTCACGATGATGGTGGGACATAGTTGTGGGAAATGTCAATGATTTGTGCTTCCCTTTATTAACTAGATAGGTTGTCCCATTTTCAGCTGGATGGAAGTGATCTGTTTTTGACAAATCAGAGTTGGCTGTTTCTTATCACTTTCCTTTCCTTTAGGTGCTTATATATCAACTGTTTAATT
This sequence comes from Anarhynchus alexandrinus, assembly GCA_008711295.1. NCBI lineage: Eukaryota > Metazoa > Chordata > Aves > Charadriiformes > Charadriidae > Anarhynchus > Anarhynchus alexandrinus. The sequence continues at coordinate 1,701,705 of VUYV01000046.1, forward strand.
ATTTGGTCTATTTTATTTCCAAGTATCAAAGTTAGGCTGACTCATCTGGAATTCACCTTTCTTTTTATGATAGTACTGTTTGTCCTTCTTTTCTCTTTTTCTCCATAAGATTTTAAAGATAATCTCTTATCATGCAGCCTGGTAGTTGGTAGTTCCTGATGTACCCTACAGCATATTTCCCAAGTCACCACTGGCTTGCAGGTACCTAACTTATCCAAATATTATTTAACTTGTGCTGACCTGTTCTTCTTTCTATGCACCATTAATTTCAATTAAGTTGATAATCTGTTCGCAGTTTATTTTATTTTTTTTTTTCCTTTTCTCCAGTCAGGTTGAAGCAAAAAGGCACTGTACCAAGTAAGAAAGATAAAGCCATCACATAGATAAAGCAGTTCAGGTACATAGCTTATGAGTTACATAGCAACAGCTGGCCATGAATTACAGAGAGAAATTATCCACAATCTAGGTGGCTCCATTCAGCTAGAAAGTGCTACTCTTCTGAAGCTAAAAATGACATAAAAATCAAAGGGGGTCTAAAATTTAACAGTGCCTGAAAGGAAGGGAGGAGTTTGGGTAAGTGAGGCTAATGTGAGTTAGTGAAAGGCTGACAGGCTGCCTGTCTCACAGAAAGGCAGGGAGACAAAGATGCGGTGACAGAGCGAGATGTTTCTAACTCTAAAGGATGAAAGGATGCAAATTTATGAAGATGCACTTAATACCCATGCATTTAGCCTGAGTGTGGCTGTTAGACTTTGTTCTGAAAGCTTTGTACCTTACAGGAATAAGTAAATAATGTTTTGTGCTGAAGGTGGTTGCTTTTGTCACTGCAGATGTATGCAGCCACAGGCAGCTAAAAGGTAATTTTGCAGGGTCCGGGTGCATGATGGACCTATGCAAGCAGACAAAATAGGAACTTGCAGGCTCTAAGGAAGCTTTTGGGCTGCAGAAGGTTACCCAGAAACACAATGACATTGCTGGTTGGGGAGGAGGAAGAGGGAAGGGGTTGAGCCCTTCGTCTGCTATCATGACATAGAAATCCAAGGACAACACAACTAAGAGCTTAGACAGATAAAATGACATATGAGTAGGGTGGGTTTGCATGTAACAGACTCTATTTATGCCAGCAAGACAGACAGAAGCATTGATCTTGCATCCCTCTGTTTCTCTAATGTTGCGTTGTTATAACCCGAAATCCACAGTTGTGTTTTGCTTCAGTGTGGATCACCCTATTAGACTCCAGATTGGATTCCTCATTAAGATATTTGAAGACCGATTCAGTTGTTTCAAAAAGTTGCATGGGTATCACCTAGGAAAGCACTGCTTGAGGCAGGGACGTACATGTCTATCTATATCTTTGATAATCCTGTTACTTAGACTGAGAACTTCTTGTGGCAGAGGTCATCTACGTATAAACACAAAAGGACAGCAGTTACGGCCCTGAATAAGCTTTTAAATATTTTCATAGTCAAGTAATACACAGCAGGTTTCAGAAAGACAGACTGCCTATTTTTCAGACTGGTTTGTTACATGAATTTGTTATACCATCACCTTGTCTTGTAAGTCCTCAGTGTTTGCATCAGCCTCTTATCTTGAGTCATAAAGAGATTATAAACTCTTCAGTGCAAGGGAGAGTTTTATTACGCACATATAAAACAGCAAACATTATACTAGAGCCAAGCATTTCCACTGCTTACTTCATTAATGTAAACAGCAACAATAGTAATGATGAATTGATTAAGGGCCATACAATGGAAAGTAACTCAGAGTAACAGGCTGAATTTAAAACTGGAAAAATGAATCTGATTATCAGCACAAACTCCTTACAAAGACATTGATCAGGATGTGGCACAGTCTCCCAGGAAAAGCGTTAAAACAGCTATCATTTTTGTCCTTTGTGATCAGATTGGATAATGTACTGTGTGGAGCAATCAATCCTGTATTGTGGAACAATCAATCCTGTATTAGTCCAATGGGAATGGGCAGTGATTTTCATCTGTATTTTCAATTTCAAAGACGGATAGAGTGTATTTCTTCGTACAGAAAGTGCAGAAGTTTGGGGAGGGAGCTTTATACATCTCCTGAGACAGCAGAGATTTGGCTGGAATTAGCAGACCAGAGGGCACCAGTGGGGGTTGTCATGGCTGCACCTGCCTTACGCTGGACTTTGGGGGATGGATGGCAACATGGAACACGGTAGCCAAAGGCTGTCTGGAAGAGGGACCTAGACGTCTTGCTGGTATGCAGATATGACTATAGGTCACTCATCTTACTCTATAACTAGTGGACAGCCCAGGGCCCGTTGAGTTTTCCTGCACACCAGGATCTCCCGTCGAGTAGGGATGCCTCCCAAGGTTACTCTTTGAGGCTGAGAGATTCTTTGCCATAACAGATTCTTGGTAAGTGATTAATAGCATGCTAAACCTTGAAATCTAGCTGAGGGATATAAAGGATTGATTGTGCATACATAATCCTTTTAGATATAAACTGTTGACCAAGTCTGGGACTACAACTGGATCCAGCTGGACCTAGACTCCTCTCTGAGAAGGAGTTTAGAAAGTAAGGGGGTCCTTTCTGAAACATCATGACTCAACGGGAGAGTCTCCTTGACAGTTCTCCCTTTCCTCTATGCAGTAAATAACCAAGTGTACCTTGCCGTTGAATCTTGCTAAACCACTTTCACATTTACTATCAAACTTTGTTAAATCACTACTTTATATCAGTAAATATATTGCTGCTTCTCTCTTACAAGTGAACTGCATCTCTCCATCCGAAACAGGGAATGAGGGAAAAAATGATGGAGATGCCAAGAGCTCTGTTTGATCACAGCTGGATCAAGGGTTCGTCTACTCACACCACCTGGAAACCATTGCAGAAACGTCCTGCAAATGTTCTGATGATAGCACTGAGTTGGTTAGGGATCAGACCTTGGACTTCTTATCTAAACAATGGAAAAAACAGCAACTAATGAGAAGTGAATGCTGGGGTTCTGGCTGAAGGAAAGAGAGGAGACAGAAAAAGAAGTAGATTGGCAAAGAATGTAAATTGCGTGAGAAAAGATAGGCAAAAAAAACATCTAAGTTGCAGTCAGGCAAAGGAGAAAACAGGTGAGAGACACAATCACATCATGGTAAAGCTCTAGAAGCATAAAGCAGCCCTCCCTGAGATGCTGAGAAAGTTAGAAGAGAATAGCTGCAATATGCGTTTCTCAGATCTTTTGAGATGCATACAGAGAAGCTGTCCCCTATTTACCTGGAGGTCAATCCAGCCTTTCTAGTGGAATAAAAGGATATTGATGAAGAAGATGGATGTCTGGTGGTCAGGGCCACAGTACAACTAATAAGAGTAAATGCACCTTTTGCTGGCAGAAGCTTGTTTGTGCCTGTTGATGAGCAGCTACAGTTTGAGATCTGACCAAAGATCAGACAGATGTAGATGTGGATGTATCCTGTAGATATGTCTTACTCCACGTAAAATCAGGCAGTGGCTCCAGCAGGTAACTTCCATCACAGAAGGTATGCTTAAGATGGTACGAAGAAAGAGCAAAGTATCTGGGGGTCAAAACATGGGGCATGTTATAAATCTTCAAGCACCTTCACAACTGAAGTTTCTATGTGAAGTCTCTGTGAACTCAGCAACAATGAATTTGGAGGTGTATGGTTTTTGTGTCCGCCTATGCAGTCCCGGAGTCCTTCTGTAGGTGCGTGAAGTCTGAAAGGGGGGTGGGTGCTTGTGAGTACTTTCGGTGGGAACATTGATAGAGTACTCAAATGCATTGGATGAGGGTTCAGCTTCGCCCCAGTGTGCCCTGGCAGCACAGGGGTACCAGACAGCACTGTGGGCAGCTTAAACTGGTAAATGGCAGAAAACAAGAGAAAGTTTGAACAAGTGAGTGTAGGCTTGTGCTTGTTAGCAGTTTAATTAATAAGAACATAGGCGCTCTTCTTCTAATTACTTAGGTCAAGTATGATACGTTGATATTAGCATTAAGAATAATTGGCATCAGCTAATATTTTCAAAAGACAACACAGTAACATGGCAAACAAAAGAAGGGCCAATTTTTACAGCCTTTTGCTTCATCAAAACGCAGAATGCAATGTGATCCAGTGAGCCCACTGAAGAAGCAGCTGCCATATCTAAAATGAGACATCACTATACCAATTATAAGCAGCACTGTACTAGTATGACAGTCCTGGGACATCAGCCCATCTCCTGAGCATATCGTATAAACTGTACCAGGCATCAAGAGTCCTCCAGGCATTAAGATTGCAAATGACAGCATTCTTTTAGGGCGAGGAGGAATCTATCCAGAGCTATGATACCAAACTGCAATATTAGACCAAAAGAAGTCGCAGCACAACAGAGGAAAACCAGAGTGACATTGTGTCAGAACGCTCTGGGCTTTGCAGTGTCTCAGCCAGTCCTTACACAGAAAGAAACAGCAAGGTCATGCCCCACACCAAAGGATGAGTGAAGGCATCCAGGGATTTATAAGGCTGGTGATTCTCCTTCTACATTTTGCATACATCCATGGAGGAACATATCACAAAACTAAATATTAGCACTGCCATCTCTGGAAAGCATGCAAAGAAATGTATGGAAGGACTTCTGTGGACAAACTGCACTTCAGCTTGACCAGTGACCCCAGAGTTCTGGGCTGTGCTGTGAGTCAGACAGTGTGGGGACGTGGATGCAGCCCTGAGCAGCCTGCTCTAGCTGACCCTGCTTGGAGCAGGGAGGTTGGATGACATGATCTCGAGAGGTCCTGTCCAACATCAGCGATTCTGTGATTCTGGGTATTTTCTTCTCTAAATTCCAGGGAAGCTTCCAAATCACCAGCTTGGTTTCGTTTATTTGTTTGTTTGTGTAGTTTTTTCTGTGGCACGGGAAGCCTCTCTTAGGAGGTTTTTTTTTTTTAAATTTTGACTTTGCTTTGCTATGAATACAAATATCTGGAACTTAATAGGTTCAAGAAACCAAAGTTAATATTTTTTTTATATCTTCAATTCATATGCATTTAGTGAGCCAAAGTGTGTGATATTTAATTAACCTTTCAGTTCAGTGAGCGGTTTCTTGGTCAAAGACTTTGGGAGCTGTTCTTCTGTGTAATGCTTCCAAATCTGTGAATACAATTGAAACCAACTGCTGAAAAATCACAGTGTCTGCTTCATGGTAACCTGCACTCACACAAAGATTGGAGTACCGTAGCGAGACAGAAACAGAGAGAAGGAGGAATTAATTAAGAAGATTATGACGTTGTGTTCTTTTATTTGGTTTGAAATACACAGAAAGGTATCATTTACTGATGCACAGAAAGGCAGGACAAACCACAGCACTGTATTGCAATGGGAAGCAGGGCTGTTTCAGAGCTGAAATCAATGCTAAAAGTAATAGAAATCATAGCAGTGTAGCATAAAATTCTGGCAAAGTTTCAGGGCTCCCAACCTCATGATTGCTCCAGGATGCTAGAGGTGGTCTTTAACAGTGATTAAAGACTACCGACCGGCACTCAGGAAGTGGGGAGACTTTAAAATCCTCACGCTGATCCAATGACTGAGAGCTACTCGCTAAAGCACTCTGCGCAAGCAGCCAAGAGAGCAGCCAAGGGGCAGCCACCGTTAATGTGAACGAACCCAGGGATGGTTTGGTGCAACAGCTGGACTGATAGGTGAGGTGGGAGTCATCAGGGCTCATCAGACGGCTGGGACCTACCTCCCAAGAAGCATCTCTTTCTAGAGCTGTCTGAGAGGAGGTTTGGATTCAAGTCTTCACGTATGTATAGCAGGGAGGCTTTGCAGCCCAGTAACTATGATTTCTGCTATTACAAGTTAAAGGCCACAGGCTTTGTGTTGACCTGATGGTCAAGGCTTAGTGAGTCCATGCTGATGACTTGTCTTAGCTTGCCAGGGCTGAGCTGATTTTAACTGTTTTTCATTAAGAATAGCAACGGTCTAGCAGCCAGGTAACTACGACCTATGTCTGGTTTAGATCAGCTTTAGTTCATAGTGATAACAAAGAGTCACTGTGTGGATTGAACCGTCTGTGAATTCAAAATAAGACATGGTGTGGAAGAGTACAGACATGGGATGATAGCAGAGGTCCCAGACTGTAAACACAAATCTTAAAGATCCATCAATGGTCAGTGCAGAAGGGTAGGCCTATGCTGCTCAGGTAAAACTAGTTTTGGAGATAACAAGAACAGGAAAGCTGCATAATCCAAAGAAAGAACATGTTAAGAAAACATATAAAAATAATTGCCAGCAGACCCAAAACTGAGGAAGAGCAAAGCATCATCATCAACATCACGTGCCTCCCAGAAGAGAGGATGAAGAAAGCCCCACCACAAATATCATACTATTTGTGGCAGACATCTCAGGATACCGACAACATATCATAACCCACCACCTAATCTTCCTCAGTAAGACTGACATGGTCAACCGTAGGAGCCAGACAGGCACTGGAAGAATGAGCATAGTACTGAAAAAAAGGGTAGATATCAAAAAGTGGGTGGGGTTTTTTATTTTTTTTTCTTGAATAACAATTTAAACAGAATTATTGAGATTTCTCTGTATTAATTTGAACTATGCATGTATAATCTTATGACTGGACCAACCATTTTGGCTATTAGGTTATGAAAACTTTAGCTGGACTAACAACAGCTTCATATAGCTCCATATCTATGTGAGGTATGCTCCATTCTTGCCCATAGCAAGATTTTGAGTGTGACAGCTTAGAAGTCCATCATAAATCTGTAAGAAGCACCAATTAGCATTCTGGTTCCTGCTTTTCCAATTCACTGGGCTGCACGCATGAGACTTGTGAGCAAAGTAGTGGTCTGCAGAGAGACTGTCTGGGAGATTAAATGTGACCTGTCTGTTCTGGGGAATAGCGATATATTGCATGCAGTCTTAGCCAGCAAAAATTTACCTGTGGAGACATACTGTTGATATTCCTGGCTACTTTTCTTGTCTAGTTTATTATCTGCCATAAAAGTGTGAACATTAGCAAAGGAGAATGCACTTGGCTCCACTTTTCTTCTTAAGGTTTGCTTTCAAACTTCCCAACTTCTGGCTGCAGCAACATTTAGACAGGAGCAAAAATTAAGAAAGGGAAAAGGGAATAGAATTAGCCCCCCTTAATCGCATAAATACATAAACAGCTGTCCTGGATTTGAAAGGAAAAGTGTTGTATATAACATAATTTTTAACATAGTTGTTGGTCACCCAGCCTTCCTTTCTACAGACTAAGTCATTTGTAATTTAGCATGTTGTGTGCAACAGATGCAGCTGAAATTATTTCTCATTTTCGTGAGAATAGAGGACTCTGATTGGATTTGTCCCTGATGTCTACAAGGGTGCAAATAGAACGCAGAAAACAGCACAGGTCTGCTCTGATGAGCCTCTGCTTACATAAGGGATGCTGTTCGAAGGCAGTGAGATCTGAAGGTGCCTCTGAAAATTATGCATGAGTTGCTTTATTGTATGAAAGCAGCCCATAAGCTGATTACCCCCCATCTCCATTGTATTTCAGTCTTCTGTGTAATTTGCCTTTTGCTCTTCCTTTATTCCTCACATATACTTTAGAACAAGGCTGTGTATATTTTTTCTTTTGAAAAACGTAAATCTTCCTTTTTTCTTTTTAACTTCTCTTGCAAAAGCCTTTTTTTTTTTCCCCACGTAATCTTTCAAGAGCTGTACCCACTTGTGCTTGAGGCAATTTCTGAATATTTTGTTTTCAAAGGCAGGTGAAAAGACAGGACAGGGCATTGGCAGGACAGCCTTAACCATGGCTGGACTATGGTTGCTCTGTGTGTGTGCATACAAGAGTGTGCGAGAGAGTGTGTATTTATGGTACACAGGGGAGCGGTCTGCTGCTGATGGTTTTGAAACAGCTGAGAGGAGTCAGGTAGATCCTTCAGTAACCCCAAGCACTGCTTCAGAGATGTTGACTGCTGTCTTTGTGCTACTTTTCAGATCTTTTTAAGTCTACATTTTAACAAGGATTCATGTTAATATGCACAAGCCGGGTTCCCAAAAGGCCTTGGTGATATATTGACATGTATTGATTTTTGTTTGTCTCCCAATCCAGAAAGTCCACTCCAAGCCCTGATTTAGGAGGATTTCAAACATTAATACATAATGTTGACTTACTTACTTTGTCCCATGAGCTGCTCTCATTACAAAGAGCAATTGATTAAAATAAATACTTAGACATTTCCATCTTTCTTTTTTGGTATTGAAAACTCCCAGCCCCGGCAATTCCCTGCCAAACTGCAAGCACATATCTCTGTTCTGTTCACTTCGGTGCAACTCAGTGGACTTCAGGCAAACAACAGCAAAACACATCAGGTATAAAAAAGGACAGAATGTTAAATGAAAAAATAAATCAATAGCCCATTTTCACAGGGGTTGAAGAACTTGTCCTATGGGCTGTGTTATCTGTGGAAAAGATCCTGGCACAGTAAATAGAAAGCCCTGTAGCAGAGAGGTAACTCTCTCTTTTAAACCACCAGTTCCCATAGTGCTGTGCTTAACTCAAATCATCATGTTAACAGCCAAATGCAGTATTATTTTTTGTCTTTCTGGAAAAGTCATATTTCCTGTTTTTATTGTTTTTTTAAAGTGACACTGGGACTGCTCAATCTTTCCAGCCATTAACCAGCCCTGTCTGGAAGGATCTATCCTGCTTAGAAAAGTTAAGATCTGCCTCATAGTGTGGTGAATCATTCTGGTCCTTCTGGGAGGGTGAAGTACCGGGAGCCTTCAGGAGCATTGGCTCCTCATCAGAGGTAGGACTGGCCCAGGATTGTGTTTCCCAAGGCTAACAGGAGCCAGCCAGATCAATCAGGCTAAAGAAAAAAAAAAATCAAAGCAAAATACTTCGGTGTCAAGAAAGCAGCAGATCCCAAAGGGTTAGAAACACACAGGCCATAACAGCCAGGGAGCTGGAAGGCAGCATCAGCTGGGCTGCCCAAATGGCTTCAATTAACCTCCTGTTGTGATTGCAATAGATCACTTCCCCTCTGCTGCCTCCATGTCTTCCCCAAGTCCCTGCATTATGTATACAGGTTGTAAATATTTGAGGGGATGTTGTTCAATGGTATTTAGACTGTCCCCACCACAACAGGCCCCAGGAGCTTTTGGGAAGTCCTGGTGTCCAGCTTGACCACAGGAAGGTCTGGGGTTTCATGCAGTGATCCTGCATGAGCCAGCAGCTGCACGTTCAGATCCCAAAACTGTTCTTGCTCTTCGTGCTGGGGTGTTTGAACTGACTATAGTTGGCCTTAGGAACTGATAGTTCTGTAAATTTTTCATTCCCGTTTTATCCCATACGATGTCCAAGAACAACAGTTATCATTAGCCTGGATTTTCCCATATTGACATGCAGACAGGGGGAACAGGCAGTAAGGCAAGTTCCTATTCAGAGGCATAATTTGGGGAGTATCAATGCTCCTATCACCACTCTCCCACACTATTTGGATGGATGTGGTTTATCGTGGTTGTTGCTGAAAGTCAATGCTCATCTCCTGCTACTCAGAGGTACTCGCAGCTCCCCTGGCTTCCATCCCCATGGCAGAGCAATCTTGCTACCCAGTGATAGGTGGGATATGTGGATACAGTAGCAGGAATGATTATATACCCTCTATTTATTTACAGGGCAGATGACTGACCTTCCAGAATAAATAGCATGGAGGGAAAATATGAGATATTCATTTATCTCCTTTCTACAAAACCAGTAAAGTCTCTGCAGATTAAGGTCACGGACTCTTCAAACCAGAAGAGAGAAGGCACTGGTCTCCCCAGTGACACCAGTAATCATCCTTGGTTGTGTAACTGAATTCTGTCCTTGTACAATCCCGTTGTGATCAGCAACTCTGGATGGGCAGTTCACACTTCGAATCGTGCACAGCTCTAATCTTTATCTTCCCAAACTCAGCACTGCTGTAACCTTTGTCTCTGCTGACAGAATAATTTCTATCCCCAACCCCTCCAAGGATACATCTTGCTCGAGTCAACCCAACAATATCAGGGAATGTTTTGGGTCACTGGCACTGGGCTGTCTGTGCTGCTGAAGTGCCGGAAGGCTCCTTGATATGCTTTTGGTCCACAACAACCAGCATCCTCCCAAATGATTCCCGGGCACAGGTTGGCCCTTAGGACCTGCCAGGCGCCATGCAAAGGAGACAGTTTGAATGCAGTCACCCTCTTTTGCAGGCTAGTACACTTTATTATCACAGACATGGTGTGCACCATGCATGCTGGCTTCAGTATGAAAGAATGTACCCAAGCATATTTAATTTATTTGTATAGATTTAGCCTGATTGAATTCCAGAATGTTTCTAAAGTTCTCATGTTTCCTTGCTGGATTCCTGGAACTGAACTGATCTATTCCTGTTGGTATTGATAAAAGCCCAGTTCCCCTAGCTGTTCAAGACAGAAATGAAAAATACATAAGCTCAGGAACCACTCTATGGCTACAGCACAGCCACTGGTTGACAGAAATTGTGAATAGGTTTGCTTGCCGCCATAGAATGGCTTAGAAAAAGATCAGAGACAACACTGCTGCAGACATAACATTCATCAGTACATCTGATGAGAGGCTGCAAGTAAGCGCTGATGTTGCCAAGCATCTGTCAGTGGATATAGGGAGGCATTGGCCAAATGGGGAACATCTGCATCTTTTCCAAACGAGAATCATTGGGAAAAAAAAGAAAAAGTCTGGAAATCGGGCTTTTCTTTTAAAAAGACTCATGGGTGTGAAGGAGCATAGACCAAAGCATCTGTGTACTGTCAGAAGATCCATGCAATTCTGATGACCTCACCATGGGACTACATTAACAGAAAGCAAAACCTGGAGGTGGCAGGATACAGGATGAGGACAATGCAGAAGAGCTGGGCATAAGGAACACTGCAGGGTAGTTAAGCAGCATCAAACAAACACAGCCAAACAATACAGCAAAATATTGCTGGTTTAAGAAATTGTTGGAAGGAGCAAGCCTAAACCCAGATGCTCATCTTGCTACAGTGGTGCTATCAGGTGACAACAGGGATTCGCATGTCATGGCTTCAAGTGGTGCTTCCATAAGGGCTGCTGGCAGGGACGAGTAGCTCTCAGGATGCAAATATAGTAAGCCAAGTACTAGGAGGCTGCTATCCTTAGCTGGACACAGCAGTTTTGGTGTCACAGTGGGGACATGGTATAAATCTGTTCCCCTCTCTCTGCCTTTCACTCCTCACCTCCAGTGTACCCAACCCCGCTGTTGTTTGATGGTTGGTCACAGTCCACTCTCCCTCCCACATCTCTGCTAACTCAACTAATTTAGCCCATACCTGCATTGCTATCACCTCCCAGATCTGGTAGGCTGAGCTATCTCTTGACTTTCATTGCTCAGTCACTTTGCCTTGTTCCCTTTTGAAAGCACTGTCAATGGACCAGGATTAGGACTGTTAAAATAAGATTGGACTAAAACTTGCTGCATTTTCAGCATGACCTTATGAAGATTCTTCTACTCTGTGCAATGAATGTATATAGTCAGTGTATCTCAGTGGGTAACACCAAAGGCTTGACATGGCTTGAAATATCTCTTGCTCCACATACCTTACTGTAGGCTACCAGCCTTCCTTGGACTTATGCACCCCATCGTGCACTGGGATTTGGCTACAACATGAATGTCTGGGTTTTCAGAAACCAGTATACCCAGAAACCCCATCACTGATTCTGCTGAAAATCAGAAAATTTCTACTTAGGTGCTGAAACACAAATGTGAGGGCATTATTTTAGGAATCAACACCATAATCACAGGGCAGGCATGATTTCAGGATTTTGGGACCACATTCCCCAATGAAAAAAGACCAAAGACAAGGTGAAGGTCAAGCAGGGCACAGAATAGAAGCAAAAAGAATGAAAGGATGAAAAACGTGCATGATGGGCAAAAGATAGCTGGAGGAAGAGTATTCTTTAAAGATGGGTACTTAAAGTAAGAATACTCCTCTTTTTACAGAAGCAAGAATGCAACACATTGACATTGGCTTTTTTTGGCATGTAGAATCTGCTCAGTCCCTAAGTGACTGCAGCAATGTTGACCCTAATCTCCCACTTCTTATCTCTCTGTAGGACTTCTAAGCCTTTCAGTCCTCCTGAGCAAGCAAGTCACCTGGTCTCTGCATACTCTGCCATAGCAGCTTGAATACCGCAGAGTAAATAGATCTCAGTGGGAGGAAGAGAGGCTTCTTGGGAATGATAAAACAACGAGCAAAGCAAGAACTGCCGGGCCGGCTGGTAAGTGTGGAAGCGATGGGCTTCTTATTGATTGTGCGTGAGTCTTGCTTAGAGAGAAAGCCTGGAAATTTTTATCTTTGAAAATGCTACTCTGAGAAAGCTGAGAACGGAGCAGGAGCCAGTGCTGATAAGAGGGATCAATGCACACCACGGACAGAATGAGGTTATTAATAAGTAATAAGACTGAACTTGGGAGCTAATCAAATAAAAAAGTCATTTTCTAGTTGGGGCATTGCACAGGCACTTGATTGCCATAGTAATGGCAACGGGGAGATTAGAAACAGTGAACTGTACAGCAAAAACTGGCTGAAAATCCCTCCTCGTGGAAGCATCTATTTAAAAGAATGGCTAAAACAGAACAATTTTCTAGAAGAGATGCATTTCAGGATATTTAACAGGGGTTGTGAAGAGGAACCAGTGATCTTTGGAGCACGTAAAAATTGCAACTAATGCTGGCAAAAGATGCTAGATAAGCTTGCCATCTCAATTCTTCTAGTTATTACTAGCAGGGTGACGATTTCACACAGCTGGAAACTGAATGTCTAGGCTCTACAAATTTCTTCACCTGCAGGGACCATCTCCCATTATGCAATACGATTGTTCAGTCTGTGACATCTTCCTCTGAAGCACCACTTGTTATAATCTTTAGAGGAAGAGACCTGTAGCTGTGAACGAAAGGGAAGTATTCCCTCCCAACTTCATTGCATCCCCAAGAATGTCTAGTCTTCCTATTCAGTCCTCTAGGATGGGTGCAAATACCTGGAGACCTCTACTAAAGTTTATGTATTTTTAAAAATTGATAGTACAACTTTTCTTTATCTTTTCTTACTACATTTCTTAGGATTTTTCTGTAAGTAAAGCATGTTTATAGCTTTTCGTGATGCATTTGTCTTCTCTATTAAAATCTCCAGTGTCGTCTGATAGATTAGAAAATTGCTACTACTAAAATAGACTAGCTTATCCAGTCACATAAGTAGTTCTAAAGCCAAGCTACTAATAACAACCACTATCAGCTTTTCACTACTGGGGAAAGGTTTCAGGAGAATTTTAAGCCTGATTTGCCTAATTTCCTTAAGGAGATCTCCAAGATCCAAGAATCGAATGAGGAAATTAATGGGAAGCAGATGAGAATGCTAGCCTTATTTCTACAATATGAAAAGGCAGCTAAGGGAGAAAATCCCACAAGAAGGGTGTTAGACACAGTGAATTTGTGAGCTTGGGGTCCCACTGGGTAGTTTTCCAAATGGGGAAAGCACTTCAAACACCTGCTGGAGAAATAGGGAAAGAGCTGGCATTTCTATTCTGGTTTCAGTGGTGTTAGTCACGCTGCTTTCCCAACGCATCGGTACTATATAACTGGAAGAGCACACAAAAAACTGTGAGAAGTCTGAGGTACAATGCTGAGAATGAATCTGTGTGTTGTTCCCCCTTTCAGTATGGGAACCACACCAAGAGTGCTTAGGTTTTCTTTTGCTCCTGAGTTGAAGCACTTGGAGATTAAGAGCTGAGATCTCTGCTGATTCCCTCCATTATTTTTTTTTGTAAACTGCCGTGAAGGACTGGACCAAATGGCCTGCAGGGCACCAAGAGTGCTTGATTTGTCATTATTTAAAGCAAGTAAGCAAACTTTGGTCTGATATGGCAAGAGGAACTAAAATCCCTGTGTGTTTAGTATACAGTTTATACAAATCTCCAGTACACAAGGTGTTGTTCATTCCTCTGAAATGGCTAAAGATCATCTTGAATGATGCTAATGACCTTCTCTGATTCCCTTTAATCCCTTCACCCTTGCTTCAACCCTTCCTGGGAAGGAGATGCTTAAAACAACCCTGACCAGGGGTAATAAGACACACATGGTACCAACTACGTAATCAAAGCAGCAACGCACATACCTTTCAGCTGCCAAATAAGATGTGTAGACAGTATGGTGGGTTGGGCAGGACAGAAAATGAGTAATAATTCAGACCTGAAGTAGACCCTTTAAGGAGACCGATTATCAACGTAATTAATGACAGTAGTCATGGAAAAAAATCTCCCTCTCGCTATGACATACAGCTTCTCAGGTGAGGAACCCAACCAGGGATACAGTGCAGGGCCATGGAGAAGACAAAGAGTACAAGTAGGAATCTCCTTTCTGCTACTTGATCAGAGGATAACGTTAGGAAAAAAATCTTGTTTCAGTGAGATCTCCTTTTTATAGGTATGATGTGCCTTCCTGACTCCCTCTAGGTTTCTCCATGCCTCTATTTTTTTTCCCACCAGAAGCCAAATAATCAGGAAGGACAGCCAGCATGTGTTTCCTTTAAAGCTGTTCCCAGAGATAGGGAATGAGCAGTCACTGCTCCTCCACAGCCAATGCCCCGCAATGCCTGTTCACATGTATTTGCCCTTTTAGCTACCTTTCTGCGTTACTTATTTGATATGTTAATAGCAACTAAAGCCATCTGGAGGAGCTGATATTTAGTTATTATTCGAGATGATGAGAAAGAAAAGCAAATGTGACTGAAGATGATTAGAGAGCTCCCCTTCTGTACCCTGACCTGTTAAGAAAGTGCTATGTACTAATAGCTTTAACTTCCCTTCCTATTATGCTCTGATAGGATTTGCCTTCCAAAGCACTCTGACAAGATAAGACAGTAGGCTGCTGAGTTGGAATAAGTGATATGGGCACACAGACAATGTGTGTGTGTGTCAAGACACATGAACCTGATGGCTAAGGTAGCCCACTGTACCTCTCATCAGAGAAAACAAAACCAAAAATCATTCCAAGTCTTAGAGGGAGAAATTGGCTCCTTCACAAGTGAATTGCAGGGACCAGGAGCAGAAGTTGTGGTGAGACAGAAGAAGGGGAGACACAGTTTTGAGGAGATGGACAGAAGGTCCAAGAGGTAAGAGCAAGCTAAGGTGCTACAAGATGTTAATAGCAAGCATTTGGGTAGTCTAGGGTCTTTGGGAGATAGTGCTGTTATTGGTTACTTCTTTATGCTTTTTGTTGCTACAGACAGAGATATTTTTAACAGAGCCAAGAGGCTCATCCTACCGAAACTAAGGAGTGCACAACTCTACCTAACGAGGAAATGTCAGTGTTTTTCCAGAAGAATAGGAGGAGGCAAGACACTACTAACACTTGCATTTGAGGCCTTGCACGGAACTTAGAAAGGGGATAGGTTTCATGCTCACCCTTCTCCACTTGTGAGGAAGCTTGATGGGACTGTTTGCATGTATGTAGTGACCACATGCACAGGTGTTTACATTGGATCCTCAGCTAAGGGACATACATGTAATTTGTAAAATTGTCCCAGTGAATTTGGAAAAGCCTCCATCTTGATTCTGCCTCTGTTGAAATCAAGGGTGGTATCATCACTGATTGTAAAAGGTGCAGGATCAAGGCCTTCTGGGATCTGGAGGGATTTCCCAGGGTGTATCTCTGTGTTGCAGCATACACATCCAACTTCCAATGACACTGAAGGTTTCCTTGTTGGTTTAGTTCTAACACCCACCAAAGTGAACAGAAAGATTCCCACCGAGACCTGAATTTCTGAGTGCAGTGCTACAGTCCTGAGGACAGAACAACAATAATTTGTTATGAGGGTCTTCAAAAGACTGACCACAAATGAACTTGACTGGTGGTATGGACCACACTGGAGAAGGCTGTGCCATCTTAGCTCTAGCTGTAGACTGTGGTCTACAGAAGAGTTGGAATTGCCTCCATGCCCAGCTTCTCATGTAGCAGGAAACAGGGTCCTTGTGAATTTGAGGGAGAGCAGCTTACCTGGAGAAGCAGTCCTGGCATTGTGCTGGAAAGCTGCTATTTTTCCAGGCTTTGTTTTTTCTTTGCAGTGAAATGCGTTTAAGCCTCAGGAGAAAAGCTATTTTCTTTTCCTTCCTAATTCCTGAGTGAAAAGCAATGGTAATAAGTAAGAGAAAAATAAATAAAATAGAGGGACGTGAGTAAAGTAATCAAAATTCTTAGGGACCTGGCAGGACTGGTTTCAGAAAGTCCACAATAAAATGAATGGATCCCCCTCCCAAGTGCACACTTGGACTAATGGGGGATATCTGCAGATTGGCAGAATGACTGGAATGACACTAGTACATGAAAACACAGATGCTCCCAGGCTTGATAGAATAGGTGCTCCTTATATGGTTCCTTGTAAGTCAGGAGACAAAGGGTGGAGCCAGTGCTGTAGTTGCAAAGAGCTTTTGTCTGTTTTAAAACTGGTTATCTTTCGTCCAAGAGTTGAGCACAGAGTCAGACTGAAGCAAAGAGTCTGTTTACATTTCCAGATTAAGTAAAGTCAACTAAGTGTTGAATCAAAGAACCGACTCTTGACTGATGGACTAGAAAATGCTCAAAAGCACAAGCTGCAAATGCTAAGTTCTCATACCTCATGGTTCAGAAAAATTTAAAACTATTGCTGCATGGATATTTAATGGTAAATTAAGTGTCTCCAGGACACCACCAGTGATCCATGTGGCCAGGAACAGCAAGTTCTGCATGAGATAATTGTTCTAAGATTTCAAAACAGGACCTGTTGCAACTAATGCAACAGCATTTGTGTCCTACATGTCAAAGAGAGGACAGAAAAATGCAGTGAAGGATCTATCAAGTCTTCAATGACCTTTTAGTAATAAGCTAGGTAGCATAATACAGCTTAGTGCCCTGGGTTCCCGAGGATGGGGGAAACCGCTTGGTGCAGTTTGGTTAGAGATGTGTTGCTTTCTTTTTCAAACCCACTGCCCTCAAAGCCAAGTATCTCTTCAGAGGTATTTGCACCCATAAAGCTGCATGGGTAAAAAAAAAAAGAAAAACAAAACCAAAAAAACCACCTTTCTTCATGCTGGGATCAGAATGTGATGAAAGATCCTGAAACCTGATCCAAGAGGCTCTCAAAAGCTCCTGCCCTTCCCAAAAATAATTCCTGAATGTTGAGCCTGAAACAAGACCAGAAAGGCAATAAGACCCCATGTACGCCACGGGTACAAAATTTTGAAAGGGTTTTTAGCTCCACATAGCACACTGCTTGGCCTGGTACTGTGAGTGTAATAGGAGCATCTGGTTGGAGCCCTGAGTGTAACACAGCTATTTGGCTAAGTTTTATTGTGACTCCTTCCCCCCTGCCCACCTCCCAAGGAACTTACCTGGTTATATTATGGACTCTAAGCTGCGGGAACCACAGAATTTCCCAGCTGGCTGTAGCTGGACATAGATGCCACAAAGACAAAATGGGGTACAAATTTAATTCTCAGTGGTTCATGGATAAACGATCTCCAGTTTTCTTCAGTTGGGACAAATTGATTGGAGAAGGTATTACAGTGTAACTTGTCTGCCAAAGCTCTCCCAGTGTGCTTTAACTATTCCAGAACAACTCCTCTATACAGAGACATGAAGGAAGAGGCATCTTTGTGTTTAGATTATCTTTGCCAAATAGGGGAATTAGTCTGAAATTGCTATTCTGGTTGGTTCCATTTGAATCTTTAGAAAGGTGCTTTACCCTGTAGATCCAAAGTGGAATCTTTTATAGTAAATGTAAAGTGAAATAATGGTGAGAGCAGTGAGACCCAGTGAAGTCATTAAATCATTTATACCCCAATTCAGCCTGTTTTTGAGAGGTTTCGATGCTCAGTGATGCACAGTCCATCCTTTAAGTCAAAGGAAACCTGTTCATTCACTCTAAGTCGCAGTGTCTAGGAACACTGGGATCTATCTGCTTAGGTTTTTTGAAGGGATGTTCTCCTGCCAGAGAATTTTTTTCTTGGTTGTGGATATTTTTTCCATCTTTTGTTCCATGAACAGTGGTACAGATTTTGGCAATGTCACCATGTAATCATGCTTTATTTGAATGGGTAGACTCGAATGGGCTTCGCTCCTATGGTAACAGATTTTTAGCTGCAATTGTTCTTAGCTTTTTGAAGGTGCCATTAACCATTGTTCCCAGCGGTCTGGTTCTCTGTGTGGCTTGGGCTTTCCAAGACTGGATCTCAAAAGTGTCAAGGTTACACTTGGCAAAGTGAAGGAGAGTAAGTGATTGGGAAAATGAGATCAAGTCTTTTTTCGTCTTTTCCCTAATCCTGGAACAGGCAGAGGCCAAAGCAGCCCCAGCAGAGCTTAGAGCAGCTAAGAGGCTGCCGCAAATTCTGCCAGCCTCATGGTTCCATGTGGAGGACCGTGCCAGCGGGATCCTTTCTGCCCCATCCGATTCCTCTCTGTGGCGATATGCCCCTTGCTCAAAAGTGAGCAAAGCGCTCACTGTGCCAGCTGCCACAGGGCTCTTTGGCTGCTTCTTGAAGACATCATCTCTGGGGCTATGTCAGCAAACCAGGTGGAGTTACAGCAAAGATTTTGGCAATATCTGCAACTCTGGGGCTGTGTTTAAGGTCACATTTCTGTAGCTGTGCTTGCCTTCATTTAATCTTGTTTGCTCTGACGTCAATGCAAATGTAGCAGCAAGCCCATGCTGCTACACGCTGTCTCTATTATTATGTTTTTTCTCTCTTAAATCATGGCTGGTTTCTTACGATTGAGCTGAATTTACTATGGAGAGGGGCGGGCTGTTTTAACAGTGCAGTAGTTAGTGTGTTGGCATATTCTACCCAAGTACAGAGTATCTGCACTTAATAATTCTGTTTAATTGATTCTTGTTATAACAGCCAAAAAGCTGAGTTCACCGTGCGCTGTGTGTGCCTGTATCCTAGTGCGATTCAGCCCTGAATGCTAATGTATTAGTCCTGCCTATTTTATACATAAACAATTTATTACCTTCATATGAATTAAATTTTCATGACATAGATTAATGTATTCTGCCTGCCATCTGGAAGGTCCTACAGCGGTCTCCAAATGGTGCAGGGATCTGCACGTCATTGAAATGTAGCCCTTCCCAGAGCAGAGCATAGGAGCTGAATAACACTGCACAACTTTAGGACCACTGGGCAGCACAGAATTAACCAAACAGTGTCCCGCTGAAGATAGAGCTAAATTTAGGCTGGAATAAGTTACAGTGATTTTCCCAAGCAGCACAGCAGATTTAACAAGCCTCCCAATTCTTGCAAAATATCTAAAGGGCGTCCCTTGATTGCAAGGCATAGAGATGTTCAGTGACTTGTCTACGGCTGGGGAGCAAGTCTGTAGAAGAAGTAGTAACAGTTCCTACATCCCCTGCCTGCCCGCTGCACTGCTCTATAAAGCAGCCTCTGTTTGAAGAGTGAAAGGGAGAGGAGTCAGATAATAGGCTTGAGGATAAAAGAAGTGACATCAAAATCTTTCAACATCCATGTCATTAGTGGATCAGAGGATGGGCTGTCATTGACTCTTCTGGCCTTAAACGCTACAGGAACAGGGAAATGGTAAGTTTTCAGGGAATTGGAAAGCTGTGGACTTTCAGGTCATGTTTAATCATTTTTCACAAAGAAGCTCTATTTGTAATACCCCTGCTGTCAAAGCATCAGTGGATTAGCAGGACTAGCAGGTAATTCTGCTTTAACATCAATACTGATATAACACTATATGCTGCCTACAGCTTAATAGGAACATGTGAAATATGTATTCGTGGAGTGACAGTATGAAGTGAGTAATAGCCATAGAACGTGGGTAAGAAAACTATCACAAAGTGTAGAACAAATATTCAGGGCTCATCCCAGCCATTAAAGAGATGGAGTCTCCTTTGCAGGCTCCAGTCCACTGCTGGCTCCCTAGTCTGAGTTTCCCTCCTTTACCTTTAGCCACTGGAGCCACAAAGTCATTGAAGTGGGACAGGATCTCCTGGAAAATGACTCACCCCTCTATCTAATGTACTGTCTGAAGTACCTATTTTCAGAGATTGTGAACTGGTCCTTCATTCCTAGTGAGGGTGCCCTAGACATCCAGCTTGGACTGGACCTAACAGCTGAAGAGAGCAAAGATGACTTCTGTCCATTGCGCACAGCCCTCAAATAGCTCACAAATGCCTTCCCAAAGCCTTTCCTACTATAGGGAATCCTCCGGTCTGATAAGACTGCATCTGAAGCAGCCAATTAGGAGCACACCCTAACTAAAAGGTGAAGCAAGCCTGGGCTAGAAACGACCTCAATCCCTCCTATTGGAGGTGTGGAGATGAAAACATATTGTAGCGAGGGGTAAGAAAGTTAGAGAGGAGCTGTTAGATTTGTAGCTGGAAGATTTTAGTACTGGAGCCTCTTTATATCAACTTGTCCTTGTCAAAGGGCATCTCAAAAGGTGCCCTTGCTGCCAGCCTGTGTAGTCATGCCAGTTTTTCACTTCTGGCCTAATTGGTCTAACAAAACAAAAAGGAACAATTCTGGCAGGAGTCACGTCCCCACAATGCTCCACAGAGAGGGGATACGGGGGCTTGAGGGTCTCTATTCTAAGAAATGAATTTCCTAGCCTATATGTTTTAAGAAAAGATAATGGCACTACTGACACCTCCTTTTCAGAAGACAGGGATGATCATTCTTCCGTTCTGAATGAAATATTGCAAGGGAGAGCTGAGAAAAGGTAGTTGTCTCCCCGGGTATTTCTGAGTGCAATGGATGAGTGGCATCCAGAGAACAGGCAGATTGAATGATTGCAGACTGGCTCTCACTGCCTCCAAGGTGCTGGCCTCTGTTATCAGTGGGATAGTGCAGGGTACCAAATTAATTCCTAGACAGGAGTTTCCACTGTAGCAGATAACTCCATCTCTCTGGATTTTACAGTGCCAAGCTCTAAATTAAGAAAAACTGGCAAGGGAAGAGCTCAATCTCTTTGTCTCTGCAAGTTCTGCTCATGCTGCTATCTTTGTGGGCATGCAACGTAAGCAGGAGCTGGTAGTTAGCAGGGGAGATTTTTCATTTCTGCTTCACTCCACTCACAGCAGTGAGAAGATTTAGGCTAGTGCTATAATGTCACACACACATACGCACCCCAGTCCCCATCCTGGGAGGTCTGGACAGCATGGGTCCAACTGCAGATGCAGACCTTTACGAATCGTACAGTCTTGTCGAAATGGCCGGCATCTGCAGGTGTTCAGGACTTTGGGAAATTAATCTCCTTATTCTGACAGCTGGGACTAAGATTTTTGAAGCTGAAGCTAGAATCTTGAATTATGATTTAGATCCCTAAATAAATTGGCTGAATTTAAGAAGTGCAAAGCCAGTGCTACTGTCGAAAAACAGGTCATTTATTTATATCTTAAATCTGGATTTAGAAGCCTAATATTAGTTCCTCATTTTTTACAAGTCTTTGTCTTGGTCTAAATAAGGAATGCTGTCCCTATTTAGATGTGGAAGTTGGAAGAGTTAGTTTACATGGCTTACCTGTTGTCACAGAGTACAAATAAGAAAACCAGAACTGAAGTTCTGCAAATCCCCTTCTTTCCTGCAATTTTGCAAATCCCTACAAGAAACTTCCCAAAAGTTACCTTGTTCAGCAAAGCTTGGCAGTCACTGGGGAGTCATTGTGGAGACTCCACAATTTGCAACCTGGGTGTGCCTGCAAGGGCAGGTCTGCTGTAGGTTTCCTCGAACTCAGACTGGTCTCCTCATGTATTCAGGGAGGAGCTATTAAAGCAATGATAACATTAGGAATGAGAGTGTGTCAGATTGCATGAAATGATGTCATTCCTCTTAATTCCCCCAAACTTTATGAACAAATTTAAAGTATGTTTTCATGAAACTGTCCTTTAGGTTTATGATAGCAAATACTGGGTCATGTCCAAAACCTTCTGTCACCTACAATATAAAACCCATCATGTAAAAACAAGTTCTCTATGAAGCAGGACTTGTACTAAGGATCTGTAAAATCTTACAAAATGTAAAGAAATTGGCAGAGCAGTGTTGAGAAAAATGTTGCATACATGCTTATTATTACTTGACATAATTTTCAAGTGATTATATATTTTTTTCATGCTTTGATTATTCAACAGGTACCACCTTCTGTAGAGCACTTTTTTTCCTGAAGATTAAGTTAAGTTATCTGGCATTGAACCTATTTAGGGAACTAACATAACTCCATTTCACCTGTTGCTGAGTAACTTGTACTCTCAAGTATACTTACATTCAAAATGCTCCTGTGAGTTAGGATAGGGAATCAGTACAAGTTTACAGGTGGAAAACACAGTCACAGAGGGAAAAAACATCTTCCCTGCCACCACATGAGCAGGTTGTGGTAGAAAAGGGATTTGAAGTGGGTTCCCTGATACTGGCCTGGTGTTCAGACCACTCAACTGTCATTCATTTGATCTGTTTTGAAACTCTTCTTGCTATCATTGCTGTTTTAAAATACCGAGTAGTGTAATGGAAAGGGAGTTGTGGCAGAATGACACATGATTTCTGGACTCCACACTGAGGAGACTCAGCAGAGACTTGTGTGAATTCCCCCCTCCACTCATTTCACCTTGGTACCTGGTTGGTTTGGGATCAAAGACAGCTAGGTGTGATGTTAGCACTGTCTCCAGTACTGCTGATGACAGACACTGTTATATTTTAGCTTCACCAGCCCGATGGACCATGTGACCTCCTAGGACCCACTATCTCTCAGACAATATCATTTTGTTAATTTTTTTGGTACAGCAAATGATGATGTAAGTCCCTGACGTTGCAGGTGTGACCTATATGCCAGCTGAAAAAAAGCAGACAGTACTGTGAGGCTCGCTATTTAAGGCTTTTCTGGGAATTATTCAGGTGCTGGCTCTGCTTGTTGCATTGTCCATTCATAATGACCTGAGCTATTTACTGTATATGCAGAATCTGCAGTGGAAGCAAAGCCATTCATTCCTAGATCTTTAAATGGAATCGTTTCTCTCCCCTGTTGAATGACAGTATGTGTAATGGATCTCCACATGCCAGAGGGCTTTTCGGTAGCAGAGCTTCAGGCATCACATGGAGAATTAAGACACACCAAAGGCTTGGTGTTTATTTTGGAACTGAACTCAAAAAACTCCGTTCTGAGGACAAGCTTTCAACCAGCTAAGCTGGAGGATTTGATCTGTGGACTTCCTTTCTTAGGTATTTCTGTCCTCCCCTTTGAACCGCAGCAATCAGTTGATACACGTGATGATGGGAAGGAAAAGCATTGGAGTTGTGTAACATCTGCTTATCACTACAGATTATCTTGTAGCAATGAGATTAAAGCTTTTCCTTCTGTAGGAAGAGTTTGGGATTTAGAGCTGGGTTTTGTTTGTTGTGNTTTTTTTTTTTTTCTTATGTAATGTACTATAAATTTGGGTTCATTGAGCAAGGAGCAGAAACTTCACAAGTATGACTAAGAAAACAGGGATTTTTAAAGGAAGCAGAGGTTTTTAAAGGATTCCCTTCAACCATGATTTATCTATAATCATGTATACTATAATCCCAGTATTGCTTCCTGGCAATTATGTTCATGATAGGACTGAAATGGGGGAGCACTTTGGAGCCATACAGGGAAGTGACTTGCATAAAATAGTGGTTTGGATCTCAAACTTTGTCATAGCTCAACAACCTGCTGCTTTGTCCCACTGATGGATTGACTTTCTCGGTAAAGTCCAGGTAGTTGTCAAGATATCTAAGCGCATCACACGTGCTTGGTCCATTTTGGTTCCCCATTTCTGCCAGGTACATACCAATAGAAAACCTCACAGCTCCTGAGGCTGCTTTAAATCTGTCTGTTTCATCAGTTGTAGAACAACACAGGCTGATGATCAAGACTGGAAAGGAACTTCAGCTCAATCCCTTCTCTTGACCTAGTCCTCAGGTTGGTGAACAAGGTTTCAAAACGTCATCAGATTTCCCTAAGACTCTATCGCAAATCTCACTTTCTGCCTATAAACCAAGTGTTTATTGCCCTGCAGTGAGCAGACTCCTGAAATCAAAATGAAGTAAAAATAGCAGAAGCACCTGTCCCTGAGGACCATCCAGTCTGGGCACTAAAATAGCTTATGCAGAGGATCATCAGATTCCTGTTGTTGTGGGACACCAAGTTTCGTAGATCTGAGACCACTCCATGATAATTTGCCACTGGGCTACAGTGCGTACAATAAATTTAGTAAAATAGTAATAATGTACCGTGACCCATCTGTCTCTGCCCTTCCATTACTGTGCAGTTTATATCAGAAGGATCAGCAAGCTGAGACTGGGAAGGAAAGTATTTAAATTACACGAAGGTTGTGGTTTCTAAATAAAGACTGGAGGTCCCTTTGATAATACCACTATCATAATACTTTGATCCTGAGAGCCTGAAGCAGCCATTCTTTGCATGGGTCTCTCATTGACTGCAAAGGGAATTTTGGGCACAGAGCAATTACCTACACAAGATTGGGCCAATTACTTAATTAAATTTTAAGTAGGAGCATATACATAGCAGATGGACATTTTGAGAAGGTAGTGAGTAATGTGTGCAGGGCAACAGAGGATGCAGCTTATCTTGTACATTAGCCTTGGATGGGTTTTAAGTGTATTAACATTAGGACTCCAGTTGGATTTAGGTGGTGTGTAAAATTTCTCCAAGCCTTCTTAACTTGGCTGAATTTTCCTCAGATGAATGCAGCAGAGAATGATCCAATCACATAATCTTGTCTGAAACTAGTGTGAAAACAAAGAATGGCCATTGCTAGAAAGAGGTATTGTCTCGGCAGGTTGTTCTATAGGCTTGGATATGTGTCTGGGTTTTAGTTGGGTACTCACTTTTTAAAGGCAGCTAAAAAGCTTTTCAGCCAAGATCTTTTAAAAAAAAAATGATAATTTGTAGGTACTATATTGTTTACCTTTTCTTCCTTTCTATTCCCATACCACACTTTGCATTGGAGCTTTCATTCTGTCTCATTGCTTTATGTGCCTGCATTTTAGGACAAGGGTTTATTTATGTTTATTTTATTTCACTTCACATTTACAGAGCTATAGGCAGCCTTAACTATTTTCCTTGAACACAGAAAGACACAGAAAGGGCAAGAGGAGTATCATTTTTATTTACAATGATACTAAGCTCAGGTACTTAAAAAAAAAATCCCACCAATATCAGTGAACAGGAATTACCAATGCAGATTTGATTAGATGAGATGAGAGGAGATGTGAAGTAAAACAGCTCTGTGTTTGTCAGAGGAAAAACAAGTTAATACTATCATTTAATAAAATATCTTTATGATAATAAGGTCTAGAAGTCCAAGATACAGTCAAGAATATTGCTCTTGACTGTCCCACAAAAATGTATAGTATGAGAAACGGAGAGTGAGAATGGAAAAGGGATCTTATGGAAGAGGACTTACTCATTTGGGCAGAAGCAGGGACAGAGCCCATCTCCTGATGCCACCCATGAGCCCACCATTGCCTATACAGCACTAGAAAGTTGAACAGCAAAGCCCTGTTTACAATGAGATGCTTATATTGTTGATGAAAATGAGTAAGTTTTCCCAACCATGACATAAAGTTTCTCTGAACAAGGGTAAGAAATGAACTCCAGATTTGCCACATCTGCCATTTAGCAGTTCCTTTATTTAGCACCTAAGAAGTATTGCTTTTGAAACCAAATGAAGATCCCTGCCCTGCCCTATAAAGCATATGTCAGTATATGCACTGGAGTGAGCTGGATTATCACCCTCATCAGAAATGCCCATCACTCAGAATGTCAGAGGAAAAGGGCAGGACCTACACCTGAGGCTCAACTAGGAGTTTCCACATGCCAACATAAATTCTTGGGGATTTTTCATGTGTTGCAGAAGTCTTAACCTTCCTTTAAATTAGTGATTGTAGTGTACAGTCACTGCTCACTGCTTAGAAACGAAGTTCAGTATTTGGGACAGAGTGGGAAAAAGAACGGTAATGCTGTTTGAGATGCACCAGTGACAGTCAGAGAAGAGACAAGCCCTGATTCCTCAGTTGTCAGTCTTACTCAGTCTCCAGATATGGAGACTAAATTTTCCCTTTATTTTTGATTAGCCTTGGATACCAAGAACATGGAGCACAGTGCTTAGGATTTATGGTTATGAGGAGAACGCTTCAAGGGACACCAGGCTTTCACTCTTGTCAAATTCCCAAACATCATAAAAAACAGTGATGATTAATACAATGTATGATACTGATCCCCACATCTGTTTGCTCTCTTTAAGGGTGCCCCAATGGCTGAAGAAAAGCCCAAGTATAACTGCACCGTCAGTGAAGTCACCATCGTGAACCTGCAGCCTGAGAAAAATCCCAGTCTTCTCTTGCCAGGAGGGAAGCCAGGAACTGAACATAGAAACCTTGGTTTCCATCCTCCTTCTCCACGGATTTCAGAGAAGAGGCTATCCCAAGGAGAGAAAAAAATGTGGCCAGAGAAGGTGAAAAAAGTGGGGGCTTTGTCTCCGAGCCTGCGTCGTGCAAATGAGTTTTGTAGTACAGAGAACATCACCTTGAAGAGGCCAGTGAAGTTGGCCCCTCTGGAGATCCCTGTGGAAGTAAAAGAAGCCCAACTCCAAAAGATCATGAGCATCCAGAGAGAAACCCAAATGGCTGCTCAGAAGCTGGCAGTTATCAACTCCATCAGCAATGAACCTCATGTGAAAAGGGTGAAGAATCTGGCTCCGGGGGAGCTGGAAAACCTTCAAAAGGTAAAGCTGACTGAGAAGGCTGCTCTGGAGAATAAAGATGATCGCCTACCCCTTAAAAGCAGCAAACCCCTGGGAGAAATTCAAATTATTTTGCCTCCAGAGACCTCTAAGTTGACTAAACAACCAGGTCTTGAAGATGCTCCCAAGACACTCCGTAAGCCATTAATCCCCAGTCTCCAGGTATCTGACATGCACGAAGAGTCTAACAGCCCTGACAGCATCCCTGATCCTTGCCAGAATGTTTCTCGGCGCCGATTCAGAGTAAGGCACATGAAAGAGCAGCAGGAAGACCATGGGAAAGCCAAACCCTTAAAGGTCACGGATCCAGCTGTGGGAGAAGGCAAACAGAAATCTGCAGGTCAACGAACACAAAAAACCCTCAGTGATGCAAGCAAGCTCATTGAAAATCTGGCCAAAAAGCAGAAGGAACGAGGAGCAAAGCAAGGCGAAATGGATGAAGCCTCTTTTGTGAGGAGGCAGTCTACTCGAAGGATGGCCTTGGGAGACATCATCCAAGTGGATGAAGACTAAATATCACGCACCATGTAATGGACAGGAGATTTAGACACAACAGTTACCCAGTAAAATGTTTTAGACTGACTGCTTAGGTAGAAGTCTTCAGAAGAGTGTATGGAGACATTAGTTGACCACAAAGTGAAAGTAAGACAATATTGTTGAACACCTGTGTCATTTCTGAGATGCTCAAACAAGTGGGTCATAGGGCAAATATCCTCCTACTCTGCTCAACAGTAGAAAGGCTCCAGCTACAATCCTGAGTCCAGCATGGAGTATGACTTTTCAAAACACATGTGGACCATGCAGGAAAAATCTGGATGTGGAGTGGGTGGAGGGACCAAGAGAAAAACAGGAACCTAGAAAATATCGTGCCTGGGGCAAGATGAAAAGAAATAACATCATTTGCGCCTGAGATACAGCCCTCCCACTTTCAGCTGTGGCAAGTTTGTTTCAGAAAGACAAGTTTCAGAAAGAACAAGACAAGTTCTTCATATCTATAGTTGTCAGAATAAAAAGTGATTAGCTTAAGATTTAGCAAGAGACAGTTAAATCAGAAAAGGAGAAATACTTTTAAGGACAATAAACACTGAAGAATGCTGTTTACAGGGATGAGAATCTCTGCCATTGAAATTTTAAATAATACATTAGACAAACACCTGCCAAGGATGATTTCAGAAGAGTTAATCCTTCATTCAGTCACGACAAGGGTAGATGATCTGTAATGTCCTTCAACCTATTTTCTTATATTGTAATCCATATCTTTTCAGTTGTCCACTTGCAGGGCTACTAACCAAGCCACGTAGTGCAAAAATGTATACAATAAAAGTAACTTTTAACTTTGCACTGATTCTTCTTCATTGTCTTATAGCTAGTGTAAAGATATTCACTGAATCTTTCAGAAGGCAGCATCTAATAGATGACTGCTTCTCCTTGATTTTTTCAGACCTACTTCTGTTTGTTCTTTCCCGGTTTCTTGGTAAAGGGATTATATTTTCATTGTCTTTCATTGTCTTGTCTCAAACAGCTCTGTCTTGCACTTTTTACCGGTTCCCCTCTGGTCACCTTTTAAGATTTTCTTTTGAAGACTAAATATTATTTTTTTGTATAACATGAAATAAACCAAGCATGCATTAGTCCATTAGTCTACTTAGTCCCAGCAATCTTTTTAGGGAGCAAAAACTATTTTGTGAGGTTTTTTTTTTTTAAACAGCTATTCTGACAAGCTTCCAGAGATGTCAGCACAGTGTAAATATTATTAATAAGTTTAACATGTAGTGAGATTTGCTTTGTAAATGGCTTTAACTGCTAAAATTAGGATGTTCACTGTTTTCTGGTAGTTCACTTGTTTGGTTGCTTGATTTGTTTTTTAGTGAAAGTGGTCTTTTCTGATTATCAAATGACCTTAGGAGCTAGGACTTAAAAAACAATGGTGAAACTTGCAATAAATTTACAAGAGTTGACAAAAATACCTGAGTGCCTTTGGAAAAACAGAAGGTGGCTAAAACCAGCAGAACTCAGCCTTTAAACATGATGGGGCTGGTGGGAGAAGAGAAAAGAAGAATGAAACACCTTCATTATATAAAAGAGGTAAGTTTACTTTTGCCTTTTATTATTTCCTCTATTTACATGATGAAGACAACCAAAGACAGAGCAGATGAGGTCCTGAAAACTATTTGAGTCTTTTTCTGCATTCCAACAATACCAGAAAATGTGAAACTTTTCTTTTGAAGATGTTTTCCTTGATTATTCTCTTAGTAAGAGTAATGCCAGCATCCAGAGTTACTTCTGGAATTCATTCTTTGGTATTTCTTGCTGAAAACAGACATTACCAGGACTGAAGCTATGCCCAGGTTTGTCACAGCAGCAGTAGCAGTATCAAATCAGTCACCCTGTGACTTGCCACTAGCTTTACCTGTCAATTTTCTATGGTGAGAGTAACTGGGGAATGAGGGCTCAAAGCTACGGGGGCCAGATAATTCAAGTTTAATAAAGACTGTTTAATAGTTCAACACATATCAAGGCATTAAAATTAGATGCTAAGGCAGGAATGAAAAATGTGAGAGTTATGTCCTCCTTGGGATGTCTGGGCAGCAAAGAGAAGTAGCAATTTAACCCATAAACTCAACTGCATCTCTCACTCACTGCGCCTACTTAATTGTGAATATGAAACTGAAATACCAATGTGTTTTGGTGGCATCTCACAAGTTCCCAGCCAGACAGTGTTCCGAACAGTATTAATGTGATCTCCAAAGAAAATGCTACTAAGATTTGCAGTTTACAGTAGAAGAGGGATGGCATGAGAGAATAGCTGAGTCCTTGAGTTTGACCTGGTTCACCTAAGAAGCTCTTGCCCTTCATTAAGCCATGACGTAAAAAGGTTCCTCAAATGGGTGCTTGAGCCTACCTGGTTGAGACTCCTGCATTGGAAATACAGTGACATCTCAACTAGGATGAACAACCTGCAATTGTCTGGAACTGTGGGAAGGTCACTACATGTATCAGGATGACTTTCTATTGCTCTACTCCTTTATCTTCTATTCTCTCTATTCCTTTATTTATATATGCAATTAAATGCACAAAATCATGTTTCTAGGAACAAGTGATGAAGTGTTACTTTAAAAATGGGAAACAGTGAGATTAAAAAGGACTTAGAGGCCTCAACTTTGTCCTGTGGCTGCAGCGGCAAATTATTGTTGGATGTATCAGCAGGAAACTTTTGATTGGGGAAGTGACTAAAAAACTTTCCCGCCTCCAGCATTAGCAAGTTCATTGCTGAAATGTTGTCTCCAGGATCCGGTGCCCAGCTTTACATGGAATTTCATGCTCTGTGTCCCATGCTTCAAAAAGCATATTCACTTGTTGGAAATCTTCTACAGTCTAATCTGAATTCTGGGAAACTTCCCTTCCATGTGAAGAAGTTTGATCTATAGTTTATCCAAGGTTCTTTAAGAAGAAAAAACAAACATTTAGTGGAAACTGAATCTTGAGAAATTCATACAGGAATTGGGTGCAGCATTTTAACTCAGGCTGCTGTCCAATATAAATACATGCTGTCCTGGCATTTTGTGCTGGTTGGACCTTCCCACCACCCCCTTATGTTGGCACTGCTTCTCAAACAGTGGCACAGGGACCCAGAACAGGGAGTTTAACATTGCAAATTCCCCCAAAAGATGAGTTTTCAACTAGGATCTGTCCCAGTCTTGATTTACTGAATGGCTTCAGCAGTGCTTGTGTCAGCATGAAGGAGGCAAGGACAGGGAAGAACACATTCATTCTGGTGACTGACTGTACTTCTGTCACATTAAAGTGTGTCTAAACTATACTCTAAAGGCAATAAACTACCGTACCAAAGTGTGAAGGAACACAGTGGGCTTTGTGACACGATACAAATACTTGAAAAATCTGGGCTCCATCCTTAGACTTCTGTGTACTGAAGAATAATGGTGGCTCTGGTTTAGAAATGCCTGGTCAGTGTTAGCTGGAAGAGCAGTCTAGGGAATGCCATGCTCCACTCTCTGTTCTGAATCTGTGCATCCTTCTGCTCTACTATGGTTTTAAATCTATTCAGTCTGAAATGTGATGATAGTCAAATGTTTTCCATAACGGAAAGTTGTATCAACATGGGAGCATCAGGGGAACTCTCGTACTTATCCAAACTATTAGAGCAGGACGCTCCCAAAATGTTGCCTTTTGCTAGCAAACTAGGTGTGACTTGATGTTATCTAATGCTTGCTAGTGTATAAAGTGAGCAATGAAAAAGCAGTCCTGTGCACACATAAAACAACATTTGGAGGCCAAATGTCATTTCAGAAGAATCCCATTGAAAAAGCAAGATTAGGGCAAATGAGGGATTTTTGCCAGAGAACTCTGGCCACATCAAGGTGGGTATCATGGAGGGGAACCAAGCTCTGCTCCCATTTACATGCTGTACCTATAGCATCACTCCCTGAAGTCAATTCAGCTGCTTTGTCTTCAGACTGACATCAGAAAAAATCTGACTCTGTAATATGTTTGAACTGAGGATGACACAATCAGTGGAGCTGAGATCTAATTGACCTGTAAAAACATTCTCAAATATTGTGTATAGAGGGAAAAAAATCTAGCCACTAAATTATGAGGGGGATCCATTCTTAGGTAAATAAAGTTCATAAAGGAATAAATATTGCTTTAAGGATTCGTATCTGTGTATCAGTTCAGTAGGTTGTTCCAAGAGAAAACCTCTTTGATTGCATATTCCACTTTTCTGCCTTTAGTTCCAAAATTTTTGCGACTCGGGAACCCAGGAGGTAATTTCCTTTCTGTACTGCAAAAGCAAGCTCCATCCCTTTCCCCCAGGCTGTGGAAAAGCAGGACACAAAGATAGTCTACACTCCAAAAATTTTTTAGCCTTGATGTAAAATAAAGAGACAGTGGATGGACACAACAAAACCAGAGCAAGTGGAATAGTGAGATCCTTTCCAAATCGGAATCATGAGCAAAAGTTGTAGACTAGTGGCAAAATTATCTAATTTAGGAATAGTGCATATTTCATAAATAGCACCTTCCACCCCCAGAATTTTACAGGCCTCACAGCACAGCAGAATAACGCTTCCTGGGATGAGGAAAAAAGGGCAAATTCTTGATTGATTCATAGACCGCTAGAGCCAGACATGGTGGCTCACTGGAAGTGTGAAGAGTACAACCCAGAGATAACTGGATCCCAGTCACGACTTGAAGCAGATGGGAACACTGTGAAATAGCCAAATGTCTTGGCTGTCCCCTACAATGTGCAGAAATGTCCCTGGAGACTCTGCCTGGGTGTTTGCTTGCAGTTCTACCTCCTTTCAGTCTGCAGCAGGAAAACTCAGTCTTGGATGGAAGGCAAAACATCAGAGAAGAGATTCAGGAAAGCTTTTAGAAATAAGGACCTGGAGCAGCAGACTAAGATTTTTTTAATCTTTATTACTACTTATTATTAGATTCCCTTTGCAATTGCCCTTACATTGTCAGTGATTGCCATATGGACTTTGTGGAGAATTACAGGAAATGACAATGCAGTCATCAACAGATTAGAAGGAGAGATAGATAAGAACCAGAAACATGGAAC
Source organism: Anarhynchus alexandrinus (assembly GCA_008711295.1). Taxonomy (NCBI): domain Eukaryota; kingdom Metazoa; phylum Chordata; class Aves; order Charadriiformes; family Charadriidae; genus Anarhynchus; species Anarhynchus alexandrinus. Next base: position 1,734,114 of record VUYV01000046.1, read on the forward strand.
TGAGAAGGTGTCCAGAGACTGTCCTCACGCTGACTGCCATTCCTGCTTGCTGTAAGCTTTTCCTTGTCTCTTCAAATTGCGAAGACTGGAAGTTTTAAAAACCCCAGTCAAAGACTCCATCCAGCAGCTGGTGCAAGTCCGGAGGAGCCTGAGTTGGGCTCACTAATAATGAATCAAAGACTCTGCACTAGACTCCATCCGTGCACTTCTCTGGGGTGAATCACAGGGAGGAGGATCCCACACTAGAGTCCGTGATCCCACTGGCACTGACTGACTTGGAGTTTAGGCAGCAGTAGGGTTCTCTCCCGAAGAGCTCAGCAGTTAGCTGCAGTAGGGAAAATACTGTTACTCCAAACTAGGATTTCTAGTTGTCAGTGTGGGCCTGGGAGAGTGTAGACGCTGGCTCTGATTTCTCCCGTGCATGTAACCTGGGCACATTAAACTCTTGGAAAACAGTATCACAACTTCAGAAATGAGCTGGCACCATGCTTGCCTTTGGGATCAATGTGCTAATGCTCTCAGGCCGTTTGTACCAACAGGTTGCCTTAATTTTCAGTTTATGAGAGATAAGATTTTAAACATAATTGTTTCCTCTGAATATTCACTGAGGCCCTGGGGGTGACATGCTTTCAGGCAATTGCAGCAGAAACATCAATAAAAGGAGCAGTGCTGGAAAATCATTAGCAGGGAGTACTTTTAACTTCATTGCTTGAGTACATGGGCTTCTACCCTGGGTAGGCTGCTGACTCTTCTTCTGTCTCCAGAAATTTATTATAGCAGTGGAAGATGAAATTGGTTCAGTTAAAATAAAGGATGTGTGGAGCCTCCAGCTAAACTCATACTTCTTTTCTTGCTAATTCCCACCGGAAATAGGAAGAGAAGCTCTGAAAGGCCCTTTGAGTGTTTTGGCCAGGAACAGAAAGCAGCATGCAAGGACCTTGTGAACACATCTGTCAGGTTTTCAGAGCAAGAAAGATCCAGAAAGTCCAATAAAGTTGAGATGAGCAAAGAGCACATGAGGTCTTGGTGTGACCAAGACTTCTTATTTGGTTTTGTAGTCAATGGGACTCTATCAGCAGGACTTCAGTGAATTTCTGAGGCAATCTTTTTTCCTTAGGCCTCTTGCAGCTACACCTCTCCAACTCCTGACAGACACCTGAACAGGGATTTATTCTAATAGTACTACACCGTGTGTTAGAGGTGAGTCAAATGCGCAGTGAGAGAGAGCTCAGCTCAGACTGGAGGCACTAAAAACACCTCAAAAGCAAAACCCCAAATGTCCTTGGTGAAATTCACTGGGGTTGTGAATCCTCTCTGCAATCCTGACTTCAGGCGGCTTCGCTGACTTGTTTGGGTTGTGTTTGTTTTATCCAGGCTGCACATTTTAAGATGTAGGTGCAGACTCAGCATGAAAACATGGGGGAAAATGTTGAAAAGGAGTGACTTGTTTACTGATCACATAGTGGAGAAGGAAATGTGAAATTCCTGTTGTTAATTTGTCACAAAAAGAAGGTTTGGGGCAAGCTTTTCCCCTTATCTCTTCATTTCCCCTTTTTACTTTGAGATAAGGAACAGGAGATCACTTATCAATTATCTTTGAGGGCAAAACAGACTCGAAACTGGGAATATTTTTTTTTTCCCAATTAAAATATATTTAGATGGTAAGAAACTAAGTCAAAATTGCAAACACCTTCCCGCCCCTTTCCCAATCCCAACTTCCAAGGGACTCCCGCCCCTCTCCCCACCCCGGGGGGCGCAGGGGTGGGATGGGGGCTGCGGTCAGTCCCTGGCAGCCCCTCTGGGCCGCTCCTCCCTCCTCCCCCCTCTCCCTGCTCCAGCGCGGGCCCTGCCCCGGGCTGCAGTCCTTCAGGGACAACCTGCTCCCGCCGGGGCTCTCCACGGCCGCAGCTCCTGCAGGAAATATCCCCCCGCTGCGGCCTGGGGCCCTCCCCGGGCTGCAGGCTGGGTCTCTGCTCCAGCGGGGTCTCTGCAGGGCTGCAGGGGATCCCTGCTCCGGGCCTGCAGCACCTCCTGCCCTCCTCCTCCTCCGCCCTCGGGCTCCCTCTGCTGCTGCTCCCTCCTGGGCTTCCTCCTCCTCTGCCTGGGCCGCCTTCGGCCCTGCCGCAAACCTCTTTTCCCCCCGCTGGGCGCCCCCAGCTTGGCTGAGGGGCTCAGCTGTGTCCTGCGGTGGGGCCGTTGGAGCCGGCTGGCACCGGCTGGCACCGCCTGTGTCCGCCACGGGGCAGCCCCGGCACCTCCGCACACAGGCCGCACCGCAGACCCACTGCCCGCGCTGGGGCATGGACACCCCGCACACCCAGTGCACTCCAGTGTTGTCCCAAGACGCTCACATGGATGGCAGGGAGCATGCTCTGTTGTTCTAAAGACCACGTTTTAGCTGTGAGACTATTTTGCCGTCTACGCAAAGTCCCAGTGGCCATGCCCGTGCCAAGCTGGGTGCACGGAGAGAAGCGCTAGCACTCTTCCATGGATGGGAAGCCCAGCGATGGTCTCTGGTCTAGTCTCCAAACCAGCAGAGCAATCTCTGTATCCAGAGGCAGCAGGATGTAAAGCCACCTTTAATAACCTCTTGGTCCCAACAACCCAAGACTGCTGTATTAGGAACAGAGGTGTGGAAGATTTTTTATTTTTCCTCTTGAAAGTGAGTATCCTCTTTCACGTCTATAATTCAATTAATGTTTTTCCATCACCAGGTTTCCTCTGTTCATCGTTTTCTCATTTTAGAGATGTGGCAGTGGAAGGTAATGAAAATGTAAGCAAGCCAGGGTTGTGTGGGCGGGAAGTAAACTTTGGTGTTAAGTTAAAAATCACAGTTTGAGGTCTGGGTGCACTTCCAGTGGTAATTCACTTGGTAAATCAACCAGTTTGTCCTATCATCAAGCTGTCATTTCTAAGCAGTGCTGCACCAGGTCCCTGCCAGAGACTATTAAGCAAGTCATTATTATTTCAGCCCCATTAGCTAACGGGATACACCTCTCTACCCAAGTAAAGATGCTAATCAGCTTTGCCTTGAAGGAGTATATTCAGCCTCTTGCTTCTGAGATATGGCTTCCTACACCATTATTAAATATCAGCTCAAACTGTGGGGCAAAGAGCAGAGCATTCAGGGGTGAGATAACCTGATACCTCCTTCCTTTGGCCGTGGTGGCAAGTACCGATGACAAACTTGGGACCAGGAGCTACAGATTCCATCAGGAGAAGAATAAAACCATAGTCATAGTTTCCTAGCTGAACACGATGGTCAGTTCATTCCACCTGTCTTTTTCCTCCTTCAGTTACCTTTGAAAACTGAATACATGCTGTGAAGTCACTTAGGTGCCTTTGATAGTTTCTCCCCTCGCCTCAGTTACCAAAGAATCAGACCTGGAATTTTACTCCCATTTTGTCAGAAGTAGCCAAACCTGCTGCGCTTCAGGACCTCCTCTCAGCCCGATAGCTGCGAGGCTGCTGTGGTTCTGCGTCCCCAGGTCCAGCCTGGAGTGACTCCATGCGTGCCTACAGACTCCACGTGTGCCTACAGACTCCACGTGTGCCCAGACACACAGACCAATGCAGACAGAGATTTTATTTTTTTTTTATTGACATCCACATGAACAAACCCAGCACTCACAGAAGCACGATCAAAGATAGCTCAATCCTCTCCTCCCCTCTGGCTGATCAGCACTGAAGGCTGCTATTGGAATATACATGCATGATGTGGGTCTCTCCAGCAGCTGGTCTGGGACCCCCAGTCTGCCCAATAACCAGCCCCTGGACCATGATCTCCTCCAGTTGCTGGCACCCACTCTTATCCTAGTCGCCAGCCAGCCCACCTTGAAGCTCACTAGCACTGATACATGTACACTTAGAATATAGAAGGTAATTGGCAATAGGATTTCTAGAGGGTATAGGATAGATGGTTGTGATCAAGCACTGTCTCTCCAGTGAGACAAATATACTCACCAGTAACATGGTAACACATGTCCAGTTCCTTTTCCCTTTGTTTCTCCCAGTTCACCTCAATCCCTCCCTTTTCCCCACTGTCAGTTCTTATCTAAACATCCCATAATACATTTTGCACATTTCCATAATCCCCTTAAAACCTTCAGTCCTAAATTTTACACAATCCCCAAATGCTCTTCCCATGATAAATCCTGTACCCCCACTGTCCAGGTGGCATGGCTTTCTGGGGAAGGAGTGTCTTTGATTGGCTCCTCCTGGTGGATTCCACATCAGGACAATGTTCTAGTCCTTCTCTGAAGGTCTGAGGAACAGCTAGTTCAGTGTGCGTGTTTTCATTGGTTAGGTTTTCACCATGCAGATAGATGGTGAATCTGTGCTTAACGTTTTGTGCTTTATCCCCTTATCAGAGACATTTTCCCCTCTGTCATCATTTAACACCCGTTTAAATGGCCTGCTTGTAAGGAGTCTCTGCATAGTTCCCCCACCTTCTTTTCCTGCTTATTTGGTATCAAATTTGAAGAAAAAAATGTATTTTTTTCAAACGTCATCAAGCAGCTCTGTCCTGCAGTCCTAGAAAGGGCTATTGCAGCAGCACTCCAGTAGATGGCTGGCTTCTGTCATGAATAACACTCTCCCAAGGAAAGCACATCGTGCAGCAGCACATTTGCAGGAAAGAGCAGAGATTTATTTCCTTCGGCTATTGATTAATAGAGCAGCTCTCTTTCCACTTTGGATTCGTTAATGAAACTCGAAATAAAAACAACGCTGTGCAGTTCAAGGAAGATGAATATGACAAAGCAAAGTAAATTACTGACATGAAAAGATTCACCATCACCTAAAGAAAAGCCACCAAGCTCCATTTCTGGTTCAACTCTCCTTTTTAAAAACTGCTACTTATAAAGTATTTAACACATTTATTCTGGATGGATTCTCTTTGGGTCATGCTGAAATAAGTGCTGTTCCCCTTCCCTAGAACCAAAGGGAAAAAGCTGAATGTATTTAAGCAAACAGATTTGATTTGTCTCAGTAGGAAAGTGAAAGATGAAACAGAAAAGGCCAGGTGAGATGATCTTGTAGTTCTTGAACATTCAGATCTGTGAATTAAAGTGAGTGTGCTCAACAGCAGAGCAAGCAAATCTTCAAAAACTGGTAGCTGCTGGACTCAGGTTGCTTCTGATAGAAAGATGCACTGAAATCTTTCAGCTTTCAGTCTCATCATGTGCAACAGTAAGTAAATCCCAATTCTTTCCAACTATTGAACTAAAACAGGGGGGGAAAGGGCCCTGAATCTAAGTGTCATAAACGACATACATAGAAATTTATCCAGAACTGATGTACTGGTACCATTGCTGGCATCTCTGCAATAGCTAAGCTGACAGCCAATTTGATGTTTGCCACTGCATCCAGTAAAGGGATGAAGATATGGCCCGGGAGGCACAGCTGTGGGGTCTTTACTTTGAGGGTGGCAGAGCACTGGCACAGGCTGTCCAGAGAGGTTGTGGAGTCTCCCGCTCTGGAGACATTCAAAATCCGCCTGGACGCTGTCCTGTGCAACTGCTGTAGGTGATCCTGCTCTGGTGGAGGAGTTGGTTTCCAGAGGTCACTTCCAACCCTGACCATTCTGTGATTCACCGTAGCACAGTGAATCACAGAAAACAGGGGTTAAGGGACTTCAGGAGACTCTCATCTAGTCCCCGTTCCTGCTCCACACAAATCTGTCCTAGCAGTGCTTTTTCAAATTCTAAAAACAACCCCAACCCCCCCAAACCCCCAAACTTTCCAAGAATAAAGATTTCATGTCCATGTCAGTAGCCTTGTGAATACTGTTTTTTTCTCTGACAATTTATCTTTATCTCCCTAAAGACAACTGAAGTCCATTGCTTGTTGACCTAACCCAGATGGGTATGCAGAAAAATCTACTATCTTTCTCCTTTCAGCAACCTTCTACATATTTCAGGATTTCTGTCATGTCCACCCTCAATTTCCTCTTTGCTAGGCTAAACAATCCATTCCTTTCAATGTATTTCCTTAGGTCACGTTTTCCTGACTTCTGAGCATCCATTCCACTCTCTGAATGCTGTCCCGTTCAGCCACTTCATTCCTGTAATGTAGGGCCTGAAACAGAACGCAGCACTGAGCGTTTTAAAAAGCTAGTGTTTGAGAGCATTGGATAAGCATCTTTTGGTCTGCAAATGAAAGCACCTGTTCTGCCATATGGCTGTTGTCAATTTACCATGTGCCTTTCTTTTGTGTTAGTGTAATGCCCTCTCCAGGTGAAGAGGTGAAGGGATTAAACATATGTGCCTGTATTCCAAGTAACTGTAGAGGAATTTATATTTGGAATGTGAACTAACCCATAAAAGTACTTTGAAAAAAAAAAATACTTTGAAAAGTATTTCAAAAGTCCTCTTTCACATCCCATCTGCACCAGAGGAACAAACAGCCCCATAGGTCATTCAGGGCAGTATTTTCTGTCTGACAGTTGTCATCTTTGATATTTAAAGAAGGGGCCATTAACCTCGTAGGCAATCACTGTGGGATGCTGTGGGCATGGGAAAGTGTTTTAATTCCATGAGAGAGAGAGATTGGCTAATGCTTTTAAGTCTGGTAGTTTATGTCCCCTTTTAAAAGCATGGTATAATCCTCACTCATGAAGCTTGTTCAAGTTCTCAGACTGCTAAATTGTTGGGTCCAGCAATCTGTCACAGCCCATTAAATCAATTTATTAATCTTCCTTAAGAAATAATGGATTAGTAGGTACAGAGGAAGTGACATAATGGTACTTCATGACTTCTGCTGGCTTTTGATAAGGTCCGATGTGACATTTTCAGGTACAGATGATGAGGAAAAAATGACATGTGAATGACAGATTGGAAAATCACTCCCAAAAGTATTCAGTCAGTTTGAGTGGAGATGCTGAGTAGGCTCCTAGCAGTCTGTGCTGAATCCACAGTTACTGAGTTATCTTCATTAAAGACTTGGATGATGAAAGAGAGTGAATTTTAGTAAATGTACGGCTAACACCATGACCATGGAAAAAAGTTGAGATTGAATTATCTCTCTTTATTCATGTTTATTTATGAATGGAGGAGTATGTGCAGTTACTGACATAGACTTCAATACGCAGACTAATTAAAGCAGTATGAGCAAAAAGCAACAAGGCTGGCAAAAGCTTTTGAGAATATGAAATAATCTGGCTTGTTTAGGCTAGCAAAGAGAGTGCTGAGGGGGAACCCAAGAACACTGTTCAACTATGTAATCGGATAATTTCTTTTTTTTAAAGAAGTAGCGATTAACTTTTGTCAGTTCATTATGCAGAGGCAGTATGCATCTTAGTTTACAGCAAAGGACATTTAGGAAGAAGAACTCTCTAACTTTAATAACTGTCAAGTATTAGGAAAATAATAATAATTTCCGAGGGCAATCATCGTTACCCAGGTTAGACAGGCTTCCCCTGGGATTGCCTAAGTTATAAGGTTCATTTTGTGGCCTACATGGCAAACCCAGTCTATGAGGCATTTCTATTTCGTTCATGGTCTTCCTCCTGTAGAAGACTGGAAGAGCTGTTTGAGAAGTAAATGCCATGTGAGCAGGTAAAAGCTATTTCCTGAGCCAGAATAGCTGTCTGAGAGTATCGCTCACATTGCAGTGATACTGTCTCACCAGGGAGCTTCCAAAACTGGGAGTCACCTGTGAAGGGAGCTGAGGCCAGATGACACTGATATGGGATTGACTAGAGAGATCATTCTAGCAGAACTGTGACTTTCTATATAGTTCGGAAATAAATCATTTGCAGAGCTTAATGTTCACATTTTTCCATATTCATGTGAGCCAGATTCACCGTTCAGGCGAGCCATCAGGTGCCAGTCTGTACCACCCTGTCACCCAAATTTCTGCTAAATGGAAGAACCTTGTGAGGCTGTTTATTTGCCTCAAAACACGGTCACATTACATCGCATGTAACTCACAAGGGATTTAAAACCGTAACTTTTAGTGGAGCTGAGTGGAAGCTTTGTTCCCTAAGTTGCAGGTATTTTCGTCATTCATTTATGTGGGGGAATTTACAGTGGCTGATACAATACATGGAAAGGGACAGTGAACATAGGGAAGGTTCCAAACCTTAAAGACTCTTTGAACTCAGTGCCCTGGCAACATGCTTATTTTTGTACAGTGGGGTGAATTCTGTACACAGAATTGAGTGTTGGAGACACTCGTGGAATGAAGCTCACTGATACACCGTGTAACATTATCACTCCTTTGAGTTTCTAAGTAACACTGCAGACTCCTCCTAAGACTGTGTTGAAGAGAATATAACTGTGCTGCTGGGCTCACTGCTGATATTTTCCTTAGATTGTGATGGGAGTGAGATATCCTACAGTCATCACAAGCTATAACACCAAACCAGGATTTTCAGTTTAGGAGAGGAGCACTCAGCATTGACAGAAGCAGGGGAAATGTTTTCACAGGATCCCTTTGAGACCCTGAGTTAGATCCTACAGGGAGACATTTTTAAAACTGTGTTGAACACTTCACTAAAATTACCGAGCCAGTTTTTGGCTCCGTTGTAATGTTTCTTTTCATCACTAGCGAGAAAGCTATAAAAAGCCCATGAAGAATCTGTTGTGGTGGGGCTTTTCACCAGACCCACATAACCCTCGTCCTGGTAAAAGGAACATAACAGGCTGAAAAGACCAGACAGAGATTAATGTCCTGTCCGATGAAACAAGAGCAATTCTTTAACTGCTCTGGCATTTGGGAGGGCAACGAGGTGGTAAAGGTCAAATCTGCCCTCCCATTTCTTAGCCACACTTACTAATCATGACTGATTGTTGTGTCTGATGCTTACCACATTTGTCACTACCAGAAAAGGGTCTGGCCTTGCCCCAGCTAGAGTGCACGTACAGTGCCTTCCTTCATGCATGTCATAACTGAGTATACTTGGAAACGCATACCTGAAGGTCAGACATTTATTCTGTGCACAGGGTAGTTAAGAGGACTTGATCAAAAATGTGTTTTGTGAAGAATCTAAAAAAAGGTTCAGATTGCTTCACAAAGGTTTTCCCCAACATAAGCTTTTAGCAAAAATCCTGAAAGTTAAAATTTTCACATTAAAAATGTTGTGAATTCTAGAAAGAAAAAAGGTCATTTTCAACAAGAAATATTTTTAGTGACCCATTTTACCTTATGTTTATGCTGAGTTTTTCTTTTCTTGTTTTATTATTTCTAAATCTTTGTTTCTTAGGGCAAATAAATGAATCTCCTCCCACACCCATCTGTGGGACAAAACACAAATGGCTAATCCAGAAAACCATTGTTGTCTTCTTTTCCTGTATTCTGGCTATTTATCCTCCTTCAGAATTTCTTGGGTTTGTCTTACTGTACACTTTGTTTCCCGGTGACTTTCAATGGGGCAAGGTACACCCCTAATACAACTGACTTCCTTTTCCATGGTCTTCCTAATGGAAGTGTTATGTCCGATTTACTGCAGTTAATACCCAGATGTAGATTTCCTGCAATAAGTAACAGAATTCTACTGCAGAAAAGGGAAAATTTTATTATGGGAAGTATTAATGGGCAGGAGAATAAATTATTCCATTGCACTCAGAGCCTGTGAGGCCTTATTTTGAGCACTGGATGCTGTTTTGGGCATTACACTCTAGAAAACTTTGACAAGGGGAGACAGTGTAAATGAACAGGAAATAATCCATGAAGAAACACCTCTTTGCTGTCAGTTAGGTATGGGTCTCTCTATGCTCAGATGAAGCTCATCTACTTTTCACATTATTTACCACAATTTACACTTTGAAAGAGGATTCCTCAACCTGAGTCCCAGAGCTTACCTTGGCATCTTGAGGCTGTTCAGCATAGGAACAATGTCAGTTGCTTTACGTAATACAGATAGAGCTGAGATGTATCTAAAGACACTTGGGACAAGTCCTCCAGTGAACATCCCCGGAGATCTACCAATCATTCCTTGAGAGGCTTCATGGTCACTGTAGCAAAGGACTAAGAAACACCTTGCCCACTTGAGCCTGGGTCCTCCTGGGAACAATGTGGGCAATATGTTTCGAGGTATAAGCAGACTATAAGGGTACTAAAGCTAGCGATGTGAGGAAAGAACAGATACCTCAATGTGCAAAAGCATGCTTTTTCCAAGTATTCTGCACCTTGTGGTGCAGAGAAGTCTTCTAGAGTGCAAAAGCTGCTTTAAAGGAGGCCAAGGTGAGCAGCTCTAGTGCTGGCAACAAACTCCTGCCCAGTGCAGCAGACGTGTCTCCTCTGTGTCTGCCCCATCTTCCCAGGCGTCCTTGTATAATAGGTACCAGGCTCTGCAAGTGGAACTGAACAATGACAAGGACGATGGTTCATCTAGGTTGGAGGTGTAGGCAAGGTTAAGCTGGCCTACCCTCTGTGTCAAAATCACTTCCATTAAGAAAAAAAGTTAGGTCATTGTCATAGAAGACTCTCTTCTGAAGGGAACAGAAGGCCCAATACACTGACTGGACCCACTTCTTAGGGATGTCTGCTGCCTCCCTGGGGCCTGGGGATGAGAAAACTTCCTACACTGGTACAGCCCTCAGATTACTATCTATTAGTGGTTTTTCATGGTAGGCAGTGATGAAGTTGCAACAAGATACTGAGGGCAATTAAGAGAGGCTTCAGGGCCTTGGGATGGCTAGTTAAGGGATCAGGAACACAAGGAGTGCTCTCCTCTATCCTTCCAGTTACAGGGAATAATGAAGGCACAGTCAGGAAGACCCAGCAGATCAATACCTGACTGCGTGACTGGTGTCACTGGCAGAATTTTGGAGTTCTCGATCATGGGTTGGTCTGCATGACACCAGACCTGCTGGTGACAGACGGGGTACACTCTGTCTCAAAGGGGTAAAGGATCTTTGCGCAGGAGTTAGCAAGGCTCATGGAAAGTGCTCTAAACTCAATTTGAAGGGGGAAAAGGATAAAACCAGGCTCTCTAGAGATAAGCCTAAGGGCAGCACACCAATGTCTGAGGGACGTTGTGCTAGTGAGGCCCTTCAGTCTGCTCCATGATGTGCTGAGTACACTTGAGCACATTTGTATTGTCCCTGCACTAATGCGCACAGCACCTTAGCCATCTCAGTGGAGGTAGGGGATGGAGATCCATGTGGCAGCAAAGATGCAAGCATTGTTGATGAAACCTTGGAAGCGCCTGAGAACAGTCCTGTAGGAATTAGGGCTTTTCCCCCAGTAAAGGTGTCAGGGTCAACAGCCCAACAGAAGTGCATCTACACCAATGCATGCAGCAGGGGCAACAAACAGGAGGAGCTGGAAGCTGTTGTGCAGCTAGAAAACTATGAGATAGTTGCAATCACGGAAACATGGTTGGATGACTTAGCTGGAGTGCTGCAATGGATGGCTATAAACTCTTCAGAAGGGAGCAAAGAAGGAGAGATGGTGGGGTAGTCCTGTATGTTAGAGAGTGTTTTGACTGTTTAGAACTTGATGATGGTGATGAAATTGCCTTATATTTATGGGTAAAAATCAGGGAAAAGGCCAACAAGACAGATATTATGGTGAGAGTCTGTTATAGACCACCCAATCAGGATGAAGAGGCAGATGAAGTATTCTATAAGCAGCTGGGAGAAGTCTTTACAATCACTAGCCCTTGTTCTCATGGAGGACTTCAACTTACCAGATGTCTGCTGAAAATACAATACAGCAGAGAGGAAACAGTCTTGGAGGTACCTGGAGTGTGTCAAAGATAGTCGGTGAGTGAGCTGACTGGGGAAGGTGCCCTGCTGGACCTGTTGTTCACGAGCAGAGAAGGACTTGTGGGTGATGTGATGGTTGGAGGCTGTCTTGGGCACAGCGATCATGAAATGATAGTTTTTGATTCTGATAGAAGTAAGGATGGGAGTTAGCAGAACTGTTACCTTGGACTTCCAGAGGGCAGACTTTGGCCTGTTTAGGGGCCTGGTTGACAGAGTCCCTTGGGAGGCAGTCCTGAAGGGCAAAGGAGTTAGGAAGGCTGGACATTTTTCAAGAATGAAGTCTGAAAGGCACAGGAGCAGGCTGTCCCTATGTGCCGAAAGACCAGCTGGCAGAGAAGACCACTGGCCTGGCTGAACAGAGAGCTTTGGCTGGAACTCAGGGGGAAAAAGAGACTTTATGAGTTTTGGGAAAAGGGGCAGGTAATTCAGGAGGACTATAAGGACATTGTGAGCTTATGCAAGGAGAAAATTAGAAGTGCCAAGGCCCAACTAGAGCTTAATTTGGCTACTGCAGTAAAATACAAAAGGAGGGCTAAGGAGAATCTCCATCCTTTATTGGATGCAAGGGGGAATATAGTGGCAAAAGACGAGGAAAAAGCTGAGGTACTTAATGTCTTCTTTGCCTCAGTCTTTAAGAGTAAGACCAATTGTTCTTGGGATACCCAGCCCCCTGAGCTGGAAGACAGAGATGGTGAGCAAAATGAAGTCCCCATAGTCCAAGGGAAAATGGTGAATGACCTACTACACCACTTAGACACACACAAATCTGTGGGGCCAGATGGGATCCACCCAAGGGTACTCAGGGAGCTGGCAGAAATGCTTACCAAGCCACTTTCCATCATTTATCAACAGTGCTAGATAACTGGGGAGCTCCCAGTTGACTGGAGGTTAGCAAATGTCACACCCATTTATAAGAAGGGCCAAAAGAAGGATCCAGTGAACTACAGGCCTGCCAGTCTGACCTCAGTGCTGGGGAAGGTAATGGAGCAGATCATCTTGAGTGCCATCATGTGGCACATACAGGAAACCAGGTGATCAGGCCCAGTCAGCATGGGTTCATGAGAGGCAGGTCCTGCTTGACTAACCTGAACTCCTTCTATGACAAGGTGACCCGCTTAGTGAATGAGGGAAGGGCTGTGGATGTTGTTGACCTGGACTTTAGTAAAGCCTTTGACACCATTTCCCACAGATTCTCCTGGAGCAACTGGCTGCTCATAGCTTGGACGGGCATGCTCTTCACTGGGTGAAAATCTGGCTGGAAGGTTGGGCCCAAAGAGTTCTGGTGAATGGAGTTACATCCAGTTGGTCACAAGTGGTGTTCCCCAGGGCTCAGTACTGGGGTTGGTTCTCTGCAATATCTTTATCAATGACCTGGACGAGGGGATCAAGTGCACCCTCAGTAAGTTTGCAGATGACACCAAGTTGGGCGGGAGTGTTGATCTGCTTGAGGGTAGGATGGCCCTACAGAGGGATCTGGACAGGCTCGATCAATGGGCTGAAGCCAATGGTATGAGGTTCAACAAGGCCAAGTGCCGGGTCCTGCACTTGGGTCACAATAACCCCATGCAGCGCTGCAGGCTTGGGGAGGAGTGGCTGGAAAGCTGCCCGGCAGAGAAGGACCTGGGGGTGTTGGTCAACAGCCAGCTGAATGTTGAGGGATATTAATTGTTTAACATAAATAAGTAATTTTAAGCAGAATATATTATTTAGGATTATAATCTGGTGTGATTTATGCTGCCTGCTTAGCTCTACTTAGCGTGAGTAGCTAGATCTACTGAAACCTTTAGGCCGTGAGAAATCTATTCTTCTCAGCACTTTCTCTAGCAGATGGTACAATGTTGCTTAGTCTTTTAACATGGCAAAGTGCTGGTTACCATACCGATGTTTTGGTAGTGTTCTCTCAAGTCCAGGACTTTTTGATTCCCCGTGTTCTTCCAACAAGGACAGGTGCACAAGGAATGTGAACTAGAAGATACAGAGCCTCCAACCCTTGATGTAAACTGGAAATCAACAAGACAAGAGCCTGCCTGCCTAGACACAGAAAGATAATCCAATTAGATGTTAGAAGACCCCAGACCAAAAATTGCTATTGGACTAAAAGATGCATGGACAGAGCATGAAGGGTGTTTGAGGGGTGGGTGTATAGATAACAAGGGTATAATTGCCCAGGGATTTCTTTGATCAGGGTCCTTCTCTTCGAAGGCACCCAGCCCAGGCTGTTCTTGTTGCTGTACCTTCCAATCAAATTAATTATTTTATGAAATCTGACATCTGAGACACTGCTTTGGGAAACCTAGGGTTAAGCCTGAAGAAGGAGGAATTACGCTCGGGAGTAAGTGTGTGTGCGCCACCATGAAGGCGTGTGAACGCTTGAGCAGCAGCTTCTCCTTTAACACTGAATATGAGCCATCAGTGTGCCCAGGTGGCCAAGAAGGCCAACAGCATCCTGGCTTGTATTAGAAATAGTGTGGTGAGCAGGACGAGGGAAGTAATTGTCCTGTACTTGGCACCGGTGAGGCCCCACCTCAAATATTGTGTTCAGTTTTGGGACCCTCACTACAAGAAAGACATAGAGGTGCTGGAGCATGTCCAAAGGAGAGCAGTGAAGCTTGTGAAGGAGAACAAGTGCTATGAGGAGCAGCTGAGAGAACTAGGGTTGTTTAACCTGGAGAAAAGGAGGCTCAGGTGAGACCTTATCGCTCTGTACAACTACCTGAAACGAGGTTGCAGAGAGGTGGGGGTCAGTTTCTTCTCCCAAGTAACAAGCGATAGAACAAGAGGAAATGGCCTCAAGTTGTGCCAGGGGAAGTTTAGTTTGGATATGAGGAAAAATTTCTTCACCAAAAGGGTTATCAAGCACTGGAACAGGCTGCCGGGGGAAGTGGTTGAGTCACCATCCCTGGAGGTTCTTAAAAGATGTGAAAGACTGGGAATTAAAATATCAGATGAAATTCCTTATAGATAAATATAAAAGGGTGCACAGGGGAAACCAATCCCAAATGTATACACAGAGTGATGTTTTGACCCAATTGTTAGAACAAGGTCTTGGGATTATATTAGGTAGGTCTATGAAATTCTCAACAGCAGTCAAAGAAAAGAGCATATTGCAATTATGAGGAAAATAATAGAGAGAAAAGCAATGAGCATTAAGTCACCATGTAAATCTTTGTATGAGCAAATCATGACTATTTACTGTGGCCCTTGTTGCTTCCCAAACAATTCCCCATCTTAATATGGATAAACTGGAATTTGAAAAGGTACAGAGAAGACTGGCATGGATAGTTAGATGCTTGAGAAGGTTTTCATATGAACATCGAGTAAATGATTTACAGTTCATCATCTTGCAAGATATGAAGACTGAAGAGGAGTATGATAGAGGTGTATTAAATCATGGAATGATATGGACATGTTGAACAAGGAATGATTGTGCTCTGGTCTAATAAAGGCACTAAGGGTCATCAAATAAAATGAGTAGATACCAAATACATAGAAGGAGTCGGTTGTTTTCACAATGTGGAAAGTTTTGAAACTTTCTAGAGGATAAGTTTGCATGGGTTTGAAAAGGAGCTGTGTATTTCATGAGGAGGAAATCCACTGAAAGATGTTAGATACCACCCTCACATCTAGGAACAAACTAAACTACAAGTTACTCGAGCAAGGGACATTATTCTGGGAAAGCTTCACTGTGGATTTGCCCTGTTTTTCTCTAGGCATGTCTCATTGGCTGTTGGTGGAGTCAAGATTAGGGGCTAAGTGCAACTTTGGTCTGACTCAGTACAGCTCTTCTTATGTTCTTGTAATTTCTAAAACACATACATTATCCCACAGTCTTCAAAACACAACCAGTAAAATCATTCTTCTGGCTTGCCACTGTACTAAGTCACCCTATCATCCTGCCCTAAGATGCCTGATGTGCACTCGGTGAAATTCAAGCTTCTTTAGTGTTCCTTCAGAAATCTTACAATTCTTTCTCCTCCCAAATTTTCCATCTGTTCATATTTTACATTACGTCTGAGGACCAACCTTGCAGCCCCTTGCATCCAGCAATGCAGTCTGGATCACCCAGCGGTGTGCTGTATAACACGCACAGAATAATCTTCAAAGTTACTCTCCTCCCCACTTTCACCTCAACTCATCCCACCTGTCTGATAGGACAAACCTTGTCTTCAGTCCTCTCACCTCTCAAAATTTCTCCCTTTTTTTTTCTTCATGACTCTTCCCTAATGATATGTCAGACAGTGTGTTAATATTTCTTTAATGGGACCAAAAAGAAATACAATCAACTCTTCAATTGAAAAATGTTTTTTATATTCATAGGGTTTTTTTCACCACCTTACTCATTCTGTAAGTACATAGCAGCTGGGTGCATTTTTTGTCTGTTGTCATCGCTGACACTGATTTTTCTCTGTACGTAATGGAAAGAAAAAAATAGGCTCTGTCTAGTAAATATACTATACATGAGTTATGGATATCCATGTAATAAATTCATGTATTATTTCCCTTTGACCACTTCACCAGCTCAATACTCTCTAACCTTTCTTCCCAGCCTAATTGTAATATTTCAAACCTAGAAAAAGCATTAGGCAGTTTCCATTTAAAATAAGTTATCCTATATGAGAATATCATCTTCATCTCTCAAACTTATTCCTTAAAAATTTCCTTCTATGTTTGTCTTGGCTTGAGGCCCTGAATAAGCTATATCCAGTCTGGGTCATTATTTTTGTTTTCTGTTTATAAAAATCTACAGAACTTTGTTTTCTGGAAGTCATGGGAGAAGAAATTTGACTTTATCTTTAGTTAAAATGAGATTTTTACTTCCCAGTGGGATACACACTATGACTTATAGACCCGAAAGGTACCAAGATATGAAATTATTCACATTGGAAAGTTATTTCTCCATTGAGAATGTTATTTTGCATTTAAAATATATGGAGAAAAATGTTATAGAAATAATTCTGGGCTTTTAAAATGGCTTCACAGAGAAGGACACTTGGGTGGTGCAAGCACGGGACTCTATGGTTGATAGGATAAACAACCTCAGCCTCCAACCATTTAGCATACCAGATGACATGCTAATAAAGTGCAAAAAGGAAAGGTATGATTAGCACTTGCTTAGGATGCCCAGCTCCTTTGTATATGAGTAATAGCCTCATCTCAAGTGTACGTTGTGAAAGGTTTTACACCCACAGTACCGCTCACCCTCATGTATTTTCTTCGCGTATGACATGCACAGGCTCTTACATCTGATTTACTGCTTTCAACACTGCTGGTAAGTTCAGCCGTAAATTCTCCAGTGTGGTTCTAGAATGAAGCAAGGATGCTCAGCATGTGAACAAGTTTTGATGTGGAGCTGTTGCAGGATATATCAACCAGCACAAGCTGGAGAACAAACCATTTGAGATCAACTGCTTGTGAAGCATATTTCAACACAAATAAGGGTCACAGTGCTGACTATGATATCAGGATAAATTTATTTTCTTATAGGTATTGTTAGAAGGTCATGAATGACCACAAGGGCATGAAGCTGGTTAACTGTCTCGTTCAAAATATAGATTGTAATATTTTATAACTACATTGGTACCCTTAACTCTAGAATCTTAGTCATATCTTTTCTTTTCTTCTTCTGGGTTGCTTTTCCCAGGTTACAAGTGATAGGACAAGAGGAAACGGCCTTGAGCTGTGCCAGGGAAGGTTACAATTGGATGTTATGAAAAATTTCTTTACCAAAGGGGTCATCAAGCATTGGAACAGGCTGCCCAGGGAAGTGGTTGATTCACCATCCCTGGAGGTATTTAAAAGACATGTAGATGTGGTGCTTAGGGACATGGATTAGTGGTGGACTTGGCAGGGTTAGGTTTATAGTTGGACTTGATCTTGAAGGTGTCTTCCAACCTAGGTGATTCTATGGTTCTTTAATTCCTCCTTCTGTTATATTTGTCTCTATTCAAAGAATAAGTTTGATTTCAATGCAATATTAGCTCTAAAGAAATAGAGACTATATGCAAAAGTAAGATTATCTAGAACGATGGTGTGTAGCACATACCTTTTCTCTCAATCTGTGTTACGTTCTCAAGAAGACACTGAAAAAAAACCCTCTGCTCATGTTTAAAGGTGAACTTCACAGAGTAATGTATTGGTGATATTCCACATTGAGTTCTACTCTGGGCATACGTGGTGCCTTTGAGTTCAGGGTGTTTGTAAGTGAGTTAGGACTGGAATTCCAGATTCTTTGCTGATTGTAAGGATACTGAGATGTAAGTGGAAGACGGAAAGAGAGATGTCTCATTGTCTTAACAGAGATGGAGATACTGCATTTAGCTGTTGGGTTTGGTTTTTTTTACTTTCAGCAACCAAAACCATATCCGCTTTGCCTGGCTCCACTGAAATGCCTTTAAAGAGGCATTGATGTTGATTTACCATATTACAAGGAAATGTGAAGTGCACTCCAAGCAAATCCTTGAAATGTTTTTCAATAAAGAGGAAGAAAACTGTTCAATGCTAGTCCATCAGACAGGCTCCTTTTTGCGATTCATTGACTGCTTGAACCACTGAGACATAGACATGTTCAGAAGAATTCCTTTCCACTGTATCAATATCATTACAAACGTCCTGATTTCAAGTGTGATGTGATTTATTATCTTGCTCCAGAACTCAACACCACAGAAGTTTATCACCTATAGCTGGAAAGAAGAAACAGCATTTAATTATACAACTGTACTGTCACCTATGATCAGCTATCTGATTTACAGAAGCTACTAAATCTACCGGTAATCTTAATTTGCAATAATTAAATCAGACCTATTTAAATGATGTGATACCTGGCCCTCTTTGATATTTATATAACTAACTAGAACTAAATTATACATTTGGCTTTTGCATTGCTTTTGCAAACTATTGTGGAGGGAGCCATGTGATTAATCACATTTATTACATATAGAGATCTTTGTTCCACTATGCATCCTGCTCATATGTCAGCCCAATGAGCTGCTTAAAACAGTTATGTTTTACAAAAATGAGTTTTAAAAGATTGGGCCATCATAAAAAAGTTTTCTCCTTTTCTCTACAATAGCTTTTTCTGTCCTAAATTACAAGAAGACGACAGATGAGGTCTTATTAAATATTGCACTTGTGATATGGTTTAGGTACAGTATTTCCTAGCTCATCAAATTAATGGTTACATTTTTATAAAGGTGAGTTGTGAACGAAGAGTCAGAAGTATATGGATACTATGGATAAACATAAACACTGTGCATTAGAGAGATGGAACAGTATGGGTCTATCCTTAGATAGGTCATGAAACAAGAAATACTTAGAATATAACAAGAATAATGATTTGTGTGAGTTATCATTGTTCTTACAACTGGTTTAGATTATATATGGCTCAAGTAGTCAACTAAAGAATGATCTTTCTAAAGACTGAAAGTCTTTACTCATGATGGTGGTGGGTTTTTTTTCCATTTTTGTTGCACTTCAGTCTTTAAGCTTTTATTCAAAAAAGTTCTGTAGGTTTAGTAGAAATTTTATTTGTTGTTAGATTAACTGTAGGAGTCTTTTCACTAAACTCTGAGGATTACACAATTCATGACTTCATAACTTTAAGTACTGGATGAAGTGCTGCATGCAGTGCTCATCAAACAGAAATTATTTATGAGTCAGGATTTGGGAATGACAAATCCTGTATTTCATTAACAACAACAAAGTAAGATAATAGGAGGTAAGACCAAAATAACCCAGTGTCATGATACATGTATCATATAAAACCTCTAACACATTAAACCGTGTCATACAGCACAATAACGTGATAGAGCACACAATGCATAATGCAACAGGAGACAGCACATATATTCTGCTGCAGAATATAGTATTTTTCTTTCATTGCTGTTAATAGGTTTTGGTATAGAAAATTCTACACTGCAGGAAAGAAAAAAAAAACATTTCTATGTTAGACTTTTTTTTAAGACATATCATTTGAATCCGCTTCACGCCTTGAAATGTAAACCATTTGGGACTGTAGCACATAATGCGTACGAGACAATATATATAAAAATATAAAAGGCACAGGAGGATTCCCTGGTGATGTAATTCTTTGTTTGCTAGGAATTTATGAGTTGCCAGCACGCAGCTACTGATCTGAGCATCACCATCACCAGAATTTTCAGGAAATTTGTAAAAGAGACCTGTCAGAGCCCTAAGGCACCGTTAACCAGAAGAAAAAGCACTGCACAATTGCAGCAGAGTTGCTGAAGAAAAAGCTGCCTGATGGTTATGGTGTTATGGTTATATCTGTGATCAAACTGGTAGTTCCAGGCAGTGAAGGCACTGTGATTTGCAGGCTGCCTAATTCCTGGGAGTGAACTATTGCGGAACACGTCGCCACAAAGCGTTTGGAAGTAATATTTATATGGATTCCAATGTGGCTGGTCAAATTCACTGAAGAAGAAAGGACTGTGAGCTGTTCGAGCCACACACACCACATCTTTGTGATGAAATCCCCGCGCCACAATGGCAGACTGAGAAGCTATTCTGGGGAAGCACTGTGGAATGATTACTGTTTTCTTCCACACCTGCTGAGGCATCCATTCCTAAGGGTAAGGTATCAGGCTACACAGACCTTCTCCCTGACCTGGTACAGCCATCTCTTATATTCCTAATCCCAGGGTGAAAATGGAAATCGGAGGCTCACAATCAGAACAGAAAGAACTGCAAAATGTGGGGAAATTGGGTTATGTCTCCACACATCGCCGGTTGTCATAGCCCTCTGAGCTGCTGCTTCAGTGCTGTTTCCAGTAGAAACCCTAATAACACAGCATCTCGAATTGCCATCTACATAGTCTTAAGCCAGTTTGTGTTTCTCCCCAGACCACTGGAGACAAAGTATCTGCAAAGAGGAATTATTTCCTTTCTGTTCATCACCTCAGTACAATGTAAAGAGAAGGAACAGCTTTAACAGCTCTGCTTGCTTGAAGAATTGATAGATGTTTGTTATATGCAGTAGCTGACATACTAAAACTGCTGCAAAAAATAAATACATACTGGGCCACTGTTAAAGGCAGAGTGAGGATATGGGGTTTTCCTCACTGTATGCAACATTCGCCTTCGATACACCGCTTGGTTTAATCTCTTACAGCTGATCAAGCTAACGTGTTGGTGAAGAGATCCCTTTCCTGTTAGTGTCACCAAATTCTTGGGAAGGTGAAGCTTTAGGGAGAAAACCACAAGTATCCCATAGACTAACATTTTGACATTAGGTGGAGATAATATTTAATCAAATATTGGGTTGAAAAATACAGCAGTCTGAAGAAAAAGGCATGCATAAAGTCAGCATAGATACTGAAGCACTCAATTAAGGGAAAAAAATTGGTTTGTTACTTCAGTCTAGAGTTGAGCAACCCCCAATCATCCTGTTTCTTTTGATGGAGTTGGTGAATGCTGGAATGGGAACAGTCTCAGCCAAATGTTTCCTTTTCAGGGTTGTAGATGCATATGCAGAATGAGATACTGCATCTATTTTTTTGTAGGCTAATGAAAGGCTGCTTCTGATGGTGGAGCTGTGAATAAACCCTGCAGCCACTCCAGAAGCTGGGTGGTATTTAAGCAGGTTGTGGGTCCTCAAGAAATTTGTCACCTTTCTGCACTCACAGATATTTTCTTTCTGGGGGGAAAAAAAAATGAATATCTCTGAACAGATTTTCTAATAACCTGTGCCTAAAATGCAGTCCTGCAAGGAAAGTTCAAACAGCTGCACTACGGGCACGAACTTCAAGTCCCAATTCAGTAAATAGGTACCGAAGAGCTTTGCCGAATCAGGCTCTCACTTGGATTGAGGTAATGATCCCTGGAGGAAACCTGAAAGGGAACAGCAAAGGTGAAGATCCGTCTTCATTAGCAAAGTCTTTCTCTACCCACACAGAAGATCAGGAAGGTGTTCTGCCCAAGGAGGGGAGGAACTGATAGATCAAACAGGTCTCTTACAAATGTCCAGGATGGCCGTGAACTGGTCTTAATAAGGTGCAAAGTATAACATTATTATATCTTGTCTCATTGGCAGCAGCAGGGAGGAGACTGGTGTGAGTGAAAACATCTGTCAATGGCAAGAAGGTTTACAGACAGCACCACAGAGCTGCCACCCTGGCCGTCTTACAGGACAGAAATCCTCTCCATTTAAGCACGTTTCAACTGCATGCACCCCAGGCTTTGGTACCTGAAATAAACTGCAGTGACTCCACTTCATCTCCGTGTTTGTCAAAAGATTTTCAGCTGTATGAATAGCCTGGCGTAGAGGGGAGATGCAGGGAGAAACCCCTTAGAGCGGCCCACTCACCTCCTGAGCACTCTGGATGCTCTGGAGCATGGGGGCAGGGGGAGCTTGTGAGGATCACATCATGCTGAGCACCAGTATAGGTTAGGGGTGGACCTGCTGGGAAGTAGCTCTGAGGAGAAGGATCTGGGGGTCCTGGTAGATAGTAAATTATCCATGACCCAGCAATGTGCCCTTGCCAACAAAAACGCCAAATGGAATCCTGGGCTGCATAGGGAAGAGTGTGGCCAGTAGGTCGAGGGACGTCATTCTCCCCCTCTACTCTGCACTGGTGAGGCCACAACTGGAATACTGTGTCCAGTTCTGGGCTCCCCAGTTCAAGAGGGACAGGGAACTGCTGGAGAGAGTCCAGCATAGGGCAACTCAGATGATGGAGGGAGTGGAGCATCTCCCTTATGAGGAAAGGCTGAGAGAGCTGGGACTCTTTAGCCTGGAGAAGAGAAGGCTGAGGGGAGACCTTATTATGGCATACAAGTATCTAAAGGGTGGGTTGAAGGAGGATGGAGCCAGACTCTTTTCAGTGGTTCCCAGTGACAGGACGAGGGGCAATGGGCACAAGTTGGAACATAGGAAGTTTGATTCAAATATACGGAAAAACTTCTTTACGGTTCGGGTGACAGAGCACTGGCACAGGCTGCCCAGGGAGGTTGTGGAGTCCCCTTCTCTGGAGATTTTCAAGACCCGCCTGGATGCAGTCCTGAGTAATGTGCTCTGGGCAATCCTGCTTTGGCAGGGGAGTTGGACTAGATGATCTCTAGAGGTCCCTTCCAACTCTGAAAATTCCGTGATTCCGTGATTCTGTGATCTGCCCTGCGCAACTCTGCTTCCTTCCCACCGCAATTCAAAGCAAAGCCCCGGAGATCCTGATCACAGAGGGCAGAGGGGCCTTCCTCCTGTGTGTTAGTTTACAGTGAGCACTTGACATGGACAGGCATGTGGTGAGAGAAGCCAAATGAAAAAGCAGCATCAAGCTCAGTTCAGTCTCCCACCTGCCAGTAACTGCTACAGTAATGCTAAAATAATTTATTAGAAAGATTTATTTATCTTGTTTATTTTAAAAATATCATAAAAATCATTAAGATCAATAATATATATATTTTTTGCCCAAACTATTGGAATTATGTGTATGTATTTTAAAAATT
Organism: Anarhynchus alexandrinus; assembly: GCA_008711295.1. Lineage (NCBI taxonomy): Eukaryota > Metazoa > Chordata > Aves > Charadriiformes > Charadriidae > Anarhynchus > Anarhynchus alexandrinus. Next base: position 1,757,288 of record VUYV01000046.1, read on the forward strand.
TAAATTATACACACACACACACATATATATATAGAGAGAGAGATAAAGTGAATACAAGTTCCCCAATACATTTTGGAATCTGGCAAACTGAATTTTGTCAATGATTTTTCTTTGGGAAGCTGAAAACTTTACGGAGGGGCATCTGCAGTGCTCCGTCAGCTTGAGGGTGAGCTCTAACATAACAGAAATCCGTTTCTGTATCTGTTGGTACCATGTAGCAGGCAGACCAGATAAAATAAAACTATAATCTGCCACCGAAGCTGTGTTGACATTCATGGAGCTGAGCAGCTGCTGACACTGAAGCCCTCAACTGGAAATTTTAGCAGATGCAGGAAGGTCTCCATAACCTGGTCCAGACTGTGGCTCACAGACCTGCTCTAGCTGCAACTGCATTTACAGCTATGCTAAATAACTAGATGGCAATGCAGGGTGCTGATGACATCCCTTGTATGTCCTGTTGCCCCTATTTGGGACCAGCAGTTTGGGACTGACTGGGCTACTTTGTGAGCCTTGCAGCCCACGCTGATGGACATCCTTCCCTGATGGAACAGCAGGAGACAGCTATCAAAATGCTTCTTGACGGGGAGAAGCTGCAGTCTGTAATTTGCAGCAGCGGAGGAGATGAGGAGACAGAGGGACGTGTCCGAATGAGGGGTGAAGAACTGGTGGCTCCAACACACAGGCCAGAGTTGAGATTCAAGCAAAAATAGTCCCGGCTGAGGGCTTTTTATTTAGGCACGGATCTCGGGGAGGGGGTAAAAGCAGAGGCCACCTGTTTGCTAAACCACACTGCCTGCGGACACATCTCCCTCCGGTTCTCTGTCCCCTCCGGAGGGGACATTTCTCTGCCCCTCCTGTTGGAGGGCAGGGGGCTCGGGTGGCCCCACATGCCCTTTGGGTCGCCATCCCCAGTCTCCTTCCCTCAAACATCTCCCCTCCTTCCCCGCATCTCTCTCCATCCCGGGTCCCTCAGCCCGGTCCCCTCACGTCCCCCCCATCCCCGGCTCCGGCCCCNCCCGGCCCGGCCTTCCCCTCCTGCCTGACTTTCTTTCTTTCTTTCTCTCTTTCTTTCTCTCTTTCTTTCTCCTTCTTTCTTTCTTCCTTTCTCTCTTTCTTTCTTTCCTTCTTTCCTTCTTTCTTTCCTTCTTTCTTTCCTTCTTTCCTTGTTTCCTCTCATTTCCCTTTCTCCCTTTCTCTCTCTTTCCTTCCTTCCTTCCTTCTTTTCTTCTCTCCTTTTTTTCTTTCTGTCTTCCTTTCTTTCCTTCTTACATCCTTTCTTCCTTTCTCTCTTTCTCTTTCTTTTCTCTTTCTCTTTCTTTTCTCTTTCTTTCTTTTCTCTTTCTTTTTCTCTTTCTTTCTTTTCTCTTTCTTTCTTTTTTCTTTCTCTCTCTCTCTTTCTTTCTCTCCCTCTTTCTTCCTTTCTTTCTCACTTTCTCTCTCCCTCTCCCTTTCTCACTTTCTCGCTTTCTCTTCCTCTCTCTATCCCTCCCTCCCTTTCTTCCCTTCACTTCTTTCTTTCACAACTTTCTTTTGCTTCTTTTCCTTCCTTCCCTCTTCTTCTCTTCTCTTCTCTTCTCTTCTCTTCTCTTCTCTTTTCTTCTTTTCTCTTCTCTTCTCTTCTCTTCTCTTCTCTCCTCTCCTCTC